>VWZL01000439.1:318377-409777 GCA_013396915.1 Stercorarius parasiticus | reverse complement strand
CCGCCCCCCCCTCGCACACATTGGTCAGAGCAAAGAATGTTACCCAGACCAGATTGCTGTGTATATAACCAGAGGATGTGATGTCTTATGCCCAATTATGGGTCTTGTGTAAACCTTCCAAAATCTTCAGTAATTATATAATTAAAATGACTTCTCTAGTATACTGACATTTAAAAAAAAAAACAACACACACACAACAAGGAAAAGAACTTCCTCCTCTCAATGACATGCACTGAGGATTTTCATCATCGATGTTCCATAGACAGAATATAGAATTTTTTCAACCTCAGTTTACTTTTTCTTTTAAACAGATGAAAATATAACTTTAAAAGGCNTATCTAGGATATCACATCGAGAGCAAGGTATTTTAACTACGGAGATGCATCGTGATTAACATTTTAGTGCGTTTTATGCCATCAAACATTTTAAACAAATGAAGTAAAGAAAATTTAATCTGAGGAAGTATTTTTAATTCTCCATTCCTCCCCTCCCTCCCCTTCCTTCCCCCGCCNCCCCCTCGCACACATTGGTCAGAGCAAAGAATGTTACCCAGACCAGATTGCTGTGTATATAACCAGAGGATGTGATGTCTTATGCCCAATTATGGGCCTTGTGTAAACCTTCCAAAATCTTCAGTAATTATATAATTAAAATGACTTCTCTAGTATACTGACATTTAAAAAAAAAAACAACACACACACAACAAGGAAAAGAACTTCCTCCTCTCAATGACATGCACTGAGGATTTTCATCATCGATGTTCCATAGACAGAATATAGAATTTTTTCAACCTCAGTTTACTTTTTCTTTTAAACAGATGAAAATATAACTTTAAAAGGCATCAGGAAAGGTGTGCTTATGGATTAAATGCTGTCATCATTCAGTTTTACATTGGACTGCCTGTCTCAAACTGCTCATATGTTATTAATTTGCTAAAGATACAGGCAGAAACTTTTTCTGTTAAAATATGAGGCTGGAATTTATTTGTATAACTCTGACGTTTGTGGAACTCTACATTTACCTGATTTTTTTTATTATTATTTTTTATGTTGTTCATTTCTGTTTACCAGTCAGTGGGGATAAAATGGTACGAAAAATCAGTTTGTTGAGGTGACTGTTCCATATGGATTACTGCTAGCTTTTTCCTTGCATTTTTGAAGGTCAGTTGCACTAGGTCTGAATTACCGAAAAATGTATCAGCCGTGTTATGGTCTTTTGTAGTTAGTGCTATATCTACATTTGGGGTGTCTCCAGTGCAGTTCCTTTTCCTATCTCAGAACTTGCAAGATCTGATCCACTATCTCTGGTAGCTAATGCCAGTTTTACCTGTGACTTTGATTGTTTTGTTCAGGGCTGTTACTATAAAGGATGATGAATAATGCTACTAAATTATAAGCCAATATACTAGGGTTAGACTACACCACACAAGTCAGTGGTGACTTTTTTCACCTTTATTCCCAAGCAATGTAGGTCATCTTAAAAAAGGCTGTACAAAAGAAGCAGCGTAAGTTATTAGGAAGGGGTTTCTATTAAACTCAGATTTAAATTTATTTTTAAAAATTGTTATTAGGTAATGTGAGTGCAGCTGTGATTAAATGAAAATTATTTTTTATTAATTTGTTTCCTCCATACTACTTATAAATACAAATATCATGGAACAGAGTTCATAATGTAGCACATAGTTAATCTTTGGATCTTGTTGTTTCATGTCGTTAAAGTATATTGCTTAGTAAAACGTGTACTAGGTTTTGAGTGTTATTTACTATTTAATGCTGCATAAGTAGACAGTGTTTTGCAACTGTGTAACAGCTGGTAAATTTTTACCACTGGGTACAAATGAAGTTATGACTCCTGCTATTAATAAATTGATCACTAGGAAAAAAATGGTTTTCTAAAAATCCTCCATCAAAGGTTCCTTGTAAGGGTTTAAAAATCACACAAAGCTGTGTTTTATACTGTCTTTCTTTATATATGTGGTATGAATAGATGTAATGAATGCATAATCATACTATCTATATTATACATGGATAAACAATGATTGTGTACCTGTATTCTGATTAGTGGGGAAGGAATCATCCATAAATGATTGTGGATAAAAAATTTTTCTCCCCCAGACTCACTGTGTTGTACAGCCAAGATAAGATGTCATCAGGATATACTTCCCAAGATGTTTTGCCTTATGTTCTGCTGTTCACACCTCCCTCCATCTAAATTAGCTACGCTGGCTACACTGTGCTACGTCTGTTTTACCTTCTCCCTCCTGATCTCTCCCCAGTCACCAGTGGGGTTGCCAGTGGTTTATTCTGTGGTTTTGGAATTCTGCATGAAGGGTACAGAATAGATAGGTCCTTTCATTTTCTTCAGGACAATGGTCTACCCAAAAGAAAATCTGCACTGGGTCATGTCTGTGTTTAAATATTCCTGTGTTTGCTTACAGTGCTATTTTTTTTTCCTTGAGGGTATAGGTTTGGCTGCAATTTTAGGAAGAAGACAAGGTTAGACACTTTTAAAAAAAAAAAAAATCTTACTCAGAATGCAGCTAAAACTGTCAACCTCAGAGCTATGACATAAGAGTTTTTTTTCTTGTTTCTGTTCTCAAAATGATGATGACATTAGTGCATATGTGCTTCTTTATAAAATCAGCATATTTCTGGATATGGTACTAATGATGTTCTGAGCTTTATGTCCAGTATTAAGTGCCTTTAGGATTGGATCCTGTATACTGTTAAGTACCAAATGTGTAGCACCATGGCAGCTGCATCTGCCACAATCCTGCGTGTTCCTTTTACGTGGTAGCAGTGTCCATGTGACAAGGCAGTGAGCTGGCTCTGGAGCTGCCTGTACCAAATGGTAACTGCCTTTTTTTTTTTGTTTGTTTCTTTTTTTTTTCTTTCACAGGTTGATTTTTTGGCACAAGTGCCGGTGCAAGGGAAAGGATAATACTGAATGCCTGTGGGTGTCGTGGGACTGTGGCAGCTCCAGTTTAGATTGGGTTAAGCTGGGTCAACTTTTGGAGCTGGGGCATATTTAATACATACAACCTGTAAACCTACCTTGCAAGTTTGCTGTCCCTCCTCCCCCCAGTCTATTTTCCAAAGAAAACAAGACTTATACACCCGTACAGTCCGTCTGTCTGTCACTCTGCAACTTCTGAACTTGTTAGCTCATTTCAACCAGATTTGACAAAGGGGTGTGAAGTTCTTAAGTTTTGTGGAAATTATTGGCTGGGCAGAGGAAGAGGACAATGAGGGAGAGACATTTATAACTCACCCTCTCTACCCATGCCAAGAAGCAGCAACCAGCTGGCCTGTCAGCACACAAGGTAATTGAATTAGTCATTTGTCTGTATAGGGGACACAAGGGCTTGAAGTACTGGGAGAAAGCGTAGGTTAGGCAGTGTGAGACACAAACATGTAGAAACGAAGCTCCAGTAGCTTTCTTGCTCACAAAGCTTGAATTTTGTAATGTTAAGATAAATATCTCAGGAAAGTTAAGGAGTCTTTATTTGGCCCTATTTCAAGTGCATGTGTGTAAGCATGTGTGTGGTTTGTTGGTTGTTTTTTTTTTCTTTAATATATGCACCAAAAGGCTTATATTGGTGTGTGCTGGCCTGTAACAGTAACTGAATTAAATTACTCTTATTCTGAAGCAAATGCCCAGAATTGCAGCAAAATAGCTAAATGGGTTTCAGTTTTTGTAGGATCATCCCTGATGGCAAGAAGTCAAGAAGTCAGGCATCAGTTGCTCCAGGTGGAAAGAAATCTAATTCAGGCTTTTGCATATTCCTTAAAAGAGAGTCCTAGGCTGGGAAAAGATATATTTACATATGGATATGTAATCCTTGTTTCTGCAGTGAAAAATTTCCGAAGTCTGCCTTGTAGATAAACAATTAGAATCTATAAACTTGGTACTTCAAGTACAACTTCTGTTTCCCAAAGCCTGATTCTGCATCAAGAGTACAAAGGAATGTCCGGGTTCCTCTGTTGTCCTTCATGTACGACAAGTGCCTAAATTTAAGCTTTCTGTCTGATTTGGAGAGGTCAAAATCAAGTGTATTTGTTCTTGGTATACACAGTAATGTTCATTGCCCATAGTTTTGATATATTTTTGGTCATTCATAAGACGATTAACATCTGTTATAGTTCCCCAGAAATACAAAATATTTTTTTATTTAATTTCTGTGTTAGAAGAACTTTGAGCCCAATGGTTTTAAGTAGAGGGATAATGAAGTCTCCTGCGTCAGTCTATTTGATATGTTTCTGGTTTAGGGGAAGGTTATGCTCTGTGCCCTCCTCCTCTCCTGGTGCTTCCTGGGAGAATCACAGTTATGGAGCAGACTAGAGCTGTCCCAACGTGTGTCAGGCTTTTCCTACAGGTGTGCAGGGCATTAAGCATAATAAACCTTATATGTGCTGGATATGGAAGATTTAGTGTATATGCGTAGAGTTGGAGCACTGTGACTGCTTTGTCAGCCCAGCATCTGCCTGGGAGTGTCAGGCTTGCAGCTTGCTTTACATCGGCAGTTTCCTCCCCAGCACGGTAAATCTGGTGTGCCCAGCGAGTGCTGAATTTGCAGTGCCAGTGCAGGGTGACTGCTGTGCCCGTGTGTTTATTCGGCACATTAAACACACTTACTCTGCACATACACGGTGGTATCGCCAGGGAGGCCAGGTGGCAGCCAGAGGGGGCTGCCACGGCAGGGGGGACATCTCCTTTGGCCCATCCTCCATTCTGGGTCACTTCTGCAAAGGGACTGAGTGTGCACCAGGTGTGTGGTAATGTGGGTCACCTGTGGCAGCACTTAAACTTCCTCTTGCAGCTTGTGGCTGTGAGCTATTTGGCCTGCTAAGGAGAGGAGGTAGTGTGTTTCTCTAAGATTTCTAAATTGTGATTATTAAATATATTTGGCCTTATATATCCTATATGGTGTAGGAAAAATAAATCAGAACTGTGCAATGTGTGGACAATAAAAGCAAAGAAGAGAGGAAAACATGACTGAACTATTAGGAATTGAGAAAATGAAAGGTTAGTTCAGTTGACTTTGTCATTACCTAATCCTTTCATGTTTTCTGGTTGTTAAGTACTTCTGTTTGTTTCTTGCTTATGTTGTGTTTCTCTGCTCAGGGATTGAATAGGAGGGGAAGCATACTTGATGATTTTTATTTATTCTTCATGGTACTAAACTGTAGTGTCTGAATGTAGCCTAGGATTTTAGTCTGAGTCCTTCAATTCTTGATGAAATGAGCAAGGAGTTGGAAGCAAACTAGAACATACAGTGAAATTACAGAACATGTATCAGAATTCTGCTTTTATAATACAGCGCTACTTTAAAAAAAGACAAATTCTTGTAAAAAGGGAGAGCTAGATGTAGATTCTAAAGTAAAGAAGGCACTCTAGAGGATTCTCCTATCATTTAAATTGTACTTCCTATTAGAAAGTTTAGTGAACTTTCTTTGAGGTGATTAAAATCTCTGAATCTGGAATACTTAAAAGATAACTTGCATAGTGGTTATTGTGGTTCTTCTGTATAACTAAGCTTTGCTGGTTATACTGCTGCCTGTTCTTAAAATGTTATTGTTCATCCATATTAGCTGGGAGGACACAGACGAGCAACAAATGAACACTTGTAAAACATAGAGTTCTTTCAGCAGGCTTTTAGGGACTATTTTTATGCTCTCCTCAGAGATACTTCCTTTGTTAGCGTTTTGACAAGGTAACTAATTTTAGAGCCTGGTTGCTAGAGGAGAGGGTCATCCCATTATCCCTGCTCCTAGCCCCGTGTTCGTATCCCCTGCCTTCCCTTGGTGCTTGTAGCTCCCTGAACCACATCACTACGGAAACCAAGCCTCCAAAACATCCCTGAAGTGTTATCTGCTGGTTTACCTCTTTGAACTAACTAACTGCAGAGTCTGGTGAATGTGTGAGAGAAGCGGTCATCGGGTAGGCAGTTGGGAGCAGGAGGAAGGCAGGGGGACTGCCTCTCATCCTCACTGCTGACCCTCAGGTCAGTTGTGTGGGACGGGAGCCTCTCACGGTGACCAGCGATGGTCCTGTCCGTTTGGGAGGAGCTGCTGGAATGCTGCTGGGGCTCTGTTCTATGATACGTGCTGTGTTACATACAATGAGACCTACTGTTCGTTGTAACAGAAACCTGCAGTTTCCACTCCATTGCCGGGTTTGTCAGGTCTCTCCTGATGTCTTAGTGGGAGGAGAGTTCAGGTGCTGCTTTGTTCTTGGAGCATGAACTGCTATGTAGTTGTTTTCTGCCTAGAAATTTTGTTGCTGAGGCTCCTTGTTTTGTTTCTGATAAGCACCTATAATTTCTTGATTCTGCTTAGTTTATTCAGCAAAAGTGTATAGAAATGTCATCCTAATGCATACCAGATATTATTGGTATTCCGATATCAAAATAATAGTAGTGTTTATCTTCTTGCGCAACTGGTTCTGTGTTCCAAAAAACTGATTCAGCTGTATAGCTCTGCCATGTGAGTGCCTGTCTCGTGTTGATAGAGAATGTAAAATTTTTCCTCAGTTTTTCTGTCGTGCTTGACTTCATTGACCTTGATAGGTGTCTAGATTAGGGTTATTTGTTTGATGATTGTTTCTCCAATTAGTAATGAAAACTGATTTTAAAAATGAAGTAAACCTCTTATCAGCCATAGCTCTTGGGCTGGAAAAAAATGGGGGTGAACAGTAGGGGAGTAGATGTGGGTTATTCTAGCTGTAGGCCACTGGAAGGATAGTCCTCCTTATGTTTCAGAGAACTCTTTGGTTCCTAGCTCCTGAACGCAGCATAGAGAAACAAACATTCCTGGGAATGAGGTTGAGAAGCAAAAGCTTGGGTTTTGTCCTACTGTGAATTGCCATTACAAGGCAAAATTAACAACTGTACTTGGAGTCATTACACTTGTTTTAAATAACCACTGTCCAGACCAGCAGAAGAGCTGAATTTGCAGTCTCATGGTCATCATGCTGTGTGCATGCTTTTATACCAAAGGACTGGTTAGCGTGAATAGGTCATGTTACAGTAACTATTTCCTTTTGGTAATCCCAGTTAGTAGTGTTTGAAAACAGCCTGTTTGCCTTAAGGGCTCTGATTTGTGGCTTCTCTTCTGCTGCTTGTTTTCAGTTTATACCTCTAGAAGCAAAGTTTCCAGGTTTTAGTCCCTTGCTTTCTGAATAGGGGTGAGGTATAGCTCCATAGCCGGTCTAGATTTCAAGCTATCTTTGTATTTGGACAGGTTATTGTAGGATGACAGGTTACCATATGTCAGCTGATCTGTGGTATCTGATTCACAGTAATTGTTCATGTGTATGCTCTTAGCCTGTGGCAAATGGAAGGTAATTTGAGTTAGCTTGACCCTCTTTCATTACGCTCTTTCAAGGCACTCCCTTTTCCATGTGGATTGTTAGACCTGCTGGAGTGCCTTGGCTAAAACAATAATGCAGTTTCTGTCCCCAAGCTAGTTTGGGTGTATCTATACAACAGTAAGATGAGGACTTTGACACAGTTTCCTGGATTGTTGCTGTTTTGAGACTGTACCTTGCTGAAGGAACGAATACCACAAAGGTGCTACCCTGAAAATCAGTCTGATGTTATAATTACCAGGTGTGCTTTGCTTTAGCAAAACTTATGAAAGCTTTATTAGAGCATTTTAAAACACCACAAATAAGTCATTTATGTCACAATATCTTGGTATACTTCTTTTTTGTTTTTAAAGAAGTAGGGTTTACTTTGAGTTCTTTCAGAAATCATTCTAACACTGCAATAATGCTTTTGGATGTTCTGATTCAAAGCCCACTGAAATCCCGGCTAGCTGAAAGATTCCTATGGACCACAAATGGCACTCGAATTTGATCTGAAATGACATGAAAGGTAAAACGATTTATTTTCTTTTTAGTGCTTAGTTCTTATTTGAAACTTGATTTTTTTTTTTGCAACAATAAATACATATCTATCCAGTGTGGCTCATCAATAACTATTAAAAATCTGAAATTCTATTTAAATGCATATGGAAAAGTACTTTTCAGTAGTTGGATGTTGCCACTCTGTCTTCCTGCCTTACTGTATTTCTACGGCTCCCGAAGAGAAACTCAAAACTGCCTCTTGAATCTGTCTCATATCCCCTTCTCCCACAGATGAATCTGGTTAGTTAATTACTGCACTACTGATCTTATGTGTATATGACAAATAAATAAAGCTTCTTCCCTGTTTTTCCATTCTTATTTGGCCAATGAGAGTTTTTTAGGACGTATTGGGTAAAACTTACAGTTCCCAAGCTTCTTGTACTTGGGAGAGTGAGTGGAAAAGTGTGACTTTTTTCTTTCCTTGGAATTCAGTCATCTTAAGACATAGGCCTTGGTGCAGACTTGCTGTAGTCCTCTGAGAAATAAATAGTTGTGAAAGTTTGTCAACATACCTTTAGAGAAGACTTTATGCTGCAGAAGCGTAGGAAAACTTCAGATCTTAAGCATTTTTCAAAGACCTGAGGACAAAATAGATGACTTTTTTTTGGCTAAATAAGTCTTCCCTGACTCCCGGGAAAGCAAGAGACCAGAAAGATGACCCAAATGCTGCTGGGTCAACAATTTAAATTGTGTGTAGTAGCCCTTCAGATTAATGTTTGCTGTTTCCTTAAGTTGTTGCTGTCTTGAAGGAGGAAGGACAACAACTTTGTTTAGATGGTTATGTTATATTAGTCTTTGGCAAGATGTGACACTTCACCTTTGAAGATGGTGAGATCTGTGATCATCTTTTTTTGGCAGGAAGGTTCTGCCCCTTCACCTTCTTCAACAATCATTGGAGATCAGTTATTCAAAGTAAATCAGAACTTACTCTGGAATTTCACTTGCTCCGGTTTTGACCTGTATTGTCTGCAACTGCCCAAGTCAAGATCAGGGACAGGGAGTAGCTGAGCTCCATCCTTTATGACCTGCGAAGTTGCAAGACTGAAAGTCTAGGGTGGTTGCAGTACATGAAAATTAGTAGTGGGTTTTCCATCACGGAAGAGCCATGTTATTCAGATCCGTTTGGACCTTCTTCTCTGGCTCCATTTTTAACTTGCTGCAAAGCTATAGTAATCGAGCCTCTAAGGCATGTGCTTCAGCTCATTGTTGAGAGAACCTCCTTCAACACAAGTTGTGCAGTCATTTGGCTAGCTAAGCATCAGTGGGAAGGCAGGAGACAAATGCTTTGGGCTACTGTTGCTGTCTGGATGATTGGAAGAAGAATGGGTGTGATTGTGATAATGGGTAGTATCTGAATGACTTCAGGTGGCCTTTGATAGCGAGTTTAGACCCTTTCATGTCTCGCCCAATTTCTTGGCAGCAGCTGCTCATTGATCAGCAGCTTGTGATCAATAATCTGCTGTTAAACTTGACAGTATCAGTATGGATGCTTACTGTTATCAAATTTTACCTGAATTTAAACGGTTTAAGTAACTGAAAAAGGCATACCTGAGTAGGTTCAGTGGGTGTTTAATGAACCTCTGTTCTGAAGATAAAGTCGTCATAGTACATGTCGATGCGATGCTGGATCTCCCATTTTGTCTAAGTAATGTTTGAACATCTGAGCTTGTTAATGTTAAAAGTGTTAATAGGAAATGTTTTCTGACAGATCCATCTCATCTAAACCTATTTTTTAAATGCCAGAGAGGAAGAGGTGGTGAAATTATTCTGATTTTCAGTTATAGACAAAATAACTCTAATATGTAATTTTAAAAGAAAATATATCGGTCGTGCTAATGTTGAAATAAGCACTTTATTTTTTTAGAGGCTTCTTGCTTTAGTATAGCTATTAGCTATAGTTTCCATAATTGGTCTGAAAACAAAAAGTGAGTATAAAGGAAGTGTTAACTTATTTGTAAAAATGTGGATGATGTGGGAAAAAGAATTGAAGATTAATTTTAAAATTTTATTTGAAAAATTTAATATTGATATTGTGGTGGCCCAATTTAAGATCAGTTTTCAAATGCAATTCATGAATTTTTCAGCCTATGATTTATGGGTAACTCTTTCAAGAAACTGCAGATTTGAGCGCGCACTCTACTGTGCTTGCTCTTATGCCGATTAATACAGTGGAAGTTAAAAATAGGTAGTGTATGGAAAAATAATGATTTTTTAATTTCTCTATTTGAAAGGTCTACCAAGCCATACCTGCCATCCACTGATGCTATAAGGGTGGATTCATTACCACGTTCTGGGGTAGATCCCAACAAACTGACTGCCTAGCTCATTTCACTTATTTCAGTCATCTTAACGACCAAGATCACAAAGACCATTGCTGCCAATGTATCTTTTTGTGTGTGTGTAAGATTTAGAAATGTTATACAATTGTGTGAAATCAAGAACAGTAGCAGAAATACTGAGTGTGCTGAAATCCTAGTGAGTTGGGCACAGTGATTTTTAGACTGAATATACTTTGGGTGCCACCCAAGTGTTTCATCCTTAGCAGCAAGGTTGGACGTCCAGCATTTCTCTGGACTACCACTATTGGCAAACAGATAGAGCCTGTGAAGTAATACTGTAATGGCAGGGGAAGGCGGGAATTTTCAACTGTTTCTGTTACTTAAGTGGTAGAAGTAATTACCACTTTTGTAATGAGCAAGTTTTAAATAGTAAGAAAAACTGAAGAAGTGATCTCTTTTAGTGTTTTAGTGATGTTTTGATGCAGATGTACTCGCTAAAATTATGTGTATATACTGTGTGTTAAACATCCACTGTGATTTTTCTTAATATTTGTGTGTAGGGTCCTGTTTGCAGAAAGGTCGTATTTTTCAGTAGTATAAATACTGTATTTGTATTGTGGTGGCTGGGGGAACTGCTTGAGCCTGGTTAATTTTTCTTCTGTAAGATTTCTGGGACATATATCTTGTCTTTCCCCCAAATTCTTCCATACTGCAGAAGTAGCTGAATATCATGCAGAAAAGAAATTTTAGTTCCTCTAGTTTGTGAAATCAAAATATGATTTGAAAAAGGGGCAAAGAGGGATAGATCAGAATAGCAAGATTTCAGAACCTGCTATTCGCAAATCCTACTTGTGTTGGTTTTGTAGATCAGTATTAAAAAAAAAAAATCAACCTGCTCTTTTTTTTTTTTAAATACAGATAGGTGATACATTTCCTCCCAAGGCATGCCGCCTCTTCCACCTATCAGATATTCTTCGCATAAGTGGAAACAAAATTCTTAAGTATTCATTTCTCCAAACCTAGCTGACAGAGTCTCCCCACCTAGATAAAATTTCTGTTAGTGAGAGTCTCTGTAAAAGACTTAATGATCTTAGGGGTTTAAATTAAATAAGAAATTACTTGGTTTAGTGATTATTTTTTTTCTTTTGAGAATAGACTTATACGTATGTGTGCGTATTTAACTTTTTTTTTCTTTAAAGTGAGAGGAGTAATTTGGTCGTTCTTTGTTTCTTCTTTCAGTATTTCTAGTAACAGTGATGCAGTGGGTGGAGTGAGACTGAGGAGCAGTTCATAGTCTAGAAGTTTCCTGATGTACTGATCTCTTCATAGAAATCCTTATTTTTCTGTATGGTAAGAGTTTATGTTCGGGAAAGAGCTGTTAAAGCATTCAGTGATGTAAAAAAATACAAATCAGTGCACTCAACTTTAATCCTTCCCTTCTGCCTGAAGGTCTTGCATTGGGTTGCAGTAAATATAGGGAAATATCTCTTATCCCATCATTTCTTACAGTGATTTTAGTGATGGCCTAGAGTAATTTCAGGTACTGGTAAAGGATCCCCTTTGTTACACTAATTTGGATATTTTGTCTTGCAGTACTCTTGTGTCTTGTAGGCTTTCAATCATGTCTGTAGTTGTCTTCATTGCGCACCTGGGATGTAATGAAGTACCATTCTTTTTACTTCAGCAGTGGGAAATGAAAGCGTAAAAAAATGACATAACTTGCTCAAAGTCACCAGGGAAGTCTGTAGGCACGGTTTCACCATTGGTTTAAGCAGTGTAATTGAAGATGGCCGCCAAAAGGGATTTTCTCGGTGGTGCTTTCTTCTTCCTTCCTTTGTTGGTTTTAGGGACAGTGCACCTGCACAGTCACTGGCCATTGTGTGAGGGAGCTGGTGGAAAAAGGTCTGTACTCTCCTTTCTGGCAGTATTATATTCTTTAATTGCTTTAACTTTATCATGGAACCACATCTGTGGCAAAGCACAGAATTGAACGTGATGCTCTTGGGTTCCTGTGGTTGGTAGTCTAGATCTGAACTATACAGTCTCTCTTGGTAGAATACCTGTCTTCTGTCTGGACTAACTTTAGTGCTCAGCTTGTCCCAGGATAAAAACTGGACGGTCAAACTGGGAGTTGTTGCTCTCTCTTGTCATTAGTCCTGTGCTCCCAGCTGATCCCTGTTCAAGGCAAGGATCACTGTACAGCTCAAAACATGGTTGTGGTGGTGCTTTAATCTTTCAGGGCAGCATATTAAGGTAAACGGGAATTGCAGTTGGCTGGCTTAATTATGCTAGGCTGAAAACTGGAGCCGCTCTTGAATTGCCATGTGAGCTGTACGGCCATCTGTCATTGGGGCAACAACTTGTATTCTGAGGGGCAGCTGGCAGGGTTGAGGCTTGATTCAGCTGGCAGACTTTTTTTTTTTTAATTTGCCGCCGTGTGTCAGTCAGAGCTGTTATTTGTGGGTAAGGAAGAGAGTAGGGGTTGCCTTAATTGTTTGTGCAATTAGCTTAAAATATCCCCAGAGGAATGGTGGGCATTTCTGTGAGAATAAATTACGTTTGTGTATCTTGCATTCTGTGTCCTTACAGATTATTTCTTGCAGTTTTGCGATACAACAATAATGTGATAGTTGTGAAGCCACAGGTGTGCCTGTGGGTGCATTGAACCATACATATGGCACAAGAAAATTATATATTCTTACTAAAATGCGGTGTTATATTATGAAAGCACAAATACCAAAGCAGATACATTGAGAGGCAACCTACAGAAAGGATCATGTGGAAGATTTAAACATTTAGATTTTGCACTAGTTCTTTAGAAGCTTTATCTTAGAGGCTCGTGTGTAAGGATGTGGGAACTCTTAATGGTGTTGATCATTTGGACGCATTGTTGTAAGCAGAGAGGGGGGAAAAAAAACCACTAATAACATTTTATCTGAGGAAGGCTATGGGGGTTTGTGAAAGGTAATTGTTGTGAAAATAACGAGTTGGAGAAAACACTGCAGTTGGCAGTCAAACAATATGTGGCTTTTAATTTGAAATGCTTTGAGTATTTTTATCAGAAGAGGGGGTACTGTTCCCCTCTCTGTTTGGTTGGTTGGCTTTTTTGTTTTTCCAGACCAGGAATTAGTTGATAGTTTACTGGTTTCAGGAAGTCTCAGGGAGCCCAGGATAGCATTTGACATTGGCTCTTGCATAAGACTAACTGCTATCACTTGTTCATCCCATGCAGCCAGATGATATGCTGGGAGTAGAGGGTAGGAAACAGTATGACTTTAATTAATAATGGATTCTTAGTCCTCAATCATAATCTCAACTGGTGCAAGTGATAATTCTGCTCTAACTTAAACCAGCTGCCAGGTGCTCTAAAAGGACCTTTATAAGGATGAAGAGAGGTGACATATGTGTGCCCTGTCCACTTCTCCCTGCTTTTCTAGCATCTCCGGCAGACCAGAGATGATTAAAGGGAGTATGTGCAACATGCATTTATTGACTTTGTGCTGGAAAGAGACATTGGATTGGTCTCAGAATTCCAGTGTTGCTTGTGCCTTTCCAATGTTTAGAAATAATTGGTAGGGCCCCCAGACAGTTAAGGTTGGAGTCTTACGAACATGCAGTAGGACGTGTCTGAAGCATCCCCTTGTTGCTACGCGTAGCTCAGAGAGCAATCTGGAATTAAATTCTTCTGTAGAGCTGTCCTACTAAATTATGTCGTTTGCTAGGTGAAAGCAAATTTTTGATGTGAAACCTTTTTTCTTTTTTTTTTCTTTCAGATGTGGTGGAAACATCTGTCTTTAATAATTGCTTCAAATTTCCAGGAAATTATATTTAGTTCTCTGTACTTTTCAATCTGAAAAATATAGTTCGTTTTAGAAAAGTAAGTTATCATGACTTGGAATAAAAAGTTACAATTGTAAGTACCAGAAAGGGCACTGACAAACTATTGTACTCGTCTATAGTGGCAAAATGAAGTTCAGCATCACTTTCAAAATTACTTCCAGTGTAATTGTTTCTGATAAAGGATTTGCCTGATAGTGCCTGTATTTTGAGACGTTCAAGTCCATGACTTAGTTGCTTTGATTTTGATCTTCATGCTGGCACCGTGCTTCCTAATAGATACATTAGAGACAGCTTTATGTTGGCAACCATGCTGTCTTGTCTGAGGCTGTCCTGTTTCAGGGGGGAGAGGCTGTAGAGTGCTGGTGTTACTTTCTAAATGGTTTTTAACTTGTGTTTTACTACATGTGGGTCTCCCATCTCCAGTGTAATTTGTGGTGATGAGCGGGGAGAATGTGGTGGTGGTATGACTTTTTCCTCCCCTTCTTTTTATCTCAAGCCTCTTCATTGTTGGGAATCCAGAATTCTTCTGGACTTACAGAACTAGTTCCCAGTAAGGCTTGGCTTCATAGAAGATGAAAATTCATTTTAAACTGCTCCTTACTCAAGATCTCTGCAGTTCTGTATTTGTCCGCCAAGGGCACCAAACCCGATCTCTTTTTTTGGCACTTGTGTCACTGGCAGTTTTGTTGCTGTATTCCCTTTGTATGATTTTCTTCCATTCCCAACACTGTTATAGCTGAAGGTTTGCAGATCTTCAGCCACAATCCATTACTTTTCATCAAAGGAAAGCTCCTCTCCTTTCCCATTTGTTTTCTAAAGAACACAGCCTACAAATGTAAGCTGAAGTAGCCAAACTGGATTTTGGTTTTGAAATGCATGTGACTTCTTTTATTTAACTTTTTAAGTTTGAGGGCACTAGCTCTCAAGTGTGGAACGTGATTAACAAATTTTTCAAAACCTGCTATGTTATCTCACAGCTCTTCACTTTGCAGGAATGCTGACGTTTTCTGACTAATAGATGGCACCATGTATAGCATAAATGGTTCTCACCCTTGGAATATAGAAGAGTTTGCTGCAATGAAAGATGGTTTTAGTCTTTTACAAACTCCTGCTCTGAAAGTCTTGTTAGCATAATATTGTTTTGTGTATGCTTAATTATATGTATTCAACAGTTTGCTGCCTGGCAGTAAATCTAGTCTGAGCTCTAAATATGACTTTTACTCTCCCAGTCTAGGTTGTTGTAAATGTTTAATGTTTAACTTTTTTCATTCTGGTAACTGCATTTGACTAGTGCACTTTATCCAGAATGTATCTAATATGTTATTGCTGTACGCTTTACTTAGTGCCAGGTGGGAGCCCCAATATATGTGAACTGCTTCTCTATAGGTTTAATTAAAAGTAACAGGTGTATATTGCCTAAAGAGGCTGTCAGCCTTTTGCCTGCATGCAAGGCCTAGAGTTGCTTGTGAGCTGTTTCTCATACATGATGCCTATGTAGGTGCTTTTTTTTTGTTGTTGAGTAATATGGACTGCTGTATTGCCTACATCTCAAGGTATTAGTATGTCACATAGCTTTTAACACCAGCAGAGCTCTTTCTTTGGGGGTGGGAGGGCTGGTGTTGTGAAGAAGATAGGAATAGCAGTTTCTTCAGCTAAAACTACAGAAGTTACTAGAAAATAGGAGTTTATAAATTTGTATTGAGTAATTCTTCTCCTTCCATCCCCCACTCAGGAGGACTGGAGGGTGTACTGAACCAAGAAAACTGATATTATTTTATTTTTTCCCCCTTCGTGAAGAACTTTATTTTAAATTGCAGTAGGCGCAGAGCTACAATTTTAAAAAAATTTTTTTTTATTATAACCTAAACTTTCGATGGCTACTGTTTGGTGGTTTGGTTCTGTTTTTTTTTCCATTTCCAACTTATGTCTGGTATTAGTCTTGCACGAGAACTTAGATCTCGCTTGCTCCTCAGTAGGAGAGGAAATGTCACAGCACTCATATTAATGATGGATTCCCTTCCCTTGACTGTGTTGGGTTGCTTACTTGGTTGGAGTCCCTCCTGTTTCGTATTCTGCCCTTTCCCCCTGCCCCATGCTATTGTATTTGGCTTCATAGTCTTTATTGTTATAGCTGTCTTATTTTTCATGTACCATACGTGCACACTCCAATAATAAAAAGTAGGTGGATGAGGATATTTGGAAACTCAAAACTTTGAATACTCCATGCGAGTAATGCAGATTATTTTTCTTCTGAAAAAAACCCCAGTATCTGTTCCCAGCTGTGTCTACACAGACTAGTTGGTGACTGCAAGGAGGGAGAGGTTTATAATTTTGCAGTTAAAGGAATGTAGGAGTAGAGGAGAATCAAGTGCAGGTAAGTGTCCTGACTTAGGGCAGGTGCTGTGTCCTGCAGCCCCCTTCTAGTCCTTAAAAATGAATGGCCAAATGTGGGAATCTCAGCCTCGCTTGGATAAGTCTGCTTTGTGACCAAAAAGTGGAGGTAACTCAGTGGTTGGATACATCCTAGGGGGAGACAGAGATGTAAATGCAATTTGATGAAGAGGAAAAGGCAGAGAAGATCTTAGCAGTGTTTTATATTGTTACTGACGGATGGGTGAAGGCTAAATGTATCAAGCTTCCACAAGAAGGAAGTAAAGGGAGAGAATCTTAGAAATGGGTGGATGTATTCTGGAGTGTGTTTATTTCTTTGCCTAAATGATTATAAAAGCAAGTAATGTTTAAAGAGGTAGCATATACTGGAGAACTGTGCTGTGAAGGCTTCGTCCTCTTATTTGTGCTTCATGTCTTAAACTCCTTAAAATATTTGGGAACCAGCCACAGCTGCTGTGGCTGGTCACTTTGTGTACAGATTTGTAGGTTTGTAATCCTTCTTTGCTGCCTTCCATGGCTTTTTCTGCAAGCGAAATTTGTAGTCCAAACTACTGAAACCTCCAATTGTACAGAAGTTTTGCATTATCTTATCTGTATTAATACATACTGGTACATTATTTAAAGATCAGATGGAAAAAATATTTCAGATTTCTAAAACACAGGACATGTTGCTTCTCACAGCTTTCAGTTGGGGTATGTGAGGAGAAAGTAAGAAAAAAAGATGAAGAAAACGTGAAAGAAGCAAGATAATGCTATAATTCTTTGTTTTTCATGTTGCAGGAAACAGAGAGCCTTCTGGAAAGGGATTTATGGTTCTTAGTAAATTAATACTAGCCATCCCTCCTTAACAGAGGTAGACAGTTCTGAGAAATTACTTGTTTCTACCAATATACTAGTTCTTGAACTTGGGAACAAAAAACCCCCCAGTAATCAACTAAACCCCAGAAAGCTAACCTATAATGGCATATTTGTAGCATCTGGATATAGGATGGATATTGATACATGCGGAGGAAAAAGAGCAAAGATTGCTGTAGAAAACTTCCAGAGTAACATCAGAATGGTTAGACATGATGCATGCTGAAAGTTAATATTTTTAAGAATTATTCTTAAAATCTGTATTCTGTGTAGTCATAAAAATTGTGTGTAAACAAATTACTTCAATAAATATACTAGCATTTTTCATAGAAAATTTTATTTGTTCAATGTACAGAATATGAGCAGTTTGTTTTTAAATTAACCATAGTTTGAGAATAAAAATTGCGAGAGTTCAATTTGACAGTTGTTGAGAATGCATCATAAGACAATTTTTGTGGTTATGTTGAGCATGAATATAACGAAGTTGGCTAATATTCCATGTGCTCGACCAAAGTACAGGGGAAACACAGCAAAGCTCAATGCACTTGTAGAACATTCTTGATACGTATTAGAACACTTAGAATATCCCAGTTTTGCTAGTGGAAAAACAAATAATGAACAGAGATCTAAGGATGCTGTTCTGGATGGAGTATAATTAATAGTTGACAAGTGCTGTATATTTTAGTTCAGTGGAGGAAAGCATCCACTTATTTAGTAGGCTGGATTTAACTGTGTTTGTGACCCATGTGGCATACTTTGAGTGCACAAAATATATTTTATTTGCTAAAAATGTTTGAAATTATGTAAGAACAACTCATGAAGGATTCTTTTCTTTTGAGTATTTAGTGATACCGAATCTGCTTGTGGCTATGCTTGCTGTTCAAATATAACATAACAGACTGGATGAATGTAGTGGTGTAATGGGGGCTTTTTATGCTTCCAGATGGACAGCGTCCTATATGTTCTGCATGCGTAGGATTTGAAACTTACTGTGATCTGTTGTACTGAGGTTGCACTCTATATTGTCCCTATCCTGTGATAGGTATTGGTCTGCCAAGAAGGTGGATGTGGCATATGGAGTGGCCACGTATGAGGTAGTATCATCAGCCTGTAGATGCTTTTCGTGCAAGGTTTTCCACTAGGAAGACTCAGACTCTCTAGAGAGGCTGTCTTCGAGGTAAAGATGCTAGATAGTCAATAAAAACCTCTTGTCTCTAGAAGTGATGGTTAGTATTGCATTGGGGCTGAATTGTTGGCATTGACCAGTGTTCCTGAAGCGTTGCAGTTCTCTAGGATCAAGTTATGCAGGAAATGCGAAAGGACAGGAGCGGGCTGTGATTCTTCTCAATATTTGATTCATTCTTTTTTATTATCTAGTATCTGTATGCACACATGCATAGCTCTTATTTTGTGACAGAGGTCTTGAACTTTCCTCCACCAAAGACAGAACCTCCTGTAAATCCTTTGAGAGTCTGAGATATAAAGTCGATTTTTTTTTTCCTGGAAATATTTTCTTATACTTTGGAAACATATCTGAGAGGTGTCTGTCAATGAAAATAAAGCTCTATGGTGGTGTCTCAGTGTTGTTTACTTGTTCATTTCCTGTTATAACCAGACACCTCCAACTACCATAATATCTTCCCAGAATATCACTGTAGATAGTGCAGTGCATCTACCTGCTACTAGTGTCCACTGTGACTATCAACTGGAAATAAAGATTAATTCCATCATAGTTCAGGCTCTGGCCTGTTTCTCATCTTGTGTCAGTATCAGAAATCCACACAGCACTGACATGAAATAATTCACTGACTGTTAAGTATTACACTTCAAAGACAGCAGCCTGATTTGATGTCAGGCTTCATAGTTTTTCAATCATGGTTTGACTGACGTACCAAAATTTCTTTGTGCTCCTTACTTAGTCATCAATGGTGGCATATGCTCTGACATCTAGGGGAAAAAAAATATTGTCAGCCAGCTACTGTACAATGACAGGGTTCTTCATGGTGTAATCTGTATTTCAAAGCAGTGTGCCTTCTAGCCTTGCTGGCTGGAAACCTTAGGTTTCCCAGGGTTTGAATAATGCCCACTTGTCCAGCCCTTGCTTGGGAGCATAGAGAAGCCATGGGCTGTGTATTTTCTTTACAAGTTTAATTGCTGCCCAAAGACCTTTTGTGAGTTGTATGTTTCTGAAACACATGCACGCTTGTATGGCATCAAGATGCTTTTGTTATCTTTGGGGTGGAGGGAAAAGGTGGCCATTCTGTCAAAATTTCAATTGCACAGTAATGAGCATGACTGTATAGTTTGCAAATTCAGTAAAGAAAAGTGTGGGATAAATGTGGTTAATGAAATAAGGGACTTCTGGTACTGAATTGATCTCCTAAGCGTTAGCACAAGGTAAAGTAGTTCAGATCAAACATTGGAAACTGTAGTTCACTAGATACTCCTTCACTGTCACCAGTGGTTTTCAGTGGTATTGAAATGCAAAGAGTTCATAGAAAATACTTATCCTACCCTGCTGTATAGCAGTGATGTCTGAAAGAAGCAGGAGTTGAAAGAATGTAAGCAGCAATGTCTTTTAAACCCTTCCGCCTAATTTTGGAAGACATTAATCATTTATGTGCTCATGAATTGGGTAATCTCAAGATGGCAGCAGCCAGTTATGAATTGGCTTCATCAGTTTTAAGCAAGTCTTTGAGGGTGTAGTTCTTAAATTATGTGGCCATCATCCCAGATGGAGGAGAGATGGAGAGAAGAGATGGCCGTAAGCGAGCCAGCAGGGACAGGAAAAGATTTATCCCTTATTTATCCACACAGTCAATATGCAGACATAAGCCTGTGTGAAAACAAACTCAGCATGGTTACTTTTTGTGTCTTTCTTTCTCCTGTTCTAGTCTTCCTTGCAACCATGTCCGCAAGCTGTTCGGGCTAAGTTTGGGTTCCTCCTCCCCCTGCCCCCTTAAGTGTTTGAAGTGAGTAACTTGGCTTTGTCTCCAGGTGCTACTGCAAATTACTAACAGTGGAACAATTGAGTAGTGTATAGGTGTGTCAGATTGGTAAATTCAGAACAGGTGAAACTATGACAGGATGACTTGATGAAGGAAACTGAAACTAAGATGATGATTACAAAGACTGACAGAAAATAGGGCCAGGAAAATAAATTCGATTTACTGATGTTATATAACCATCTTAGCACAGGCTGTAGATTCATTAGTTTGAGAACATACTTTGTAAGGGAGAGCGATTGTGTGTGGCTTCACTTTTAGCAAATTGACTGTAATTTAGACTGAAGGTGTGGGAGGATGAATATATTATTACTCTGGTTTTCTAGCTGGTGTGATCTTGTCTAGCAGGTGAGTTTTTCAGTGTGTTCAGCCAGCATGTGGTCTAGCATACTTCAATTTACAATTGCAAAGATCCTTGAAACCATGAATTGGCACAGTAGCGCTTCTTAATTTTTTTTATTTTTTTTACTTTAAACACTGAGAGCCTAAAACAACAATATGGGAAAAGAATGAATTATAATGAATATTATGAGGATATTCACAGATTTGTACGAAGCAGTAGTGTATTTCATTACAGATGAATGATGGCGGGGGGGGGTATTATTTTTGAAGACCACTCTTAAGTAGGTGGTACTTGTAAGTCAACTATGTCATCCATCCTGGCACAAACAGAAATGACTGGCAGAGCCCAAGACAGGGATAGGAAGGGAGCGCAGGGAGTGGGGCCGGCTGTGGTTACCTCTGCCAGATGCCCACCCTTTCTGAGCCCTGGGAGAGCTTGGGGTGCCCAGCCCAGGGGTACACGCCTGGTGGGATTGTGCTCCAGAGGGCTTGGCTTCTGAACAGAGGTGGGAGGTTATCACAACTCTGTCCCCACCTTAGTGCTTAATTTTGAAATCTTCATTCTCTTAAGGAAGACTTGTTGGATGTCTTGGACATCACCTCGCTTTGTTTCTCAACACTAGCAGTAAGGGATAAATCTTTTCTGTGCCTTTGTAATCAAAGCTTTTATTTTTGTTATAACCGAGTTTGAGCAGCGTAAATGAGATGACACAGGCAGTAGTTTCTTTATTTCTGTGTGACTTTCTTCATGCCCACCTTCCAGGGTAAACACAAATATCTCTCCACCTTTTTGAAAAGTCCTTAATGCAGAAAGATGAGGAGGGAAGCACCTTGAGTCCTCCTATTTAAAACTTCTGCTGATTACCTTTGAGATTGACCTCTTACCTATTTTTTTTTTCTGTAGATACAAAGAAATTGAAAGTGATGTTTTGATCAGTTACAGCATTCAATTTAGTAAAAATGTTGCTACTACTCTAAAAGTGTTTTGTTACAAATATCAGTTGCTAGCTCTTTAGCTGTTTGTTAGTAAATAAACATAGGGTGTTCGTAAAGGCTTGCTGATATTTCACTTGCTTGGTCAAGTGGGTAGAAGTACCCAATGATGATTTGCATCCTAAATCCTGGTTGGAATGCTTGGTAATGGTGCGTTTTCCCCCCTCAAACCTCTGGACCAGGAAGACGATGAAATGAAACTGGGTCTAACAGTTGGGAAGGCATGAGGTAATGTATACGTTAGGAAAAACTGAGAGGAGGAGGAGGGAGTTTCTAGAACTGCAGAATGCTTTAACAAGTTATATTTTAGTACTTTTAATCAAATCTTCAAATTACTGTGCTGAGGATGTTTTGATTTAGTCTAAAATATTCTTCTTATTCCTTCATAATAGGTTCCTTGCTGACAAAATATACTCTGATACAGATTCTGCGAATGCTTAACATAATAACTCTTGCCAGTGTAGAAAATACCCATGTTTATGTGTTGGTTTGTAAGCTGTGTAAAGCTTAGTAGTTTTACATGTGTATCGTCGAAAATACTATGGTCTGTCTTCCTATCCTAATGTCACGATGTCTGGATTTTTGGATGTGCTCAGCAGAGTGAAAATGGGCTGAGGTTTTCGAGATGCTAATGTACTACAAATTTATGTTTTATAACAAAGCAGTCCTTGGATAAAAGCGGTTGGATTGGAGCGTCAGTGTGCTAGTGAGGCTGTGTAATAGGAAATCTAGAGGGTAAATACTTAGTCTTGGTATGTTCAGCAGAAGTGGGAAAGCTGTTACCTGCCTGATGAGAATGCTGGAGTCAAGCAATGAACAAATGGTTCTCAGATGGGGCCTTCTCCTTTTGCTGACCGCGTGGGGACTCTGGGCTCCTAACTTAGGTCATCCTTCAAAAATGGATGGAACAGCCTTTTGAGCTGATCTTTTGCTTGTTATCTTGTTTTAGCTCAAATAAGCCATCCGAGCAAAGCCATGGCTGCCTTGGAAAGGGCTCACAGAGGTTGGAGACTCCAAAAACTCTTCAGGCAACCTGTGCCAGTGCTCAGTCACCCTCACAGTAATAAATAATAAAAAAATCTCCTTATGTTCAGATGTATTTTTTATATAAATTTAATTAATTATATTTTTTTATAATGTCCTTCCAGTGCTTAGATGCCATCTCACCTTATTTGTGTAGAGCTGTGAGCTGTAAGTGAACTTTTGCAGTGCTTTGGGCCAAAGAAGTCTTTATTTTTACTTTAAATAATATTTGAGCAGTTTGTCCTCCAGAAGAGATAATTATCTATAAGATTATTTGTCATACAGAACTTATCTGAAGGGTTGTTAGCCATCTGTCTTGTTTGTAATATGATGTTCCTTCTTAATGTTAATACTCTTTATTCCTGCAACCTTTTAAGGATACAGTCAGATGACCTAGAAACCACAATAAATTAATACTATGAAGTGGCAGCCCTCTTCAATCGAGGTATTGCGACTGACCTAGTCTGTTGATGTACTAAGTAAAATTAGTTTGGCTAAATGAGAGGTGTTTATCTTTTCTGGTGGATCAGCATGTTTGGAACTGTTCCAGAGCTGTACACCTGTGACTCTTTTCTTACGATGTATTTTTGTATATATATGAAAATTGTCTGCAGAAGAATGCCTGGACAGCTATGCATATGCAAACAGCTGCATTTCTGTTCTCTATGTATTTGTTTATAACTTTTCATCAACACTAAAAATCACTAAAAGGGACCGGATCAAACCGTGTAGGCTTGTTGAGAATATGGGGGGGGAGTCAGCACTAGTCCCCATGGGGGAGCTGCCACGGGAAATCTTGACATCTTTTAATACTTTCTACTTTGTCTTCCTCCATTCTATTCTCTTCTTTCTTTGGGGAAAAAATTATCAGAAAATGTAGGTAAAATAATCAGAAAAGGAGTTTAATGGTTTAGGGTTTTTTCTGCATGCGTTTTGTCCACGAATTCTCCACAGTATCTTAGTCTCTAGAGAATTCTCCACAGTGTCTTAGTCTCTAGATACCCTGCTTTGTGTATGTGTCTGAGAGAAAATATGTGAGGTGGCTGGGTAGTGATGGTACTATCCTGTCGTGAAAGGAGAGGTTGCATATTAAGATGGTCAGTTTTCTAGGTATTTAAATATGTGGCATGGTGATAAACACTTCTCCCTCTTAAAGCTGCTTTAGGTCCTTGTGGCCTCCTAGCATAAGGGTTATTTTTGATGGCTGTCTTAATCTTTATTTTAATGGCTCACAACATGGGATTAGTGTGTATAGTGAAGGGCTTTGAGAGTCTGGAAGGGGCTGTGTTATTGGACTCTTTCTCCAACCATACCATTTCCCCGTTGCTTTTTGTTGCATATGTTCAAACAGCTTTTACAGTTAATGCACATGATTTTAAAATAGTTTTTCAAATAGAAATTTACTGTACTGAGGCATGACAAATTATAGGGAGTTTGTTGGAGGTGTGGTGGGTCAGGACTTCAAAATGGATATGGAAAAAATGAGAGAGCGCTATTCTATCTGGTCTTAAAATGAGTGAATATGCAGAACTATGAAACTAAACAAAATGGGAATTCAGGTGCATAAGAAGGAAGACCTGTTTAAGAAAAGGAAAAGTTCAGGAGTCTGTGGTAGGTATACTGAAACACTGGACATAAAAGGTACTGGAGGGAGTAAAAACAACCCTGTCAAACTTTCAGCACTTAGTACTTCTGGATATTTTAGACAATATGAAAAATTAGTAGTTCCTCTGTTTTGTAACTTACGCTTGCTGTCAGGTAACTGAGCTTACACTGCCTGCTTGAATTTTATTTTCTCTTGATGTTTTTAAGAATAAACTTGAAATGCAAACAGCAAGCATCTCCTTTATTGGAGGGAAGGTGTATCTAAAAGCATATTTTTTTTTTTTAATTTTTTGATGGTCTTTCTATCTTGTTTAGTGTAACAGCTTTAGCCATATTTGGACTATGAGAAAAACAGTTGAGAGATGCTGAGAAAAGAAGCTAGATTTTTATTTTTTTTTAATTAAATTGTCAGTAGTTGAAAATAGTTCATCAAGATACAAGGCATCATCTGCAGAGTTTTAAACTTCAGAGCATTCACTGCAAACATGTCTCAATTTGGAAACTCTTAAATTAAGCTGCCATTACACTTCAGAACTTATCTGAAAAAAAAAGTATCTGTAATTAGTGCCAAAGGACATAATTAACAACAAAATACACTGATTTTTGCCCACCACCCACACATACACCTTAGTAGTTGAAGTTGCTGGTGTGTCATCTCTGAAGTTTTACCAAAAATTGAGTTCCTGTGTCAAAATTGGTCATGGTATGTATTAAAAATGTATTTTTTTTTCTGAAGGTCGGATACACTTAAACATATATGTAAACCCATGTGTAAGAGCTACTCACAATGGGAGATGACAGTGTTAATAGAAAAGGCTAATGGAAATTTAACAGCTACTTAGAAAAAGCTTTTAAAAGTTCATTGATGCAGTATTTAGTGCATGCTACTGCTTTTAATAGTAAAAATAAATGATCAGTCTGCATCTGGCAATATGTTTCCATTGCAGTTGAAAACAGGGGAAAGTTAAAACTAGGTGAGTGTTGTAGAGTGGTTGGTTATGAAGTGCTGTGGAATGGGCTGGGTAATTAACGTGTATAGAATTTACACAGAGTGTTTAGGTTTAAAAAAAGTGTGTCTTTAAAAATAAACATGATTCTTTAAAAAAGTTCTGTTTAGGAGGAGAGAAAACAAACAACAAAGGTAGAAACTTGGATTAATATATAAAACGATGCCATTTGGTTTTCTAATAAAAAGTCAGTATGTAAATTTCCCCCCCCCCGCCCCCCTCCAGATGTCCAAGAGCAGTAAGTGCTGGTTTGGGGGTGCTTAGGAGATCCTTACTCTACAGGGCAAGGAAGAACAGCGTGTCCTCCCTGTGCTGCAATTTCCTTGAACATACAATACAAAACCTTGTTTCCAACTTTCCTGATGTTTGTTTTGCAACACACGTTGGCAATGGAAAACAGACAGTCATATTCTTCCAATTTGTATTTATATAATGTATTAATATTGTAAAACTTGGTAGAAAACCTATTTAGCCTTATTTCCCAGAGCAGAGGGTTTGAGTATGGATAGCTGTTCTCTGTACAGGCTTTACTTTCCTTTCTTTCTCAAAGCAGCTTGGGTTTAGGTAGGCTGTTGACTCTTAGTGCTATGGTATTTGGTGTTGATATTAGGTTCTTTTTTTACTGTAGCTCTTAAAATTTAGATTTGAATCAGAGGTCACCTACTACACTGGTGTTTTATAGTTTGATGATAGTTTTCTTAGCCCATCTTAATAACATATATGCTGGCAAATAAGTAATGAGTAAAAAAAAACTTCTTCCTGTGATGATGCTTGGTTCTACTATAGTTCCACATACTGTTTCCTCAGTCATTTCCCTGAAGCTAAACAGAGCTATGCTTTCCTGCTCTTGTCAGGCACTTTGGAGTTTGTAATTCAAGTAATAGAATAATAGGAACAGTCATTTAGTAAAAGTTTTCAGAGTAAGTAATGATCAGATAAGTCTGACTCGGTGCATGCGAACCATGCCACAGTTAGTCTTGTAAAATTCAGCCTTACATTAGATACAGCATACTTTTGACTGATCCAAGGATAATAATTGCTTGCTTTATTTTTTCGTGTGTGCGTGTTTCTGGCATAATTATCAATGAATAGCCCTGCTGAAAGCCAGGTTAAAAATAACTATATATGGGGTCTGTCTTTTCGGTGAATAAAAGAACAATAGTTTGGGGGATCTAATGACACTATTCATTGATTTTTTTATTTTTTTTTCTTTTTGTCTGCCCAATCTGTAGTGTATTTAAGTTTTCAGTATACTGTTGCTGTCATGTTGTTCATATGGTGGCATTTTATGGGGGTTTTTTTGGGTTGTGGGTTTCTTTTGTTTTGCTTGCTTGTTCTTTTTCGTTTTGGCTGTAACATCTGAAATACTTGTGTAAAGTATTTGTGTTGATCGTAGTACTTGAGCAGGAGGAGAAAGTAGCATGTATGTTTAATACTATGTAATAGAAAGTTGGGGGAAATAGCCAAAAAGAGGTAGTGGAATTCATATTTTGCCTTTTGCAGTTCACCCAGTTATCTTTTTCTAGGGACATGCTCTTGGATATCCAAAATTCTGAGTATTGTTAGCTCAAGGTGTTTTTTCCTCCCAGCTATCTGTCAAAGTTACAAGGTCCAGCTTTCTGCCTCTGGACTGTTCGGTGTTCCTCTGCTTCTTCCTAGATTAATAATTGGTGTAAATTGCCACTGCAGCTGAACATGACTTGGAAACTTTGCTTGGTACAGTATGTATTTGCCCATCTATACCAGTAGGGATTTCTCCAGAAAACTATGCTTTGTAGTCTTGTTGGCTTGTAATGCTTATGAAGGCTATGTCAAAGTGTTGCCTGGGATCTCTAAAAAGTTAAGAATCAAACTAAGATTTTCTTGGTGATACTCTGTTTTCCTAGTTACATTAAATCATATAAAGTGCTTAGGTTGATGGTTCCTGGTTCTTGATTATTATTATTTTTCTTCCTTTGATGTAACATAATAGTAGGATACAGAAAGGGCCGAATGACAGCTAGACCCAGTAAGATTTAAAGTACTATTAATGGACTTTTCCCCCTATTGCTTCTTTCTTGGAGGAAATAATACTGACTGTACCCTCCTCACCCCCCAGCACACAGAAAGAGCTGTCTGGCCTTTCATCTTGGCTGCCAGCGTTTCCTTAGGGTTTTGCCACTGCAAGACAGATCCGTGACTGCCTTTCCTTGTCATGATAGGCATTTCAGAAACACTTGTATTTCTGAAGAACCTTAGGAAATTCCTAGTTTAGTGTATCAAAGCTGCTCCTTGACATAACTAGGTTCCAGCTGGGCCAATGTATTGATAGATGTCAGTCACTCTTCTGCAAAGAGGGGGGCAGATGGCTTTGCATGGCAAGTATCTCCAAATCTGCTACTACTCTTAGTAGCAGGAGATAGATGGGTGGGAGTTTTTTTGCCTGTATTATAACAGTGCTCTGCAGATGTGGCTCATGGCAGAGAAATCTGTGGGAGGCTTTCATTTCCTGAAAACTTGGTGAAATGATTGTGCCCTGAGATTATGTTTTACGGGAGTTATGCTTGAATACTTGCAATAGCGTTTAGTCATAATGAGACTTGTAGCTATGTGGATTGTTTTATTACACACAAACTTTCCTGTCCTTTCAAGGGGAGCCATGTTTCTCTGAGCAAGGTTTCTTTTAGCTTCCTGTGCATCACAAAAAAAATACCTCTCCAAATGGATCAGTTATGGGCCATAGAAAATTTGAGGTGTAAATTGTAGATGCATTAAGTGAAATCTCTGCATTCTTACTGAATTTACTCATTCCTATACTGTGGGTTTCCCCCCAATTTTTTTTTTTCCAATGATACCAGAAACTCAAATGAAGAAAAAATTAATGGTGTCATTCATACTCATTTTTTAGTTCCAGCAGTGCTAAAGGCAGTTACTCATGCAGGATGAGATTAGGCTGGAAATAATTGCCACCGGAAGTTAATAAAACCAGGAATTTACAAACTTCTAATTCATTCTTTTTGGAGTTTGAATATCAAGAATATCTAGACTTAATCTAATTAAAGAATGTAAGCTTTCTGCTTCATAGCTCAGCTACTCTCTGCTTATTAGAAATAGCCTATCCTCACAAATATTTCATATTTATTTTACGTATGCTAGCTATGACATTTTTCTCAGGAAAATGTTATCTAGCCTGAGCCAGGCTGTCAGACAAGATGCAATGACTGGTCTACCTTAATGACTGTTCCATAAAACTAATTTGCTTAATTGTCCCAGCTGACCCCAGCCAGAGTCTGCCCTCTTCCCATTACATAAGTTTTGGAGCCTGGTTTTCATCCTGTCAATATCCAGCTGTTTTCCTAAGAGCACTGTTCGGGGAAGTGAGTTCTCTATTGGGTGATGGTGGTTTTTGGGGTTGTTTTTTTTATTAAGTGCTAATGTCTGCTTGGTTCAACAATTTCTCTGTGCCACCAAAGTGCGTGTGTTCTGGTCGCTTTGGTGTTGCTATTGGAGAATCTATCATTTCTTCCTATCTGAGATGCCACCTCCTGGTAAGGTGAGATTTTTTTGTAGGGAGGAAGACTAAGAAGAGGTTTGTGTTTGGTTTTTTGTTTGGTGTTGTTTTCCATCACAGTAGTTCCAAGGGTGAGGTCACAGGGTTGCATTCTCACCTCTGTTCAGGCACCTTGAAGTACTGCCTGAAGTTAAAGTATGGTGGTTGATCAGAAACATTTTTTCTGCTCAATTGTGATGCAGAATAAAATGGGAATACTGGAACCTCTTTCAGTGTGTTTTTATTGTTGTCACTGGCTATACTTTTTTTAATGAGATGAAAGTTGATGTATTTCAGCCAAAGAGGGAGGTGACCCTCGAGACTGGTAGCTTGACTGCTCTAACAAATGAAGCGATATGACCAGGTAGAAATTTTAATTAAATTGATTCTAGTTGGAAAGTCAAGTCAGTAGTCAGAATAGACAGGAAAAAAATAAATAAGTCTGCTTGTAGTAATAAAGACTGTTTTCTTTAGTATCACTCAGAAATGTAATGAGGAAAGGCTCTTAAGCACTATATAGGAAAGTCTCTTAAATGTTGTATATTCCTGAACCTTTAAAATCTACTTGGTCAGCTTTTTCACTGTAGCATCAAGGAACCACGCAGCAAGGCCACAGCTTTGAAAGTATTGCTTTATTAATGAGGAATGCGCCCAAAAAGGGATCCTTGTCCCTTCTCAATGAAAGCTTGTCAGAGCAGGAGTCAAGCTGCCTATTAAACAGGAGGGGAAGTTCTCTTAATAAAATACTTGCAAAGCAGCCACCTGGAGATTTGTTTATCAGTTTGCTAAATGTTATAGAGGATGCTGTAATACAGTTATCATCAGTTTGGGAAAACAGTATAATTTTTAAAATTACCAAAGGAAAAGTCTATTTCCTTATTGTAGTTTGTCGGTACTATTGTTTGAAACACGCTAGTGCTGATTATTACAGCTGCTTGTTCTAAGAAAAAGATTTTTTTTTGTCTTCCCTCTCTAAAAGGAGTTATCTAACAAGTAGCTCAAATATGCATGTACTCGCACAATTATTCTGTATGTCTAATAAAAATGTGTGTGCTGTGGTGTTTTTACCAGTCTTTAACCTGGTGTTCAATATCTCTCTTGGAGGGGTGGTTGTGGAAAGAAACTCGACTTTTTTCATCAAATCCTAGTTACCACTTTCTGCTCGTGGCTTCTGAAAAGGAAAATATTCATCGTACTACCTGGAGGGGTTTTTAAACTAGTGTTCACACGTGGTTTTTTGTGCTGGATGGTTTTAAACTATGAACTCCCTAGTGAACGAGGTTCAGAGATGTGAGTAGCTGTTTGTGATGGTTGATAATTTTAAAGAAATATAGCTGGGGACAAGTTTTGGGCTTGCAGCCAGTTTATCTTTCCCAGTTGTCTCCTTTCACTTTCTGTTCACTTTGTGCCGGTTGTAAGAACTTTGAAGTTTTTTGTCTTGCGTATAGAAGCTGTATTTTAGTACGCAGCATTTTGAGGGTGCTGGTTGACCTAACAAACCTTTGGAGGGAGTGTTTTCTCTCCTGTCTGATTTGAGTGACCTATGTAAGTATTGCTGTAGTGGGCTTCACAATGTGCTGAGGAGGAGAAAAGATCAGATTCTTAGATAAAAGTTAATTTCCACTAGATCCTAAGAATAACACACACAGAAAAAAAATCTGATCCTTAAGAAATTCTCCATGTAGATGGTAGTAGTAGTTACTTCTCTACCTGTAGAAAATACATTTAAATGTATTGTAAAACTCACATGAGCTTTTGAGCAAATACAGGTAGAGTTGAGTGCCTGATCTATTCTAATTTTTTTTAGGCCATCATGACTGCATGACCTATTTCCAAAGAGTAATAAGCTGCCTCATTTGGGTATCGATTTTTAAAAGCTTAAAATGTAAATTCCAAAAAGGTGCTGTTTGATTCTTGAGGTTGGGGGAGTGGTGTGGTGTATGTTTTTATTTTGCTCTGTACAAGTACCAAGACTTTTAGCTTAAAGCATAACTTTTTTTTCCCCTTCTCTCAATTTAAGAAGTAGTTTCTATACAGGAAAAATTCTAGGTATTCCACATACATTTTGTTTATTAGATAAGCCATTGCAGATTACAATAAGCTTGCATATTTTTATATTACATATCTTTGGGTTATTATCAGCAAGAAATTGTGTGTATATTTAAAATATTCTAGTAGTCAGTAATGGTTATTGTGTTTAGTTATTGCTTCTCAGAAGGCAGAATCTCTTTATTCCTTATGGCATTCAGTAAGTCTGATCTTTCCGTAGGCTTTAAGAAAGTATACATTTTTAATGTTAGGTCTGTCCCCTTTCCAAACTGAAGACCTGCTACTCTGAGTGGAGATCTCTCACTGAATCTTTTTCTTGCTGGGTCTCTTCGAGTTCCAAACAGCCTTGACTCCTGTCAGAGATTAATCCTTCTTGTTGACCTATGCCGTCAGAACCTTAAAAAAAATACCAATTCTTAGATTTTATCTTTATGTGAGTCAAGCTGCTTTGGATATTGCTTGGGAAATACTACACGGTTTCTTTCCATAACAATAATTAAAACGTATTACAGTAATTATTAAGGTCCCTTTTGTGTTAGTAGTAGATGAGTTTGCAGCTGCTACTTATTTTAATATCAAGTTTTTTTAACATTCAACATAAAATGAAGGGAGTTGCTGTATACATGCCTCCCGTTTCTTTTGGGTTTTTTCAGTTTTTGTGTTTTTTTGAAATCCACTTTAGGAAAGTGGAACTTGACAGTGAAAGACCACCAAAATGCTCTTGCCCTTAGGACATGTTGGATCTGGGCTCAGTGAACTTTGCATGTCATCTTTCTCAGTTTTTGCGTCCTCTGGGTTGGTTTGTTTTCTGTTCTGTTTGTTTTTTAGTGGTGGTATTCCTAGCTAGTGGCTGTCTCTTCAGAGGGAGATTCAGATAGCTCTCAAAAGAAAATGGTCTCCATTTCAAAAGCAACTTGCCCTCCATAATTTAAACTAACCCTTAAATGCAGCCCTGAATCAGCGGGAAAGCTACTGGTGTGGTAAACTCTTGCTCTGAGATATGGAATACAATGTACCATTTCTATACTTGGTACCTTTCGGGGTTTGGTACTGTATCTGCTTTTTAGTGTCAGCCACTTGTTGGGGGTGTTTGCAAGGACATAGGATGAGTGTCAGTCACACTACTGATACATACATTTATTTAACAGCTCACTCCCAGAGATTTTGTAGTTTAAAGAAAAATGGTGGGTGGGCGTGTTCTCCTTGTTTTTTGGGTTGACAATTGGTTATGGAGAGGTCAATGTTTTTGCAGTTATTGTATGTAGAAATTCAGAACTCTTGCCTTGTATTCCTGTTTTGTAAGTCATTTTGCCTTTATTGCTATCTCTTTTGTGTGTACCTTCCTTTTCTGCTCCCTTAAACTTGTTTCATCTTTTCTCCTTTGCAATTTTAAGCTAATCCAGCAGTGAGGTAGTTGGAGCTGTCATCTCACAGGCTGGCAGGATGCCTTAGCCGTGTTTTGCCAAATACATGGCAAGATTCGCTCTGCCCAAAGCAACTGAGCGAGCTATATATCAGTTCACGTTTTAGTTGCATTTCTCAGATTTTCTTCTAATTATGAAGATGGACAGTGTTGGGATTTTTTATATTAATAGTTTATTATTTCACGCAGAAATTGTACTAGTTCTATTTAAGCCACTGTAGGATGAACTCCTGTTACTGTTGAAATTTGATAGGCAAGGTGAATCATCACTTCATTCAGATAGGTTCAATATACATTGACTTTAATTTTCAGAGGTCTTTGTCTTGGACCTACTCCCAATTTGATAGATTTCTCTATTTTAAAACTAGTTGGTTAAGTTTCCCACCATTTCTTCCCCCAGTTTGCAGAAAACAATTTCAGTGCTGTGTCTGTTTGGGAATACCTGCTGCTCCCAGCATTTCACCTCTCTTGACTACAAATCTTTTTTTTTTTTCCGTTGTTTTGTTCCCCCCACCCCATTTTGGGAAGATGTGGAAAAACAGCACAAAAAAGTGAAATTGCCGTGTTAAAACTAAGTGATTAAAGACTGCGGATTAGTGTATGAGCTTCATCCCTTGAAACCTCCCCCCCCTTTGTCTTTTTTTCTGATAAGCATGTACTTTGTGGGGGTTAAGTACTTCTTTTTTTTAAAGCTTTTATGTCTTCACAACAGTTGTCATTAATATTAAAGATGACTCTTGGAAATATTATCTGAACACGTGTAAGGTAGAAGTGAAACCACATGTACATGGTTTTGTAAAGAAGATGGTGCAGACATGATAGACTTTCTTTAGAAGTGATCTGTGTATTTTTTTTAATGAACTATTTTGATAGTCCTTTGTCACTTTTCTGTAATTTACAATGTCTTAATGAAACAGAAAATTGTGTACTCTTTAACATACACACTTCTATAGCATTTGTGGAAATGCCAGACAGTCTTGATTGATTATAGCAGTTGACAGAGTAGAAGATTAATTTTATTTTTCTTTCCTTCCTGGAAGTGTTTGTGCTTACTGGTCTTTTGGGGGTGTTAAAGCTTGTAGTATTGTTGGTCAGGTGTCATGAGCCATTTTGAACTATCAGATAAGATACCTCCTAATTTAAGTGTAGGTTTTGACCTGTCAGTGTCACAAAGTTTATAATTTTCAATAAACATGATTTTGTTTGAAATCATTTTTGGAACTAGATGATCTTTAGGGTCCCTTCCAACTCTAACCACTCTATTATTTTATCTTGCTATACAACATAATTGGTGTAAAATGTTCAGATAAATGTTTACTTAAGAGCAGACTCAGCTTAATTGAATCTCTTAAAAACTGCAAAGGTATTGACTTGGTTAAAACTCTGAGAGCATCTGGCAGTCATTTCAGCAGGTGTGTGTATGAGGATATTAATATTAGGGTCACGCTCCCCAAAATTTGTTTATCGACTTTTGTACTTCTACCATCAACAAATGTGATTATAGTGCCTTTCATTTATGTTATTAGATGCAGTAGCTGATACTGTTATGCTTTAAAATAGCGTTTTAAAAAAAAATTTTGGAGGCGCTCAGAGTTCTGTATTTTAAAATTGTTTTTTTCCACTTCAGAGCAGTTGCATGTCTGTTATGTGAGTGTGGGGGTTTGTTTTACGGGAGGATTTTCAAAATGCAGCTCTTGGAGTCCTCAGTCTGTGTTAGTGTTGTCATGTTGTTTGCTTGGGGAAAGGTAATCTGCAGTCTTCAGGAAACAGGACTTTCTGAGCAGTATGTGTCTGTAGCTGGTTTAGTCTGTTCAGAGCTTCCAAGGGAGCTTTTGGAAAGCTGAAAACAAGCACTGAGGCTACTTCTGTAACAGATCATGTAAGACTTTCAGGTTTCTTGATAACGTTTCACTTGACAGTAACTACACAGGAAAAATATTATCAGTTGTTATTGTTCCTGAAAGGTTAGAAATCTGTGCAGAAGCTGGTCAGCCCCTCAGAAGTGACCTGAACTGCTGGTGAGAAAGGCGGCATCTAACTCACCTGACTCTCCTTATCCTTCTACAGACAGCAAATTACCTGCAAGCAATTAGCAGGTTGGCAGTGGGGCCAGGCCTGAGGCTTTTGGTTCCTGAGGTACTCTCCTCCCTGAGAGCCACTCTCATGATACGTGAGCGGCTGTCACGGTATGTCCCACATGCGCCGGTGCCCGCGGGCTGGCATTGCTCAGCAGAGACGGGCACACTGATAGTTCTGCTAACCCAGCACTGCATGGATTCAGGCTTTCTCTTGTTGCCCTTCTCTTATCTACCTCACCGCTTTGATGGGAAAAAAAGGAAGACTTTAATTCTTCTGATACCTGCTGTGGATCTGAGTGAATGTGTGCATGTCCCTTAATGTCAGCTGTGCTAGAAAAGTGATCTTTGAGCAAGACTCCTGCCATCCTCCTAAATCCACCACAAGAAAATGAATACATTTCTTTTCTGCTTAGCCAGTCCTTCAGTGTTTCAGCCAAACTGACCTTTACTTCCATTTTTCCCCCACAGGCTTTTGCCTTCTCTTTCCAGCAGTAATACGTTTTGTCCTTAGTGGCCTCTGTGGGTTTACTTCTAAGGACCTGATTGGAGTTTGTCTCTGCCCTTTTCACTGCCTACCGCAGGATCAAAATTCTGTGCTTTGATTTTTCTTCTTCCTTTTTTTTTCCCCCGTTTCCTTTGCTTATTACGCTTTTGCTGTGTTTCATGTGGCAACTTTGAACTATTGTACTGACCATCCAGAACAGAGGAAAAAAACCCCAGCCGTTCAGACAGTCATTTTGTGTCTTCAATGCAAAATAGGGGAACAGGCTTGAAATAAGACACTCAAAATCCCTGAATAGCATGCTTCTGGGGGATATTAGCAATAGAAATCATAATAGCTGTATCGAATCTTAAAATAGAAATAAGGGGTGCAAAGTAGATACATGCTGCAGTGTTCGAGTATTCGAGTTTGGATGTTTTGCTGTGAGGGCCTTGCTGCTGGCGGTGGCCACCTGAAGTCCTCCTGGCGGGACCCATTTCAGCCCCGCAGCTCCTTCTCCGCTCAGGAGTGCGAGGGAGGGCTGGGAACTCTCCTGTAGCAGCTTCTCTCTTCCGCCTGCTGACGTCTTGTTAAATTGGTAGGGTATTTTCTGTCAGAGATGAAAAGAAACAGGTAAGATTAGGTGCCTGAATCATGAGCGTGCAATGGGTCTGCTCTGGGGTCAGTAACCTCCCACAGGGATGCGATGCCAACGCTGGGCCAGACGCTCCTTCACAGGAAAATGCACTACAGTTTATCCATCGGTGTCCTTCAGGTTTTTTGCATAAGGCATAAATACCTTGCCTTCAGAGGCAGAGAAATGCTGAGGTGCTAGTGAGGGGTGTCATGGGGAGAGGGAGAGGGGGCTAGCTTCTAGCTGATGTTATGGAGGTTGTTCTGTTGTTTTTAAAAAGTGATGGGGTTTTGGTAAGAGTTTCACACTTCTGTCCTTAAAAACCTGTGCTGTTGGTGCAAAAGGGATGGTGGTTCTTACCAGTCATGTGGTCTTGTCCCCTCCATGTGGCTCTGCCAAGCTGGACCAGCTGCTGGGCTGGGCAAAGGCTAGTCATGGAGGTACTTGTTGCAGGGTTAGTTTTCAGGTGGATTGATGAGCTGAGGATACTCTGAGATGACTGTGTGAAATTGCACACATACCACCAGCTAACTTCATCTTTTTACCAGCTTCTGTCCGCTATTTAGATATTCTGGCAGCATTGTGATCCGTTTATGATACGTGACAAGGTTTGTGATTTATAAATATCTGCTAAGGCAGAGGAAAGATTGGGACCAGAATAGAGCAGGAGGACACTGAAATAGCTTTCTTCCTCAGTATTTTGTTGGTTAGCTGTCACTAATGTAGCAGCTTGGGCTATAATGGCATCCATAACTCTGTAACTGTAATGTTTTGTAGTTTATGTCAAACAAACAAAAAACCCTTATGAAAATCATGACATTAAGATCTTGAAATATAAGGGAATCTTTAGAACTTTTAAAATGGCTTTTCTTTGTGTGTTAAACAGACTTCCAATATTTGAAGGGGGGGGAGGGGGTTAGGGTGGGTGTGTTGGTGTTTGTTTCTTTTTTTAAACATCAGTCTCTCTTCACACTAATATTTTCAGGAAAAAGGTTTGGTTTACAGTATTGCTTTTCTGGCTGTCACTTTTACACCGTGTTTTACCCAGTTTAAAAACAAAAAAGCAGTTAAACTGAAAAGGGAGTGCAAAATGCTTTTCTCACAGTTAAGCATCTGCAGAAAGTATACATTTTAAGTGGAGCTGCGCTTTAATTTATTTTCTAGACAGTTATTGTTCTGGTCTTTTTAAAATTCTTGTAACTATTATGTGATGCTAGTTGTATGGCATGCAGTGATAAGTAATTATTCCTTGTTTATTTTGAGTATGTTCCATAAATATATGAACTTGGAAAATTGAAACTAATGAATCAAAAACTTTAAAAATTATACTCATCACACTTTCTTCACCTTTTATTTTTAAAGGGCAGGGAGAGAATATACTCTTAGTTTTCTAAGTGTAATTTAGGCAAACGGAATGTATGTATTTAAAGCTACCTCCATTTTACAGAAGGATTTATATACTAGCCTGGGCTATTCCTGAAATGTTTGGGGATAATTCTGCCTTGAGTTTTGTACTAAATGCCATGTTTACTAAAGGATTTCTTGATAATGTCTGGTTAATAATTGAAATTCCAGTGTTCCTTGTTATACTGATAGTGTTAGGTGAAAAATTTGAGGTAATGAGGTGGTGGAATTAACACAGTGCATTATATGCTTGCAGAGAAACCAAAAGCCTAGGGGTTTGATTTGTTTCATTTTTTTGTGGTGTTTTTTTTAAGCAGCTTTTGGTATAGCTGCTGTGTACGTATGGAGAACGTAAGTTAATTCATGCGTACTTTCTCATGTGATTTTATGTATGCTGTGTATGTCTGATTTTTTCCACTAAGAGTTCTGAGTGCTCTAGCACTTCCTCCCCACCCCACTGACTGGATGTATTTATCTCAAAATTTCTGTAGCATTTTTATGGTATAAAACAAAACTACAATTCTAATTAGCACTTTTCCTTTTTTGTTGACAGATGATGATGTACCTGCAGATATGGTTGCAGAAGAATCAGGTCCTGGTGCACAAAACAGTCCATACCAACTTCGCAGAAAAACTCTTCTACCTAAAAGAACAGCTTGCCCTACAAAGAGCAGCATGGAGGTAACTTTTGTTTGGTTTTAATTGTAAAGTAAATCTTACTGTTTCAAGAATAGGAAGCTAATTAGTACTTTCCATGAGTTACCTAATGACTAAACTAATTCTTATTTACTTCATTAAAGGGTGCCTCCACTTCAGCTACTGAAAACTTTGGTCACAGAGCTAAACGTGCTAGAGTATCTGGAAAATCACAGGATTTATCAGGTAATAACTTTTTGTACAAAAAAGGGGGTGGGGGAGAAGGGGTGGAAACATTTTGCCTTCACCCACAGACTACTGCCAAACTGACTTATTTTTTTTTCTGTCTGTTCTCAAACTAAGAAACAGTAATGGGAAAAAAAAACAACTACAAACTTGTTCTAAACTTCAAATTTGGAAGCGTGATTTTAACCTAACTTTTAGAATCTGGTCCTTTAGTCTGCCAGCTTCACTGCAGGCACATTGGTTTGGGTTTTTTTGGTTTTGTTTTGGTTTTGTTTGTTTTTTATTCTCCTCCAAGTGCTATGTAGTGGTATGCAAGCTACTGTTAGAAGCAGTAATGCTGCAATGGTACAGCACTCTGACTAGGCTTATTTACCATTCCTCATATTGATGTGTTGCCCCAGTATATTGTTTAGAGACAGTTTTGGTGTGTCATCATAGCACTTAATTATGGAGACAGAGAGAGAGAGATTGTGTGTGTGTTTATAAATAAAAAATACACATATATCTACATGCATATATGCACATATATTTCAGACACATATACAGTATATGCACATTGTATAACAAACACATACTTGTAATACATGTGTATGTAACTGTATTGTATGTCTATATGTGTGTGATTTTGTTTGTTTGCGCACACACATTATATATAAATACACCCACACACATACATAGGCACATGTATCCTACTTGTTCTTTTTTCTATGTCATTTTTCAGTCTCTGTGCTTCTACCCCTTTTTGTTTCCTGACACACTCTTTAGTTCCAGGAGATCCGCTGTCACTTTTCCTGGAAAATCAACACTAATGCTTGCCAGCTCCCATTGATGTGGTTTCTGTTGCCTTTCTTGTTTGGTTTTTTTTTTTAGTCTGTCTCCCTTAACATTGTAGATTAAAACAGAGCAGCTGGCCTAAGGCTTTGGTCCATTTTCATTGCTTCTGTTGAAGTCTGCTCTTTCTGGCTCTTTACCTTCTCTGTTCACCCACCCCCCCAACCCCGCCCTGATTAACACTATTTCAGCAAGTGTTTAAGAACCATTTAACCTCAGATTTATATCCTTGAAATTGCCAGAACCAACTGAACATCAACTTGTGTCATTTTACTTCCAGTTTCATTTCCTGATCTGATATCTTGAAGCCTTGTGCAAAGTTGTTTTGTCATAGACTCAGTTTCTCTTGCCAGTTCTTAGTTTTTCTTCAACATCCTTCACTTTTGATGTGTTCTTCATTGTGCTTTTACTTGCCTCCTTGGTTTAGTGAAGGTATGTGACTTTTTTTTTCACTGGAGTCCTGTGGTACAAATTACAGCATGAATGACACTAATTTCCAAAGGAATTCTCCACACTTTCGCTGCGCATTCCTTTTATTACATTCTTGAGCTCATGTGGAGAAAGTACCGGGATTGTGGAGGCTCCTCCAGCATGGAATTACCAGAGGAATTGTAAACAATGATTTTTATAATTGCACTTTTAAGATTGTATTCAAACCAGTCACAGTCTAACAAGGGAGCGTCCGTCTCAGCCCGTTTTCTATTAATCTCTTTCCCAGTATAGATGATGATTATTTTTTATTTTTCCCATTGAGTTTGCAAGATATCGCTGTAAACTTGTACAAGTATTGATTGCGGTGAGACTCTTTTTTTCCCCTGTTTTTTGTTAGCATAGCTAATGGTAGCTGTTGTGACTGAGTTGTAAGCATGAGACTTCCTGGATTGTCATCAGTGGAGATGGTGTATTGTCACCTGGAATGTACAGCTGTTTGTGTTAGAACCGTAGATGAAATGAAGGCGTGGGACTAGAACCATAGGAAAATGTCTTCGTGGAGATCCATTCCTTCTGGTATGGACCCTAAGTTGAGGAAAATTTGGCAGAGATTAAAGGAGAAATGCCAGTCAATTAGTGTTTCCAACTGGAACGGAGCCAGTAGTTGGAAAACACAAAGACTATTCCTTATTTTAATACTGATTTCAGAATTAGTGCTCCTGAGAGAGAGTTGCTATTTCAAATTGTAAGAGGGGGGGAATTAGTCTCAGATACCGTCAAGAAGAACGCATTAGAATTTTGAAATACGTGGTTTTTTCCTATTATTTGCAACCCTGTCCTCCAGTGGTCTCTGCAGTAGACAATGAGTTCTTCAATCCTGAGACAGAAAGATTAATGAATATATAAGAATCTTGATGAGAAAGTAACGCTTTATCGAAAATACATAAATAATTTTTCACTTAAACTCTTTTAAGTAGAATACAAAAAATGAAGAAACCGAAAATTTAGATAAGAAAAGCTATGATGGAGCTATGCTGCTTACATCACAAATGACTGGTAAACCTACACATTCAGCATTTGTTTGACATCTGTAGAAAACATTGACAGCTTTTAGATCTTACTAATGTAAATATTTGTATCATGTACTACTATAATATTTCTTAATTTACAGAAATACTTAAATTCAGTATATTCTGACTATTTCCTTACATCACCTCAACTGTAAACATACGCTTCCTCTTACTGGGATATTTCAGTGTCTTCAGTACCACTTGTCTCATCATATCATTTTAATCCAGGATTTTAATCATTTGACATACTCTGTTTATTACTGTGTAGGTTTTTTCCTCTCTTGCTTTAAGATTACTACATTTGCATATCTTTTATACTGGGCAGTTCCTGATGACTTTTAACCATCTTTGGGAGACTTCGGTTCAGAGACAAGTAATTTCTTCCTTTTCACTGAACTACAGAGTCGCAGTAGATACTCTAGGTTACTGGATCACTCACTGATTGTTCCGTACGTTAGGTACATGGACAACTCATAGTTCACAGAACTTATCACCTTTTTAAATTTATTTTTGACTTTTCTTATTGATTTATAAGACACTCCTCCAAGAACACTGCATACTATGTTTTCTGACATATTTCTACTTAACAAGAAAATATTTTTACTAAATGCCTCCTTACAGAACAAAACCTATTTGTCTCTATCTTCTACACTAAAATAGACAAAAAAGGTATCCATACAAGACATAATTTACAATTTGGGATTCATGGGATGGCATTCTTGGTCTTTGTACAAAGAAGGTAATTCACTTTCAGGCAGCTTTCTCTGCCCTCTGTCTTGGTATTATTATACTAGTTTCTATCTGCTAACTGAGCAAAATTGAAACTGAAATAGTTTCACGCATATCCTGTGGAAACAGAATGACATAACCAGCTGTGTTTCTAATTTTCAGTTGTCTAGTATATTAACACTTTATTAAAATCATAAATAGTTCAACTGTCAACTTATGTTAGGGAAAAGATAGATTGGCGATGACCTCTTGCACTTTGTTTTTATTTTTATTCTTATCTATTTTTAACGCTTTTTTGGAAAACTGTCAATTTTATTTTTTTTGTTTTAGTAAGAGTATACAGTTCATACTTAACCTTTACTTTGTCAATAGGCATAAAACTGTGAGGAGTCGCAGCACACAAACGGTTTCGATTTGGAGGCCAGACAGACCTTTAAAACTGTTTCGGCTTATTTTTGTAAACTGGGAGGAAGAACATATTACTAAAAGATGCCCCAATTGTGATTTTATAAAACAAAAGCACGGAATTCTCTCTTGGACTCAGAGGGTATTTAAGTCTTCACATAAGAAGCAAATTAGCTTTCAAATTATACTGGAGAATTCCACCTAGTAATGCCTGTATCAGAGATTTGAGTGGAGAAATCTTAAATCAACCCCTTCTTCTAAATTGAGCAGAAGGGTGATTTAGATTAAATCTCTCACTTCTACAGGATTTTGGATAAAGGTGGTTGAGGATAGCAAACACCTGTAAAATCATAGTCTTCATTTTGCAAGCAGTGGCTAAGTTTCCAAGTAAATACAACTTGAAAAATTTCAGGGGGTGCGGTTTTATTGAGGCTTTTTTTTGGTTGCAAGAAGTTTTTTTGACACTATCAAAGTTGGTCCATGCCCCTTGCAGTAAGGAAATGCATCTGGATTGCAATTTTCATTTTGAGATAGGACCTAGGGAGGAAAATGGGAGTATGAACTGTTGAGCAATGGGAGGCACTATACTAGTGAACTTCCCTCCTCAATAAAAAATTAATCAAGTTCCTAAGGAAGAAAAAATTCTGCAGGTTGTTTAGGGAAGTAGCTGATTGTCTTGGGAAGAAGATCAAATTGTATGCCTTGGGGATTTGTGGGTTAAAAGGAGAAGACGAGTCATGGAAGGCTTGTGAGGATTTACTGCCTCGCATTCACAACATAGCATTTCAGCTTGTAAGACAGTAGAAGACTATCTCCACATCTAACTGGAAAGCTACCAGAAAAAGACGAATTCAGAAGCAATGTCCAGTTACCCTGTGATGCACTTCAAGGGTAATTAGGACTGTAGAATGGATTGCTGCTGCCCGTTTGACACAGGAAAGAACCTTTATAGTTCCAGTGGAAAAAGACCTTCTTAAAAACCAGCATTGATTGTGCATGTAACACTTTTTTGGTGATACCCAACCACGTTCACCTTACGGACTGCTGGTATATGCTCCCCAAGTGCCTCTTGAGCCTAAGGCCTTTCTAGATAACTTGCTTTTTATTAGTTTTGCTAGTTTACTGGCTTCAGCCTGACTCGTAATTTTTTATTTTTTTTTTTGAATAAAAGTAATTTTTTTAATCTGGTATTAATAATACAGGGGCTAAAGGGTACTGTATTGGCCAGCTTCTGGGCATTCATTCCTGTCTCCTTCCTTGTGCTCATGCTAGCACTTCTGTAGCTTTGCAATGAACTACAACAAGGAGCTGATCCATTAAAAAAAAATTAGTTTGGAGAAGGATGGGTAAGGGCCAGGGAAAAAAAAAATTCTGGTTGATTCTGTGCATGGTCAGTAGTACCAACCTAAAGGATACTTTGGGAGCAAATAGCTATTGGCATGTGGAATGGTGAGACTCATCCCTTTTGTACAGCATAGATTTCTGTTGGATTAAAGTGGCATGTATCTATAGCTTATGACTGTAAGCAGTGTTACTGTCAAGAGCAGCATCAGTCAATTGGATAAATGCCGTCCTAGCATCTTAGAGGAAATCAGTATTTGTGAGTCACCAAGGTGACATTCATACAATGGTGCAAGAAGGAACAGGGAACAGGTTTAGGGAAAGTCGCTGCAGAGTCAGTAATGTTTCAGAATTTCTACTAACTAATCTGACCACAGGTGTAAACATGACACCCTGGAAAAACACCTTTAATAAGTTCTCTCATAGTACACAGGTTCTGGTGATGTGGCCTGTAGACCACAGTTCAGCATCTGCCTAAAAGCCATAGTTCTCGTCCTTGCAGTTCCTGCCTCTTCTAGCCGGAAATAACATAGCTATTTGGGCTGCTTTGCCCAGGNTCTCACATGGAAACTATTTTTCAGAAAGTCGTTCCTTCAAATTTAGTAGGTTGTCTTTCAGAGGGTCACTTTAGTAGGCTTCCTGTAGTAGCCAAAATGATAATCCTGTTGCTTCCTGGGTTCAGATGTTCTAGGAAAAAATAAATAATGCAAGAGGCATTACATGGATGTAACTGCATTATGAATGTAGCAGGAGCTTTTAATGCCTTGCATACAAATCCTCTAAACTTGGGAAACTGTTCTGTATGGTTCTGCCTGAGAAAGGGTCCTAAGGACATAACCAAACAAGTGACCTGTGCAAACAGAACTTGTTTGGGAGGACAGCTGCCGCAGAAGGGTCTCATGAGAAACACAAGCTACAGCTGGAGGGTTCCTACATGAACTGTGGTATGTAGAGTGCAGGTGTGTCCAAGAGCGGGACTTTAACAAAGTGCGTTTGCATCTCCGCACAGTGTTACAGGAATGCCGCTTTCTCAAAGCTCTCTAAAGAACGATAACATCTGGCAAGGCTAACACTTACTCTGGCTTAGGTTTTTTTTCATTTTAAAAGAAAAGAGACTAAATGGGAGTAAGTGGAAGGGGGAGACTTTGGAATTACTGCTCGCTACTGGTTTCCTGTATCCCAGACGTCCTTTTTCCTAATGTGTTCATTGTGGGAGAACAAGGAAGCTTTACTAGTAGTTTTTCTAGACAGTGACTATTTCTGAGTAAATTCTTTTGTGTTTGAAAACATTTGCAGAGATTTTGACTTTGGGACTGGATTATTATATGGACAATGTGGGTTAATTGAACCACAGTGAATGTAATAGTGGTGAGGAGCGAGTATATCTGGAACATGCACAGTAGCCTACTTAACATCTGCAGTTGTGTGCAGATTGATTCCTCCAATAGAAAAGATGAACTAAAAAGTTCTGAAAGAGGGACTTGAAGTCTGTAACTTCTACCTGATTCCAGAGTCAACCATTTACTACTTTTTTTGCCTTTAGATTTAGATGAAATGTACTTAAAAAAAAAAAAAGTTGCTTTGAGATCATTGGCATTTTAAATGGGAATCTTTCCAACGGCAAGTTGGTGATCTACTTCAGTCATAATCTGGGATGGTTAAATATGTCAATAATCTTATATAATTACTGTTTAATAGCAGCCCCTGCAGAACAATATCTTCAGGAGAAGTTGCCAGATGAAGTGGTTCTAAAGATCTTCTCCTACCTGCTGGAGCAGGATCTCTGTAGAGCAGCCTGTGTGTGTAAACGCTTCAGTGAGCTGGCTAATGATCCAATTTTGTGGTAAGTGAAAAGCTACTCCTCATTATCTTGAGAAATATTAGATGTGCTGCACGAGATGCCAGTGCAATAGAAAAACTGAAATGTTGGTTGCAATTAGTTGAATTAAAACCAATTGTATTTTAATATGTCTGGTTTACTTAAGCATTATTTGTTACTTATGAATATCTGATTATATGTGTTAAACAGTAAAACTTCAAATTCTCTAGTAGTGTAGATACTAGTTAAATAATGGCCAGTTTAAAATCGGTGAGGTATTCCCTCAGTAGCCACTCCTTCCTTTCTTCCCCTCTTCGACCTTTTTCATGCTTCTGTGGGGATTGTATTCCTTTACACAAAAGAAGAAACACATTTCTTAACATTAAATGCAAGTTTTGTCTAGTGTTACTTAGACTTAGATCTTTTGGGGAGGATGGGGACGAGTTTTATTTTTGCTTGTTTTGTTTGATGGTTGGATACTCAGGCTGTTTTCCCCCATATGAATCCACCCTACTCCTGGGTTATTGAGAGCTTGGATAAATGGGATCTCAATTTCTGTTATTTTATAAGGGAAAAAATAACATGTTTATAGGCTCGTTTGTTTTGTTTTTAAATAATGATCAAGACTAAAAGAAAAAGATTAAAATTTGAGTATAACATCACAAAAGGGGGGTGTTCTTTTTTTTTTTCTGTCCTAAAGACAGTTTTGGGGATGTCTTGTCAGATGAATTACAACTTCTGAAATTCAGGGTTATCTTGTAAGTCTGGGCTTAATATCAGCAGGCTCAGACACTACGATTATTTGTATTCTGGCACTAATCAAAAGAATCCAATTGTGTGCTTCGTGTGCTATTTGCTTCTTTTTAAGCCACTGCAATCTGTCCACTGATGAACTCTTTCTGAAATACAGTGCATCATTTGTTCTCTGTGAATGCGTTTTTTCAACTTTTTTTGGTAAGGTGAGGAAGAGGTGGTGGAACATTTTAAGCTTTGTTATTCTTACGCTACTAGCTTTCCTAAGTGTTAAAGCAATGCTGTAGTTAATATACAATTAGACTCTGATTCCACAAACAGTATAACTACTTAAACTTCTTTGTGGAAATTACAGGTTGAGAACTCTGTGTCTTGGATCGTGAAACACATGTCAGTTTTTCTTAGAAAAACACGGAAGTCAGTCCAACAGAAAAATTCAAAGTGGTTTGTACTGATCCTGGTCAAATTCACTGTCACAGACTGGTGAAACCTGTTGGAAAAATCCCAGTTTTTAACACTTGGTGTGTTTATATTAGTATGGAAGAGTAATCAGAAATACACTAATTTTCTTTTCTGCTTGACACTTCTGCTCAGGAAAAGATTGTATATGGAAGTATTTGAGTACACTCGTCCAATGATGCATCCTGAACCTGGTAAATTTTATCAGATTAATCCAGAAGAATATGAACATCCAAATCCCTGGAAAGAAAGCTTTCAGCAACTGGTAACAGTAGTATTCATTTATATTCCAATTTACAGATTGTTTATAAAAGTAAAAAACCCAACTTTGAAATGTGGCTGACAATACTAATTATTTTGGTTTTAGACTTTAAATAAGGTGATGGTACTGAGGAGGTGGGGAGAGATCCTTGTATTGTGTTATGAAGTTATTGCCTGTTTTGAGGCACAACTGGGGGAGACACATCATGGTAAAGTGGAGCATTTGAGCATCCAGCTCTTCTATCTTGTGTTTTCCTCATGTTTTGCATCACTGATATTCTGTGGAAGAGATTGTCATGGTCTGTGGCTCACAAATAAACTTCAAATAAATTGTTGTGTCATATACTATTAAACCAGCATGCATACTGGTTCTCAGATTTGTATACATCTTCCTCTAGTAAACCAGACAATATATCGATAATATCGCTTGGGCTTAAATAGTGATTTGCAGCTGACATGACTTGAGCTAAACAAGTTACCTTTAAGGCATGTGACTGAACCTTTAATCCGAAGTGTCAAAGGTATTGCAAGAATGGCTGGGCATGATATTTGAAAAGTGTAAGTGAGGGAAATATATCAAGGCAAGTGTATTATATATACAGTGTTGCGTGCAATTGGTTAATGAAATTATGAAGCCTGTTGAGGACAAATGCTTGACTTACCTTCACATTTGAGTACTGAACAAAGAAGCTATAGGATTCTTCTTTCCTTGCCACATAAATGCAGTTTGATTTGTGGCAAGCTGCTAGAAAATCAAAAGATGGAAATAAGAACACCCATTGTGGAGCGAACAAGGTATATGAAACTTTTCAGTCACTTTAGAGGCTTCTGGCTGTGTAAGTAGGTTAGCCTCTTGGTTTAGTTGATCACTCTGTTAAGCTCAGACTTTTTTGGTGTTGCCATTTCAACTTGGGTGCCTAATATGGTAGGTCAGAATATGACCCCTTGTTCCTGGAGCAAACTGATATCAGCAAATAGCTTGTTAATCGGGGGCTTAGTAGATCTGTGCATTCAGATCCACCTATCTGCAAGCTTTTATAAACTGTTTTCCTTGTTTCAGTACAAAGGAGCACATGTAAAGCCAGGGTTTGCTGAACACTTCTACAGTAATCCTGCAAGATATAAAGGAAGAGAAAATATGTTGGTATGTTTCTAAAGCAGTTCTTAAGAATATTTATATATATCTTTGTATGGATATTTCTCTCTAAACTTGTTCCTTTTCTCCTAGTATTATGATACCATTGAGGATGCTCTTGGTGGAGTTCAGGAAGCTCATTTTGATGGACTTATCTTTGTTCACTCTGGTATATATACTGATGAATGGATATATATAGAATCTCCAATCACCATGATCGGCGCAGGTATTTAAACTGAGATACTTTTTTCTCAAACTATGACTTCTGTTAATTACCACCTTAATGGCAAAGATAGCCTGGTGTATTAAATATCCAGTCTAAATGCTTGTCTTTATTCATTAGCCTAGTAAACAAGTATTTTCTGTACTAGTATCACTAACTAAAAAGTAGCTGATGCTTCAGGCTGAAGTACTGTTGTCTGCTTGTTAGTTTTTGGAATAGTTTGCTTACTTTTTATTTCGGTAGGAGGAAAAAAATTGAATTTGTCAGAAAGTATACTCAGTTACATGACTGCAGTTGAAATTTTCAGGTGGTTCTTATGAAATTTGTTTATATATAACCTATCTCCAGAGTAGATTCTAGCAGTGGGAGCAAGCCCAAATTAGTATCTGTCCCATTTTCTTCAGCATCATAATCCCATTTCAAGGTTGGAAATGGGAGCATCCAGCAGAAAGAAAGAACCTCCAGTCTCAGAATCTCTGTTCATCTCCCAGCTGTTCCTCTAAAGGAGAATCTTTATGGAGAAGGAAATAAGACTTTCAGAATAGGAAAGGTTTAGGAAGAGTTAATGTAATACAATACATCTGGCTGCAGATTTGGTGCTTGTGGAACTGTTTTCTTTTCCTGTCCCTACTGTGAGTTTGCTAATCCCCAGTAGCATAATAGAGTGGTAAGAATTTAGACTGTCTTAATGTCTGGCAGAGATCTTGGTTAAGAGGTCTTGGAACCTCTTACACCTGTGATAACCCAGAATTGAATTGCCTGCTGCCTGCTTTTTCTAAGATACTGTCCGTCTGGGTTTGTTTTTTTGGTTTGTTTGGGGGGGTTGGGTGGCTTTTTTTTTTTGAAGGGGGCGGGGGGGGAAGTCCCTCTTTTCAGGTATCTTATTTGTTCTGCATACCAACTGTTCTGTTCTTGAGTAAACCTATTCTGGCATTTCTTGTCTGCGTTTTGCAGCCTGGGCAGTGAAAAGAGGTTTGACCAATGCAGTCAGATCGTTCCAGTGTTAGAATTAAAATTTGTCCCTGCAGATCTGCAAGATGCAGCTGTGTTAGTATGTTAGTTTGTCAGTTTGTGACTACATTTCTGAAGCTAACATACTGAATGTTCCCACTTAGTGTGCTTTGGTTTGTGTTGTGGAGAGGTTTTGGAGCACAAACTGGATTCCTTTTGGATGAGACTAGACTAAGAGACATGTTCCTGGAATACTGTTATTGCACTCTAATAGTTGTCGTGCATTCAGTCAGTGGGACCAGGCTAGGACTAGTCAAAGTCAGTCTCTTCTAGCTTTCCTGTCCTGCAACACGTGTGGTGTGGATGTCTGAGCCTCAGCACTATTCCCCTCTGTAGCACCACTCCTGTTACGCTGCAGTGCTTGCTAATGCAGACGTGGCTTTAGACAAATAACAAAATACCCCCAGCTTCTCTTTCAGAAAGGGATGACAGTAATAGATGCCAGTACAAATAGGTAAGTCATATTCATGAAGTGTTTAAAATCCAGAAGAAACTGTATCAGCACTGTCCTAAAATAGAAAATTTCTCTATTACTTCATGAGACTTGAAACAACATCTTCGATATTTGGTTAAACTTCTGCATGTTCTCTGACTCCTTTTTAAGTTTTGAAAGGCTCTCTGCTTTCCCTTCCACTGGAATTAACCTAAGTTATTCAGAAAAACAGTTATCTTAACTACAGTTCTTTAAAAGCAAGGGATCTACGTTGTGTATTTTTGTAACAGAATAGCTGTCTTGGGGAACAAAACCTCCAAGAGGAATCCAGAAATGCTAGATGTATTTATATTTCAGTTTCTGGCACTGCTGTCTCTTCACTTTGTCGGACTTTCTCCACTGAATGGTCAGTGACATTGTAGAGGGAGTCAATTTTCATTTGTCTGGAAAAGAAAACAAATTAAAGTGAACCACTAAGCCTTGGAGAACTACCTCTTCTCTGTTCAGTCTGGCATGCTTTTCAGAACAGTAGGATTAAGGCAGCACCAAATCTCTCTGCAATTCTACTCAAATTTCTGTAATAGTTTCTTCTGCTGACTTCTTCAGAAGCACAGCCTTTTTGGAAAGGCAGCTTTATATGCCTTGAGCTTTCAGGAACCTTCTGCTTTCTCATATAAGCAAAATGTTATTACAGAATAATGCCTGGTGTTCTAGGTTTGTTGTTCTGTTCAATTTTGGGGTTATTTATTCCCTTAAATCTAGGGCAAGGAGTTGGGTTCAGAAGGAAGCCTTCGGAGGTATTGCTAGTGCTGTGGCTTATCCGAGTGTCAGTTAAGAAGCAAGAGTAGAGGTCCTGTAAGGAAATTGATGCATCTGGTTCAGTGGATGGAAATACCTCTGAATTTCTTAAAAGAATTCTGTTTTACAGGGTTGGAGGGGGTGTCAGATTACTGCAGGAATACAAGCCTTCCATGGAGTGCTTATCTCGCTCAAGACACAAAGTCTCTCATCTTAATAGCTGTGTTTCAGTGGTTGTACAGACGTTTCTCCTGATCGGAGAATCTTCACTGAATATGTGCTTTTTCTGTATTTTAGGAGATAAAGCTTTCATTTATCCCCTTTATTTTCTATTTGAATTAAATAACGTGCAAGTAAGTGAAAAAGGGATTGTCAAAGGATTTTCCAGTCAAGACAAAACATTAATAAAAACAATAAGAATTACTGTCATTTTAAGGGTAGAAAAATCTAAAATGGTAAAGGCTGTCATAATTAGGTGGGGTTTTTTTTACTTTAGAGTGTAAAAGAAGCTTCACATGCTTGAACTCTTCCTTAAATACCTGTTCTGCATCTTTGAATTAAAAATTTGTATTTTAGATAGTTTGGAGCTGTGTTCTTTGCTGTAGATTTTACAGGTGGCAGGATCTAAAAGGGCCTGTGCATTTTTTGCCTGCTACAATTAAACAGGGTCACAATTACTTCCTGCAGAATCTAGTAATTTTTCTATTAATGCACTGAAAAGTGAAATTGGTTTATTCCTTTTGAGGGGTAAAAGAATTCTGAGGCAATATCCAGTTAATTTTTAATTCTTTAGGCAGTCCCTTATCGTAGGCTTTCTATTAAATGATTTCTAAATGTTCTCATCTTGGTCCTTAAAGTGAGCATGAATTCTGATCCCATGGAACATGACTCCCTTCGACTTCACCAAATAGACTTCTTGGGGGAGATGTTTTGCTTGATTACGGAATTAGTGGCCCTTTTCTTAATTTTCCCTTTCTTACGCTGTTTTCTCTTTTCTAAAGTGGTCTGAGCTACCAATTGAAACAGATATTTCTCTGAATATTTCTTCTGCAAAGATTCACTAGGATGTTGCAGAGAATTTCTTTGATGCATTTAGAATTAAACTAATGCTTGAGCAAGTCCTCTTCCCTTTTCAGCCTTTTCCTGGGAGAGAGTCTAAATGCAGTGGGCTTACTAATTGGCCCGTTCCATAACGGGCATTCCGGGACCTCCGAACGGAGAGACCTGTAAAGTAACTCGTGCTGAAAGGAAGGAGGCGTCCGCGGAGAACATCATCCAAGTGCATGGCAAACACCTCCAAGCACAATTCCCCAAATCTCCCTGCTTTGTTTGATAGTATTTCAGAGCATCTAATGTGAAGTGCAATTTTTCCTTGACCCCCCTGAGAAGGGAACACAATTCTGATATTAATTTACAGTTCTTTTATTGCCTATTAAATGCTCCATTTATTTTCTGGTTTTGGTTCGCCTGCAGTACTGTGGTGCTGATCTTTCTCAGATGTTGGTTTACTGTTGTGTATATGTCAGTGCATTTGCACCATGCTGAAAAACAGTTAATTATATATGAAATGTTACCAGGCCACAGAAAAATATTTTGTATGATGACGCAAGTCCTCATCAAAGCCTCTTTTAGTTGTTATCTAGTTCTAAGTGAATAGTGGTATGAAGAAGAGCTAGACTACCTTAAAATATTTGCAGCTCTGCAGTAATGAAAGCAGAGATCTGGCTTTTAGATAGTGAGAACAAGCTGGATAATGATGTAAATGTTGCTTCATTCTGACTGGCACCTTTCTGCCTGAGTGATAAAGAACAGGACATACCACTTGTCTGCACTAGTGTCAACAGACAGCTGAGAAAGATCTGCTTGTGAGAAAACCTGTGTGTAGGCTCTTCAATAAAATACTGAATTTAGGGCAGATATTTGGTCACGTTTGTGTGTCTCAAGTTGGGAATGGTTTTTCAAACTATTGCTATCAGATAAGTTAGCTGCTATAATATGTGAAACTTAATGTATTTACATTTCGTGTATTGAGGAAGGCTTCTTCTGGCTTGCGTATTTAATGTGCAGTTTTGAATCAGACAAACTACCTTGCTTGTGAATGAGTATCATCGAATTTATACCAGTGTAAGACTGTTGTTAACTTGTGCTCCCTCTGCTGGCTGTTGCCGTACCAATGTAAACATTTCCTTCACTTGGATTAAGAATAAAGAACAGAGCAGAGCCTTGCTCTTAACACAGGAAATCAAATCTCAGATAATGGAAAATTTCAAATGAACCACTTTGATACCTTCGCTACATACTTTCAGAAGTATAGTTCAATCTAATTTTATTAGACTTTCTTCTAAAGAATAATGAGGATATCAGTTCAAAACTCTGAATCTTACATTTGAGAAGTATGGGGAGGTCACTTGTAGGTCATGAGCAGATTACAAAGTTGTTTAAATTGGTTCAAATTAGTGATGGAATGTATGTATTTAGCTTTAATAAAAGGGTTTAGAATATCAAAATAAATTGTACTTAGCAGAATTACAGCAGAATTACATAGATACAGACTGGTATCTATGTTTGAACTGTTAATTCCATTCATAATAAGTAGTAGTCAAAAACTCTGTACAAGAGAAGATTTTTTTTCTCACGGTACTAGATATTAAATTGGTGCAAGGTTGTTTTAGAGTAGTTTCTTCATTGTCTCTGAAACTTTCCGTTTTAAGATTCTTTTGACATGAAGACTATTTGTGTGTCAAGAATAGCGTTTATTTTGTTGCTTTGAACAGAATTCTGTAAGTCTTCTGAGGATTTTTTTTCAGTGGCATAAACTAAGACTTAATAAATGTCTTCTTTACAGCACCTGGAAAAGTAGCAGATAAAGTTATAATAGAAAACACTAGAGATTCCACCTTCGTTTTTATGGAGGGTTCTGAAGATGCCTATGTTGGATATATGACAATCAGGGTAAGAATCTGAAACTTCAGCAGAGCTTTTAACAGTTTCATTTTAATGCCCGAGCAATTAAATAAATACTACATTTCTGTGTTGTCTTCCTTTTTCAGTTCAACCCTGATGACAAATCTGCTCAGCACCACAATGCACACCACTGCTTAGAGATTACCGTGAACTGCAGTCCAATTATAGATCACTGTATTATTCGAAGTACTTGTACGGGTTAGTGGGGTTTTTTTTATTGCTTGAAACTAACACTGTGCTTAAAGTTACTAAACTAACCAGGGCACGTGGAAGCAGCAAACAAATTGATGATCACTATTCGCGTATTTCATTTTTTGATGCAAGTGTTTATACAGGTCTGCAAGCCTTATTTGCCTTGAAATGGCATTATTACAGTGACTTCTTTGTGTCCAAGACCTTTGTGATAATGTATACTTGGTCTCTGTTTGAATCAGTTTGGACTCTCTGGGCAGTTAGCTTAAAACCCGAAAAGTGACAGTTTATATAAACTTAACCTGGTTTTGGTATATGTAGTTGTAACTGGCAGGAGAGGGCATTTGAAGGGGGCACACATAGGATTTTTACATTGGGTTCATCGCAGTATGCAGTATTGGGATTGATGGCATCAAAACAGTCATGAGTTGTAACTGCTATGCTAAGGTCACTTTCCTGACAAGAGTGGAATGATTTGACAGTGCGAGTTCCTAGCTGGTACAGGTAGAAGAAATGCATAGTGTGGAAAGTTAAACTCATTTCACCATCAGAGATGAGGAATCTATACTGCCTGATTTGGGAAACATTGGTAGTCTGAATTGAGGAAAGACAGGGTCAGAGGCACCGGAGGTGAGAGGCTGGATGGCAGTTCAGTTGTTGGCCGGAAGACATTGCCATTCACGATCACTAGACACAAGACATGGCAAGTTTAATGTGTTTGAACACAACCAGATGAAAAGGAGTTGGAGTGTCAGAAAGAAGAGGTACAGAAGAATTAAGATATTGCGTCTTTGTATGGAAATGGCAATATGAATTTTATATACCTAAGTTGAGCTAGTGAAATGGAATGGATCTATACAGCAGGCTGTGTATAAAGGTTGCTGAGCTCAACATAAAGGCAAGGAAACAATGAGATCTTAAACTAGATATAAAAACTTTACTCTTCTGGTACAAACTATGGAGGAGGGAATTCTGCAGGGAACTGTAATAAGAATGGTGGAAGGATTCCTTGTCTGTGCCTTTTAGAGGAAGATACGCTCTTTCTTGGAGGTTTCAGGCTGTAGAATGCTACTTCACTTTTGGTCAAGGCAGCTCTAGGCTTCGCATCACCATCTGTTTTATTGGAGACGTATCAGCTAATATGTGGAAGTGTTAAAATGAAAAAAGAGGAACAAAGGACAGCTAGCTGCTCTCAGGATCTTGATTTCTTTGTTTAATGCTGAATACTGGGAAATTAAAGTATATGAAGAAAAGTTGTTCTGGAAGTTCCTATATACTAATACTGGGGACCCTGATAAGAAATGAGAGGAATTAGGTTCATTTTTTGGACCCCATTCAGCTTGGTTATAAAAGTAGTTTGAAGAGCTGCATCGTTCCATATTGAAAAATGTGCTTACAGATAAGCTAGTAGGTCTTGGATGTTTTTGTGCAAATTGTTTATTAAAATTAAGCTTTGATAACTTTTTTCATAACCACTCTTCATTATGGAAGACTATTTCTGAGAATTTTGGACTTTTGCTGTCAATGCTCTGGAATCCTCAGTGTTTGCTGCATTGAATTGTTGCTTCTCTTCTCCAAAGTTAAAATTTCTGGTCAATTTTGGAGGCTGTGTGTAGGCTGTACTGTCGTCACTTATTGATTATTAATTTTTATTGACTTTTTTAATCCTACCAAGCCTTGCTGTAACCTACTCAGGAAGTACTGAGTGTGTGTAAAAAAGGAGAAAGGGGAAAAAAAGAAAAAGAGGAAGAGTGGCAGTCTGCCAGAAAAGGCATTTACTGTTTCCAAGTCAGTGACATCTCTGAAATATTGATCCATAACCATTCAAAATTTTTCTTAGCACATGTGTGATACTCTCTCTGTAGATCTCCTAATTGCATTGAAGCATATTTCTACGTTGTCATGTGTAAAGTTCTTAATGTATGTCATATGTAAAGATGGGAGCTATGTAAGTGCAAGTGATTTAAGCTGGAGTTCTCTTGCTGCCAGTCCAAAACATCTTTGAAATACTTTTAAATAAAGTTTAAGTGGCAAGATCCTGAGTCTAGAGGTTCTATTGCATCCATTGTAGAGGAAATCTTTTATCTACCAAGGTGAGGACTAATGCAGAGATAGTGGATGGCAATGTGACTTTTTAAAGTATTGCTTAATTGTGTGCAATCATTATGTTCTGAGTAAAGAAATTAAAGCCTCAACTAGCTAATACATGTGCTTGGTACTATAAAAGGACTGATTTCACACAATCAATAATGAAGTCCAGTGAAGTGAGTCAAAATAAAGATTGCTTTCATTTAAATAAGCAGAATGTGAACATCATTTAGAACATTACACTGGCTTCCCAAAAATTCACAGTTCCTCAGTGTCACCAAAAGAGGTAGAGGAAAGGGGATTGAAAGCAATTATGAGATACAAGAAATGAGAAATTATTAGCAATTAATATAAATAGGAAACTAGGAATTGCAGGAAACTGCAGGGGGACACCACCCCCCTCCCCAAAATACGAACATCACAACAAAATACACCCCTACCCACCAAAAGGAACTTGATAAACAAGGCAAGGTATAACATCTGTCTAGAAGAGACAGTGCTTGTGTCTTGGGGAACAAAGGGAGTTTTAGCAGTGATGCTGATCCATCATAGAATGGAATAATTTGAATGGCAAAGTGTTGTGTAATTTTCGTTCCATATTTAATGAGAATAGGCAGGAATGATAAATGTGCTCATACCCTAGAGGGATAATGAAATACGTTCCACTCTTGACAGTAACCGTGGGTGAGGTTAAACAGCTGTAAAAATAGACATCCTAAAATCATGCAGGAGTTTAAAAAGAACTGGCCAAGAAATCTTCTGGGCTCCTATTATGTATCAACAGTAACTTGAAACCTGGGTGAGATGGTGTATTGTGTCCCTGGGGACAGGCAGCATGGGGGAGAGTAAACAGGATGAAGCAGTACTGCCAATCAATCCTGGGTAGAATAATGAGATAGTAAAAGTGGGGGTTTGGTCAATCAAGAATTTAAAATGTTACAATTGAAGCAAATTAGTGTGTATTTACAGAAAGTTATCATGGTTGCATCACACCGCTAGCATTTTTGATGACTTTGACTAAAAGAAGGCAGAAGTCCTGGTATAATTACATAGATATTTGAAAAATATTTTACTTCAACATACAGTGCCTTAAAACATTAGAATTTTACAGAATTACCAGAGCACATATTAAATAGATGAAAAAGAACTTTCAGGGTTATTATGAATGGCTCTTTTGTGGCTATTTCAAAGATGACTTATTGACTTTAAGCCACTTTATCAATGACTTGCAGAGAAGAAATAAAATGCATGTTGATGAGACTTGAGTGACAATGAAGACTTACGGTATTATAAATAGCCAGGAGGATGGGTAGCCATGCCCTTTCTTGGAAGGTGGGCTCCCAAACAGTATTCACGTTAGTGTGGACAAGCGTGAAATTATATACACAACTCACTTTTGTTCCTAGTTTTAAGTGACAAATCTCTCTTCAGAGAAGCTGGATTTCTGGGAAAAACTTAAAGAGTCTTTGGGGTTAGACAGCTAAATATGAGCCCTCGTGTAGTCTAGTGGCCCAAAGAACTGATGTCATCCTTAGTTATACTTGTGGGAATACTGAGAAGTAGAGAGACTGTATTCCGCCTCTGCTTAGTCCTTCTTCAGAATAAAGTGCTTTTTCCTGGTGACCATAGCAACATGTTGAAAATTTAGAAATGGTTTGGAGAAAAGTCCTAAAAGATAAAATCAGAAAAATTCAGTTGTAATGAAAGACATACTGACTGCAGTTTGTTACTTTATCAAGGAGAAGGCTGAAGGAGTAAATTGCTTGCACTAACTACATGCATGCATTTGGTATGGCATAGAGTGGTATAACGAGAACCAGTAACTGGGCGCTAAACCTGGAGGAATTCAGATGAGCAATTAAAGTGTAAATTAACAGGGTAACAACTCTGTAACCAGCTAACAAAGCTTTATGGTGCTTTCTCAGTTGTTGGAAATATTCAAATCAAAATTAAATGTGTTTTTAAAAGATAAGTGCTGAAGTTCCTGCTACTACAATTGAGGCAGGAATTAATTCAGGGAATTATTATAACCTGTATTATTCATAAGGTCAGATGAGACAATCAAAATTTCTTTTTTTTAAAAAAGCTTTGTAAATGAGTTTATGAATTATTAAAGTGTAGTCTTTGTGGTACTATGCTAGAAGGTAATATGAAAACTTACTAATAGAGCATGTACTGGCTTGCTTATTGAGCGAGGTTTAATTGCAGGGAAGGTGTGTGTTATGTAGGCTAGATGCCCTGAGATGAGGTCTACGTTTCTGAAATTGCTGTGAATCTGCTGTTGACTTTTAGTGGCTGCAGAATTTCATATTTTCATACTTCATGGAGTTCAGGGAATTGAGCTGATCTGGTGAAGTCCTGAGAAGTTTGAGTCCTAGTTGCCTGCCTCATTTGTTTTCTGAGTAATGGTATGGTAGCTGAAATCATCCAAGGAGCTGCAGCAAGGAGCTTTGTAATTCAGCAGGGAAGGGGCCTGTTGGGTTCTAATATGTAGTTCTGTACTCAAGATTGTGCTGTTTGTCTCCTGCTCATCTTTAGTTAGACAGTGTGTCTTTGTATGCTACAAAATTATTAGTTGTTCGGGCTCTTTGAAGTACTGGGTTATGAAAGTTTAAAGGGAAGTAAAATAAGGTGGTAATTAGCATAGAACTTTATTATGTTTTAGTTGTCCTTTGTCTTGTGAACAGTCAGTATACAGTGGGCCTGATGGAGGGAAATAAATGAGTGAGAACTTTCATAAGCATGAATTATTATATAAACGATTGTCTATTCTGACAGTCATACACAGCTGCGTAACCTTGGCAGAGTGATTTTAAAGCAGCTCCTACCTCAGTTTTTTGCATCTGCAAAATGATGACATTAGTGTTTTTCTGCCTGTGGTTTGCAATACTTTGGCACTGTGCATTCCGGATCTTTTTTTTTTAAATACCAGTTCACACTAACTCTTCTTGCAAAAGCACTGCTAGACTATTTATAAATACACTATGCTTTGAAGCTATGGTAACCGTACTGTTTTCTTCCAGTTGGCTCTGCAGTATGCGTTAGTGGCCAGGGAGCTTGTCCTACTATTAAACACTGTAACATCAGCGACTGTGAAAATGTTGGACTCTATATTACAGACCATGCACAGGTATTTTTTTATATCAATGTCTTTACTTTGATAAAATTGTTTTACTGTTCTTGATTCCTGTCTTAATTTACATTTTTATTTCCTAGGGAATATATGAGGACAATGAGATCTCCAATAATGCATTAGCAGGGATTTGGGTTAAAAACCATGGAAATCCCATTATCAGGCGGAATCACATTCACCATGGACGTGATGTTGGCGTTTTCACTTTTGACCATGGCATGGTAACGTATATGTTTTCTTTTGAAGAAAGAAATGTAGATGTTGATTAGCTAAAGTCTTCAAATTTTGCCTGTCGTTGAAGAAATGTTTAAAAAAAGGTGCTTTTCATGTCAACAGATATTTTAAAATATGCTTACTGTTCTTCTCTTGACCTTCAGTGGGCAACTTCACTTTAAAGACAATTTTAGCTGAAAGAGGTTTAAGCAAGCTTTTTGCAGTTGATTGGCAAGCTGTTACATTGAATTATGTTGCAGTGACAAAATACCTCTTGAAATAGGTTGTAAATGGTAGGCTTACATTTACACTATCACTTCATTCTTCTTCCTTCGAAACAGAACAAAAAATAAGGTGCTGGAAGACTTAAAAATGAAATAAAATTCTCTGTGGAGACTTAATTAGTCTTATGTTAATGTTAAATCTCTGAAACAGGATATGTCCAACTTCTTTCGGAAGAGGACTTTTCTAGTATGGAGTTAGTTGTGCAATTTTAACACAGAATTTTGTTTCAGAATTCAGGCCTTCTTTCATAAAAATGTTTGTTTCTGTGGCACAAAGGTGATAGCTTCCACGTATATGTAAAGTGTATTGAGTAGTGAGCTTGCATAGCCCTTGAAATAAACAGAGTGGATTTTTGCCAGTGAAATAAGACGATTATTTGCTGATTTGTTTTAGCATAATATTCCGCGTGTCTTCCAAACAGTGCCACATCATTGTTTTTCCTGCTTGAATGACAGTTCCAATTCCTCCAACTCAGCTGGCAAAATGAGCCGTTTTCTTCTAGTCACTCTTAAATGGCAGATCCTTAAGGATGTCTTCTGTAGAGGGCAAGAGCTCTCGATCTCCAGGTATAAGAAATCAGGAAAGGAAGGCAAGAGACTAGCACGGCTGAGCCGAGACCTGCTGGTCAAACTAAAGGGCAAGAAGGAAATATGCAGGCAGTGGAAGCGGGGACAGGTATCCTGGGAAGAGTATAGGGACGCTGCCCGGTTGTGTAGGGATGGGGTCAGGAAGGCGAAGACACAGCTGGAGCTGAACTTGGCAAGGGATGCAAAGAATAATAAGAAGGGCTTCTACAGGTACGTCAGCCAGAAAAGGAAGGTCAAGCAAAGCTTACTCACTCCCTAATGAGCAAGACTGGCAAAGTGGTAGCATGGATGAGGAGAAGGCTGAGGNTCGTGGCAGTCAGGTGAAGTCCCTGGTGACTGGAAAAAGGGAAACATCGCACCCAGTTTTAAAAAGTGTAGAAAGGAGGACCCTGGGAACTACCAACCTGTCGGTCTCGCCTCTGTTACTGAGAAGATCGTGGAACAGATCCTCATAGAAGCTATGCTAAGGGATGTGGAGGACAGGGAGGTGATTCAAGACAGCCAGCATGGCTTCACCAGGGGCAAGTCCTGCCTGACCAACCCAGTGTCCTTCTATGATGGAGTGACTGCATCAGTGGGCAAGAGAAGAGCTATGGATGTCATCTATCTGGATTTCTGTAAGGCCTTTGACGTGGTCCCACACAGCGTCCCTCTCTAAATTGGAGAGGTATGGATTTGATGGGTGGACTGTTAGGTGGATGAGAAATTGGATAGATGATCACATCCAGAGGGTAGTGGTCAACAGCGTAGTGTCCAGATGGAGGTTGGTGACAAGTGGTGTCCCTCAGGAGTCTGTACTGGGACCAGTACTGTTTAGTATCTTCGTCAATGATGCAGACAGTGGTATTGAGCACACCCTCAGCAAGTTTGCCAACAAAACCAAGCTGAGTGCTGTGGCTGACACGCCTTAGGGACGGATGCCATCCAGAAGGACCTGGACAAGCTCGAGAAGTGGGTCCCTGTGAACCTCATAACGTTCAACAAGGCCAAGTGCAGGGTCCTGCACCTGGGTCAGGGTAACCCCTGGTGTCAGTACAGACTGGGGGATGAAGGGATTGAAAGCAGCCCTGCAGACAAGGACTTGGGAGTACTGCTGGGCAAAAAATTGGACATGAGACAGCAATGCATGTTTGCAGCCCAGAAAGCCAATCGTATCCTGGGCTGCATCAAAAGCAGCGTGGCCAGCAGGTCAAGGGAGGTGATTCCGCCCCTCTACTCTGCTCTGGTGAGACCCCACCTGGAGTACAGTGTCCAGCTCTGGAGCTCTCAGCACAGGAATGACATGGGACCTGTTGGAGCGGGTCCAGAGAAGGGTCACAAAAATGATCAGAGAGATGGAACACCTTTCCTGTGAAGAAAGACAGAGAGAGCTGGGGTTGTTCATCCTGGAGAAGAGAAGATGCTGGGGAGACCTTATTGTGGCCTTTCAGTACTTAAAGGGCGTTTATAAGAAAGTTGAGGACAAACTTTTTAGCAGGGCCTGTTGCAATAGGACAAGGGGTAATGGTTTTAAACTAAAAGAGGGTAGATTTAGACTTGATAGAAGGAAGAAATTCTTTACTGTGAGGGTGGTGAAACACTGGCCCAGGTTGTCCAGAGAGGTGGTAGATGTCCCATCCCCGGAAACATTCAAGGTCAGTTGGATGGGGCTCTGAGCAACCTGATCTAGTCAAAGATGTCCCTGTTCATTGCAGGGGGGTTTGGACTAGACGACCTTTAAAGGTCCCTTCCAGCCCAAACTATTCTTTGAAAATTACACGCATAAGTACAAAATGTGATCAGAGTATGGTGAACTAAATGTCAAACTGAATAAGGGATGCTAGAGTTAATACTACTCACTTTCAGATCAAATGTAATGTTCAAAATCAACATGATTTCAGATTCCCTCTTGCCTTCACAAGGATACCATAGAATTTGGTTATCTTGCCGTAGGCATTGGATACTGCAGCACATGGATTGCCTTTAACTTTGTTAATAAAGAATAATAAAATATCTAGTCAACTGCTTTGGAGGTTGCAGTTTTAAAGGTGCTGTAGATAAATTGGAATCTCTTCTCTGGTGTTGTGCTGCTGCTGTAATAAAAACCTCACTGTAACAGACTTGATTTCAGAACGCTGCTGAAGAATGAGGTCAGGCAAACCAGTGCGTATTTCCTTCCATCCATTTTGTTCCTAGTCTTACTACCTGACATGCTTCTTGCCTAGCCATGGCTAAATATATGCTAAGCCTGTTCTTTGGCGAGACCATAATTAGACCTGATGTGTTATATCCATGGATGTTCTTTGCAAGTAAATGTCTCTTATCATCTAAGTAGTAGCTTTGCTGGTAGGTCTTCTTTATTCCCTGAGACAAATAATACTTGTAAAAAATACTTGTAAAAATGCAAGCATTAGACGCTAGTGGCTTTGACTAGCTGAGGAGGATGACTCCCAAGTCACACTTTTGCAGGCATAGCTTGGCTGTAGACAGGACCTCTGTTTTCTCATTTCAGTTTTCTCACTGTATCATCTGACCTTTGGATCCACTGTTCTTTCCATGTCCCTCATGCATTTCAGCTTGCTGTCATCCACCTCCCCGCCCTCCCTGAACGGAGTGTGTTCAGAGATCTAACTACAGTAGACATTCATTTTTAACTTAGATTCATTTGATGCTTGCTCCAAGGAAACTATAGTCCACCATTTTTAAAGTAACCTTATTCCTAAATAAAATATTTATTAATTCGGGTACTAAATTGCTTTAGCTTTCCTACTGAACTTCTACATGAGAATTTTCTGCACTGTATTATGTGTTGGGGAACCGTTGGCTAGGTCTCAGATGCCTATTGAATAAAATAGTAATCTGTAATAAGACATTTCTTTGGGGAAATAAATTTCCATCGTTTTGATGAATGGTTGATGTGATTATATAACGCAATTATAGCTAATACATAACATAGCAAGCTTTCAGGAAAACAAATGTAGTTTTATCATGGGTAAGAGGAAGAAGAGAAAGAGCTGGGTTTTGCAGATTGGTATTTTGATCCCTGACTGGGTGTTCTTAGGCTTACTAAGTTGTGGATCTTTTTTCCTTTTGTTAGGGTATCTTTCTTCCCTTGTAAGTACTTGTTCTATTGCTTTAGTTTCAGCCCAAATCTGGTCAGGTTCTTAATGTGTGTTGTTAGTCTGGAAATAGCATTAACAGAAAATCCACTGTGAATAGGAACTAGTGAGGCCTTTCTCCTTTCCACCCAAGTTGCTGGGGAGGCAGGGGAGAGGAGCAATGCAGTACTAATTGTAGATGTTTGATTTGCAGTTTTCCTGGTCTCAGTGGAAGGTAAACAGGGCACAGAGTGCTGTTATTTTTGCTGCTCGCATAAAATCTTCTTGCCAGTGGAAGGTCAGACATGGTGGGATTCTGCTCCATTAGGTGTCTCTTCTTCACTCTCTTAGTTCCATCCTAAGGAGCATATTTGTTCTGTGTTGGGCAAGATTATACCAGCCCAGAGGAATGCCCTTCTAGCAGTCTTCCGACCGATTTCTTTACATCATTTTATACTCTCTAGAAATGCAGTTGTTTGGCCGTTTTGCAAAGAGTGCTGGCAAACTGAAGATGTTAGTTCTTTGTTTTATATATTATGTCATTGTTTGGACACTGCCACTGCGTCATATAAGCTGTATTAACGTACTGTGTAAGCACTCCTAATCGGCTTCACTGAATACCTATATCCATACATCCCTCCAAAACTTAAACAGGCTCAGAAATGCGTAACGAAGTAATTTCAGTTATAGAAAAGCTGGTAAAGGAGAGTGCTTCACTAACTCCTGGAGGTGTGATGTCTGTATGTAGGCTTGAGTTGCAGTTAATTGGAAAGTCTGGGTAGGGGCTGCTTCTTGTTTAAGTACTGAATTATAAATATTAAATATATGAGTACTGAAATATTAAGAAAATTAAAAAGCCAGACTCAATTCACTTGATTCATTTGAAATAAAAGTGTATTTGATCTGTTTTCTTACCGGTGGAATGCCTGTTCCGATGCTGTGATCAGTGTGATATCACAAGCGAAATGGAATAGAAATAATTTTTTCTTTGGTTGTTTAAAGGAAGCACAAGCACATTAAAGAGAACATGTGAATAAAATATTTCTTGGCTGCAAGTATTATTGAAATCTTTCTTAGTCATAAACTTCTTCAAAAGATTCCCCCCCCGCCCCCCCCCCGCTGGCTTCCATCTCAAAGTCTTCTGGCAGCATTCTTTTTTCTGTAATGTGCTAGTGATAGAGTTGATGGAATGACATCATTGGCAATATTTACATAGTCTTTAAATGACATGGTATCTTTCAGATACAAATCCTACATACCTAAACAAATTAATGGATTTTCTATGTTCACTTCCCTCGCTTCCCTTCTGTTATTTTTGAGCGTGTATTTTTTCTTTTTCTTGCTTGTGACTGTGAAGTGGGATAAGTACATTCCAGTGCTGAATTCCTACCCTACATGTTCTTTTCCCGTGGGTTTCTGTGCGAGTGCTGGCTCTGAGAGGTTCAAGAGTGCTTTGTTTTTCAGTTTCGTGCTCTCGGACTGTTCTTTGTGTTTTGATACTTGTGGAAACTTAACCTCGTATTTCTAAACTGGCGATATTCTGATGTTTGCCTTAGCACATCTGCCAAACATTTAACAAGCAGGCATTAAAAATGCAGCATGGCATTGGCAGCCCTCAGTGCCTTATGCTGACCTCTCTTGCCAGTCGCCTGAGATGAATTACCCGACCTTTTTCATAAATTGTATTTAGTAGCTGTTTGCAGGCAACAGATAACTTCTGATTTACTGTAAGAAGAAGCATAATTTTGTAGTTTAAAGCTGGGATCTAGGCATAGAAGTCTTCATTTTCCTTTCTCCCAAATGAGAAATGTATCACTGCTGCTTGTTTTTTTTTTTTTCTTTTTGATGAAAGAAAATTATAGTAGCATGTGTCTAAGTTGGGTGATTGTGACTAGTTGACGGCTCAGTCTTTTAAATACTACAAATCAGATAATTTTAAAGAAGTGGGTATATAAAGTCCAAAACACATAAACGAAGCTTATGCCAGTTTCTGTACAGACTACAATAAAAACTCATTTGGCCTTTTGCTGCAGTAAGCAAGATTTTCCTGTGCGCTAAAAATAAAGTGTTTGTTTTGCGTCTTGAATGTGGCTTTCTTTATGCCGCATTTGGATTTTTATAAAATCCACCAACTCTCAAATAAAGACTATTCCAGGCTTTGGAAGGCAATTTTTTTATAAATGTAGTTTTTGTGCTGTCACTCAAACTTATTATTGCTCTTTAATTGAGTTGATACAGAGTCAGATACTCTTTAGCAGTTAATTTCTTTCTGTCTTGGTCTCCTGTTTGGTTTTTTTCTTGCCCTGTTGAGAGTACAAGTGTCAATAAATATTTAGGAAGTGTTAAAGTTTGCACAACTATCTATTTTTTTTTAAATACCTTTATTGTCCAAATAATAACATGAAATACCTCGGCGTTTCTGTAACGTTATGATCTTTGAGACAAGGAAATTAAAAAAGCCCTTTTTAGAAATACGTGGGGAAAAAAATCCTCTGAGAAGAAAAGCAATGAACAAAATCCCATCAGCTACAAGTTTAACTGCATTTCAAAGCACTGTTTGTTAGACTAGGTAAAATGCAGAAAGCAAAAAAAAAAATAATCAATTACTGAGTTAGTCTTGATGTAAAAAGTCATCTGAGCTTGTCCAGCTGCGCAGGAACCCTCCTTTGTCATCTCACCAGCTTTTTCTGTACACCAAGTAGTGTGTAGAAACCTCAATGTTACCATTACTGTGGTGGTGTCGTGTGGTGGTTACTTTCTCTGCTCACATCTTACCCAGCTGCAGCGGTGTGTTCTTGCCCACACTTTCTGTCACTGTAGCTGTCATCTTGTGCCCGCAGCTAATGCTTTGCCTGGTATTTTAAATAAATTTAGTGTACAGAGCTACTCTTTAATATTCAGTATTTTTCAAGCAGAAAGCTACTGCTAAGGTATTTTGAGTCTCCTTACGCTTGGTGTTTTTGTGTAAGGTTATAATATTATTTTTTTCCCCACATGCATCCCTTATTCCTTCTTCCTTATTAATCACAGTGGCCTCTTCTTCTTGCTAAGCAATTCTGGCACTGCCAGGTGCTGCGTCCTCCAGGTTCTTCCACTGCTAGTTGATGAATTGTAACCGGAAACCACCACAAACACAAGTAAAATACCCAGCGCGCTTGCAAATCATTCTTAGAAGGAGGTGGAGGCAACATAACACTTGCCATCCCTCTGTGCGGAGGAGGAGTATTGACCTTCCTGACCTTAATAGTCGCCTGGCAGAGTCTGCGTAAAGGATCTGGGCTTGAGCTGCCCGACAGCTGGACAGAGCTTAAGAGCTGCAGGTTGGCAGTCTGTGTGTGCTGTTAGACAGAAGGGGTAAGAAAGGAACAGGCTGTTCCTAGTGGTGTTACTGGTTATACCTGGAGCTGGCAGTAAGCTTTGGGTTTGCAAGCAGTATTAGTGAGCCCTACGGATATATAGGTCATTTAACTCCGTACTCAGAAACGCAATTTCCTTCTTGTTTTCCTTGTTAACAAAATATTTGTGAGCTTTCCAAGAAGAAAATGTTGCCTGAACCCATATGTGAACTACATCACTTTAAAAATAAAAATAAATAAAAGGGAAGACATCTTTGAGAGGATATAGTTCAAAGGCACAACAATACCTTTTGAAGGGGAGAGACTGTGCCGCCTGGAAAAGATACGAGGGATTGCCTTGGGGCGTCTTAAAGGCTGATGTAAGTTTAGGCCTTCTCCCTAAGGGGTGAATTTGAGCCAAAGAAACTGTTGGTTTCAGCAGAGAACGGCATAGGAAATGGGCAGTCTGGGAATTGAGGAGGTCGCTCAGGACTGTGGAAGAGCTCGTGTTTCTGACAAACAGCAATTCTCTTGGTTTAACTGAATTCAGTTTAATAATTACGCACACAGGTGGTGGTCAGACATAGTCTCAACAAGTGGAAAAATATACTGGGTGTAACTGCATCAGCTCAAAATCAGCAGTTCAGCTTAAGCTCACTCTGCTTGAGGCAGACTGCACTTTTTAATGCAGTTTCTCTTCGTGAATATCAAATCTTATAGGATCTTAACGAGCAGAAAGCCTTGACTTTCTGACCAGCAGCCAGCCTTATAAAGGAATCTGAGATACAGATTTTTTTTTTTTCTCTTCTCCCGCTTTGGAAGAGCACTTACTTCATCGAGGCTTACAGCAAATTCACAGTTTCTTCTGAATCAGTGGTCCTACTTTTTTTGAGAGGGTAGAAGAATAATCATTTTGAAGGCTCCATTTTCTACTTTTTGAAGAAATGACATTTGTGCTCTTCTGTCAAGTGATGTTATGGTATTCTAGGGCATAGTGGGCAGAGTACAATTAATCAGGTACCTCTTCTGTTCTGCTTTGAAGTTGCATATTATGTAGATACACTGGGACACAAGGAGACATGAAGGAGCCTTCTCTTTCACCTAATTTCCAAGCAAGTTTAAAAGTTACAGAGTATATGGCATTGTTTTCAAGAACTAAAAGGATTTGTACCAAGATTTCCTTACTGTTAAGTAACAAGCCCCAAAGACTGCCGGTTGGCACAAAGGTATATTTCTGAGGAGATCTCCTTTAGATTCCCCTGTCTGTTAGTGTGTTCCTTCCTTAAGAACTCTGAAAACATCTTGACTCCCTCTGAAAAAAATCTCATCCTAAATCCTTGAAAAAAATACATTCTGAGTATTTATAGAAAGTAGCATTTTTCCATTTGACTGACTTCTCACCCAGAGGGGCCTGGGGGGCCAGGCTGTGCATGCTAATAGTACTTTTTTGGAGAATAGTTAATTAATGCAGTGCGTCCGCAAGTAAAACAAGTCTCACAATAAGCGAGACTAAGTAACTAATTTAGGTTACTACAGGAAAAACAGTATTTGGACGAGGTACCTATAAGGGTGACAAAGATCAGTGAAAGCTGGGCCCCTTTCCTTTTGTGTCAAGATGTTTTTACCTGTTCAATGAACTGATGACACGTATACAGGTAGTCATCTGCATGATGAGGACTTTTACTGCTGCTTGCCCTCAGTAGCTGCCCGCTGGAGATAGTCTGGGTTAGAGCTTTCAAGAGCTTGCATCCAAGCCATCCACAAATTAAAACACATCACTTGGTGGTTGTCTACCATTTCTAGTAAGAGACGCTTCCTCTTTTTTCAATTGTTTGGTCTCTGTTCTTTTAGCTGGGCAAAACGGGCATATAACACCATTAAAGTTCACCTCAAAGAATAGGTTGAATTTTAGTATCAAAATGTTCTAAAACCGTGTCAGAAAAGCGCCCTGAAAGGAATCACACAGTTAATTTGCGTGGCCCTGGAATGAGCTAGAATTGGAGAAATCATTGGGCAGAAAACAGCCGTTTTGCCAGATAAATTTTTGGGTGGACCACTTCACCCTGCTGCTGTATGAGTGCTTGTAGCAGGAGGAACATGCCAGGAATGGCTTTGTGGAATCTCTCTTTTCTTTTTTTTTTCCTCCATTGGTCTGCTGTTTATAAAACATTAGTTCAAGTACAGTTTTGTTGTAGGCCTACTACAACTATTGCAGTGTCTAAACAGAAATGTACACCATTTAAAAGAAAAAAAAAAAAGAAGCGGGGGGAGTTTACCAGTTGGCCACTCGGACCAATCCCTGCCCTGGAAAAATTACTCATCTCCCACATCCAGATGTGTTTATTCTGACCAGTTATAGTTATCCCAAAGAAATTTTGGATGCTTCTTCCTAAAAAAAATCATATTCTTGCTAAATATATATGGTTCTGCATCTGAAAATAAATAGGTAGTCTTCTCCATAGCGCTGTCCTTTTTATATTGGACCAGTGGGCTTTATGGCCCCTTAGGAGCTACTAAGGAAAACTGATACTCAGTCCGCTTTGAGCTGCTATATCCAGAGTTGCCATTTTTTCTTGGTATGCCATGGATAGTAATAAATAGCAATACAAACAGAGTGTCTTTGAAACAGTATTTTATTTGGAGGGGAAAAAATATAGTGGCAGTAGCTGTTCTAATTAGCTATATAACTACTTACATATTCTCAATTTTGGTACTGTTTCCTTTTAAATCAGGATTGTATTTAGAGGGGAGGGAGGGAAGGGAATAACCTTTATTTTAAAAAGGACTTTTACAGGAAACTGCATGTTTTGTATCTTAAGGGTTATTTCGAAAGCTGCAACATCCATAGAAACAGGATAGCAGGTTTTGAAGTCAAAGCGTACGCCAATCCTACGGTAGTTCGGTGCGAAATCCATCACGGCCAGACTGGAGGAATCTATGTTCATGAAAAAGGAAGAGGACAATTCATAGAGAACAAAATCTATGCAAACAATTTTGCAGGTGTTTGGATTACCTCAAACAGTGACCCAACAATAAGGTATCGTTTTCCTCATTGATATTTTACTACTTAGAAGAAGAGGTTCAATGGGGATGGGAAAACTGCAGTTTTATTTCATTTGTTTGTAATGAACTGTAAATACTCCTGTATATGTAAAAATGAAATTGCTGTCTGTGGTTGAACTGCATTTTTAACTTGCGTGTATACTTGGAAGTATGTGTTTCTCAGAACAACAGAACGTGATTTCTCTATTTTTAAATCTGAATATTGTACAGTCCCAGACACTACATACATGTATAGTATTATACAGTGTATTATAATAATTTCATAATGTGGCTACTTTTGTTTCTTAGGGGCAATGCAATTTTTAATGGGAATCAAGGTGGTGTTTATATCTTTGGTGATGGAAGAGGCCTTATTGAAGGAAATGACATTTATGGTAAGCTAATTTGCTTATTGCATCTTGAATTCTGAGGAAAAACAAGTATATAAGTTGTATTAAATAACACTTTTGTTAACAGGTAATGCATTAGCAGGAATACAGATTCGAACAAACAGCTGTCCCATAGTTCGACACAACAAGATTCATGATGGTCAACATGGTGGAATTTACGTAGTAAGTATTACCTACAAACAGGTATACAAACCTGTTTTCTGTCCATATAAATGTTTGAAAAGGGTAGTCTATATAAAATGTTTGATTGTACTTACAATTACTGAATTTATTACATTATAAACTAGTTTAATTGTAATAGACTGAAGCTGGTGCTGATATTTAAAAGATGAAGGCTCTTATGAATGTCGCTAAATTATTTCTATTGCAGAGTAAAAAATTTAAAATGGGATAGATGACAGAATTTCATCATTTCTTGGTTAAAAGCTTTTTAAAGGTTTAGTTATCATAGTAATTTGTCATTATTTAAAAAAAAATAAAATTGGAAATCTGTTCAGCTTTTTTGGAGTGTAATGTATTTACCGCTAACCTCAAAGCTTTTGGTTTGGGTTTTTTCTGCCTTCAGGATATATACATTGCAATTGCTGTATGGTCGTGTATTGTAGAAGTGAGGAATAAAGCGCAGTTACCAGCGTGTACAAGGGCTCTGCGAATTGAACGGAAAGTGCTGTCAGGTTCCCTTAAGCAATGTCGAATTTTGCGAAATATTTGTGTTCTTTCTGCCAGAAGTCACCTGAGGTTCAGCTGATGGTGCCAGTGTGCAGCTTCATCAGGTCATTCAGTAAATCTAACCAGAACAGCTTACCCTGACCAAGGATACTGTTGCTTTACTTTTAAGTGCAAACAGGTGGTAAAGGTCATTACCTTAAGAGTCATGCCAGTCTTTTGTCAGTGGTGAACAGGGCAGGGTGTAGGCTGAAGTGCCAGGTGCCAGAGGGTTAATCTGATAGCACAGTGCCAGGGAGGTGCCTCTTCTACCAACAGCTAGCAGAGATCTGCAAATACTATTGCAGAGCCTTGAAATACAGGGATCTTACATGCAGGGCCTTCTTCCTTTCATGGCAAACATTCAAAATCATGATGTACTGTTCCTTAAAAAAAAAAAAAAGAAAGCAAAAACATGTACTGAAATAGAAAAGAATTACTTTGCTACAGTGAAGAAGCCACAGTGAGGAGGGATGGGTACAGCCAGAAAAACAGTATTGGCAGTTAGACGGTTTTCTCAACTCTTAAATTGTCTTGTATTTAGCATGAAAAAGGACAAGGTGTGATTGAAGAAAACGAAGTTTACAGCAATACTTTGGCTGGAGTCTGGGTGACAACAGGGAGCACTCCAGTCCTTAGGAGAAACAGAATACACAGTGGGAAACAAGTGAGTTTTGCTCTGTGATTACAAGGGGGCCGTAAAGAAGAAAGTTCTTCTGTGTTTTTATACTTCGTTACTTTGGAACTAATAATTTAATTCTCGATGTGTTAGGTTGGAGTTTATTTTTATGACAATGGACATGGCGTGTTAGAAGACAATGACATCTATAATCACATGTACTCAGGGGTTCAGATAAGGTAAAATGTATTCTGATTATATGTCGAAACAGACATACCTTGTTTTGTGCTCTTTTGTGTCTTTTTAACCGTTCTTGTCTTTTTGTTTCCTACAAATAACTTTTGAAATCCAATATGTTTGAATTTTCTCAGCTTCAGATTATAAGAAAGTTATTACTAATAGAGCCTGAATATTGACTAGTATGTGTGGCCTTTGAAGTCTGTAAAGCTAAAACATGTTTGCGTGTATGGAAATAACCGTATTTTAGTAGGATTTTTAAGCAGTGAGATCTATGGGGCACTTGTGTAGAGGTGTGTTTGGGTGGCCTTGGGAGTTAGTAAACTGTCTTAAATGGCTTCTTTGCTTACGTTTCTCTCTAGAACTGGAAGCAACCCCAAAATTAGACGCAACAAGATCTGGGGTGGTCAGAATGGTGGTATTCTTGTCTATAACTCTGGTAGGTTTGTTTTTCACATTTATCCAGAATTGTTTATGTTCTGCATTATTATCTCTTCCCGTTTATTATCCTTTTTGATTTTATTTTTTTCCACCCTTCCTTCAATTCTAGGGCTTGGATTTATAGAAGACAATGAAATTTTTGATAATGCAATGGCTGGTGTATGGATTAAAACAGACAGTAATCCTACACTAAGAAGAAATAAAATCCATGATGGAAGAGATGGAGGCATCTGTATATTTAATGGGGGAAGAGGTAGTTTTTTCCCTTACTGGCATATACTGAATATTCTGGATGAGAGTTTAATTTCAGATTAAGCTGTGTCCTTTTTAAAGTGCTCTTTAGAAACCTACCCCTTGCCTTCTGAAGTAATAAAATAGTTATAACGAACATACACTGATGCTTTTTTAGCCTTAATTACATCAGTAATACTGCAATCTGTGGGAGGCAGAGAGGTAATTAATCTCATCCAAGACGACTGTTAGGTTGCTGCTCAGGACAGTGCTTTTATCCCATCTGCTTTTGTAAGCTTTGCTGTTTGACTGAAAGACAGTGTTGAATTCCAGTCACGTAGCCAAAATCACGCATATGAACAGCTCAGGTTCTGCCAGTGTCAATGATTCGGGGCGGGGGGGGGAGATCTTTAAGGAATCTCTCGTATACTTGTAAACTTAGAAGTGGTCCTCCTCTGAAATCCCCTAACTGTTGCGTGTCCTGATATCGACTTCTGATACTTTGTAGACAATCGCTTGCTGTAAATGAGCTTTAATTTTAATTTAAGCATTTTAAAATAATCCCGTCCTGCAGTAACAAAAATGCAAGTTAAGTTTTGCTTTGGCAGGCTGCTTGTTTTAGAAGACAAGAACAGAAGGAGGTTAGGAAAAACTTGGAAAGTTGAAAAGGCTTAGTGTTTCCTCAAAAATAAAATGGAGTTTTCTGTAACAGTGCATACAATCCCAAATTCTATTCTGTATACTGAAAAAATACACTTATGTGATCGTACACTGAGAATTACTTTAAACTTGTGTCACTAACATCAGTGCTATTGGTGGGTGTTCCCCAAATGAAAGGAATTAGCAGGATAATGATACATGGGATCTTGTGAAAATATTTCACGGAATGGTTACAGGAAAGGAAACGTTCACAAGCTCAAACGTCACGTTTGGTCTGTCATAGGTCTTCTGGAAGAGAATGATATCTTCAGGAATGCTCAAGCCGGTGTTCTGATCAGCACCAATAGCCACCCTGTGCTAAGGAAAAATCGAATATTCGACGGATTTGCTGCAGGTTTGTGTTGTTTAAATCAAATTTTGAAGTGTTAGCGCTCTTCACGAAGCTAACTCTGAGTTTCTTTACCCCACTGTATTCAGACACTTTAACAGAGGTTGGGATGTCCTTCAGTGTATTCTAGAAATGACTTGAGAGTTCAGAATTGTAGCCAGAATATCTTTACTGCATTCTCTGGAATTAGTAGCCTGTTGGGAAACAACACATATGCTGCCTTCTCATCTTCCTGTGAAATGCTTTTTCATTAGTTCATTTTAGAAGTAATTGACAAAGGTGTCTAGGACATATTTATAGTTGATCTGCTGGATGCTGGTTTGAATATTTTATCACTGCTTTAAAACCTGGGAAACAGAGCAAATACACATTTTAAAGAGATTTGCATTGCATCTCAAGTGCAACTTTCTCACTCCACAAACTTGAAAAATGATTAAAACGAGCACTTCTTACTCCAAAAGAGATGAAGAATGTTTAATAGTGATTTTTGTGCAATTTACTGTTTAATGACCGCAATTCCATACGTCTTGCATTCCCATTCCATTTCAACTAAAATTGCGTTCTTGAGTCTTCTCCCATTTTTCTTTCAGAAGAAGCAAGTTTTCTGAGAAGAGCCTCTAAAGGTGTTGTTTCAGTGTGGTGGGGGGGAAGGATAGGTTGCTGTCAAGAGCAGTCCTGGACAAATGACTTGGAAGATACGGGTTACTGATAAAAGCTAAGATTTAAAGAAATGAATTTTAGGTGCCCATCTTGAGAACTTTTAAAAAAAAAAGCTATTTTAAAAGGGTAAGATCTGTGCACAAGAATGTTTAAATCCATGTGAAGATGACAGCTTTAAGCACCCAAAAATCATATCCCCCTTGAAAATACATGATCCCGGTACCATTTGATTATCAGATAAACTAGTAGTGTATTGTTACTGCCAGAGGCCGTGCATGCCAGCTGAAGCTCTTTGAAGGGATTCAACAGAAATATTTGAACCTCAGTTTTATAGAAAATTACACTGCAGTATCTAGCTATGTCGTTTTCCTTTTTTCCCCATAAGCCTATGATGGTTTAAAAAAAAACAAAACCAAACTAAAAATGAACAAACTATAGATGATGAGAGAGGTACAAATGCGCCATGTCTTAGGGATTTAACTTTCCCACTTTCTTTTCTCTTCTTTGTTCCCCTGACCCACTAAAGGTATTGAGATAACAAATCATGCAACTGCAACATTAGAAGGCAATCAGATTTTCAACAACCGCTTTGGAGGTTTATTTCTAGCATCTGGTGTCAACGTCACGATGAAAGGTGAGCCTGAGTCCTCGTTGGGTGTGTTTGTTCACTTTGCTTTTTTTTTTTTATTTGGTGCTGGGTTTTGGGTTTGTTGTACAGTTTTTTCCATTTTTGGCTCAGATTTGGTACCACCTTAAGCTGATCTGTAACTAGGAGTTTCAGCTGAAGGTAATAAACTAACCTAAACTATCTTAGATTTTTAGACAGCCAGACACTTTCAAAGGTAACTTCAGGTTTTCCTATCATATTAAAACTCTGTTATTAGCTCTACTGGCTCAAAATCGTTTCTGAACTGGTTACTGGTCTTTGGTCCATCTCAAATTCCAATTCTAAGTTAGTATCATGGAAAGTCTCTTCTCGCATCTCTGAAAACAAGCGTCTAGTAGAGAAACACGCCTCACTTGGCCTTTAGGATCTAAAAGCATGAATATTCACAATCCCAAATTAACTTTTTTCAGAAAATAAGAACAGTTTACATACATAAAGTTCCCATGTATAGTGAGGACCTGCGTGTGAGACAGGATCGTCTTGGAGGAAACTTGGAGTGATGGTTTGAATGCCAGACAGCTCCAGGAGGTTATTCTAGAAGAAAAAGGTTCAGTTTTGCAGAATTTTTCCCTGCTTGACTGTACTTGTTACGCCTTTTCCTTTTATTCTTTACATCACTTATAATGCAAGCTCTGGCTCCCTGCTTCACAGTCCCTGGGCTCACTGACTGCATCAGTCGGTGCTGGGATACTGCTGGGAGCGGGCAAAACTAGTTCGAGGTGCACTTTGGGACGTGACAGAAGATCCACCAGCTGAATAACAGGAAGGGTTATCAAATCCGCCGTGCCTTGGACACGTCTTTTAAATGCTGAAGGTGGTCAGACCCAATTCCCACTTTCGTTGTGTTGGAAAGTGCCTTATTCTGGAACTCCCCTGGGGGAAAGAAAAGCCATGCTTTTCTGCTTTCTGAGGGAGGTGTAAAACTCCACGTGGTAGATGAGAGGCTTTCAAACGTTTGGTTTTCAGACTTCTCAACAGAAAATGTAAGCCTGGTAGGAAGGCTTCTTTCTCTAACCATTTATTCACAAAACAGTTCACACCGAGTATTTAAATGAAGGCTTATCGGGTACTTTATGCAACGGGGACAAAGAGGAGGAGTCTTTCTGGTCTGAGGAGTGCACTGCACTGCACTGTCTGGCCATCTGCCTCGTAATCTGGCATGGAGGATTTGATATGCTTAAATGCCAAAACTAAGACGCAGGCATAGAACTAACTGTTCCTAATAGGTTCAGCTCTTAAAAGGGCCAGGGGGCCGGGGGAGCTCTGCTGTAACACCTGAAGAAAAAAAAGTCATTGATGCAGGTGTGATTCGTTCTTGGCTTTCCCCCCCCCTCAACAGATAACAAAATAATGAACAACCAAGATGCCATAGAAAAAGCTGTCAGCAGAGGCCAGTGTTTATACAAGATATCCAGTTACACCAGCTATCCGATGCATGACTTCTACAGGTAACAAGTTCTTTTCTGTCACCTACAGTAAAGTTTTAAAATAATCACAATTTCTGTTCTAGCAAGATGCCTAGAACGGTTGCCGTATGTTCTGTCAACACACAAACATGTGCTTGTCCTCAACTGCAATGGAAGAGGATTAAACAAGTTCCCATTGTCTTGAACTGATTGTGGGCTTGAGGAAAATGTATTGTTACTGTGAACCTCAGCCTAAGTCTTGCAGAACTGCTTTTTCAAAACAAGCAACCAAAAGCATGCCATGAAATCCAAGTTCACATAAAATTCTCAAGTTTTTGTGTTGCACACATCCTTTCTTTGGTGCTGTTCCGCCCCCGTGCCCTCCCCGAGCGCTTCACTCAGATCATCAGTTTTTTGATTCATGCCTAATGTTGTGTATTTTACTTCAGATGTCACACCTGCAACACCACAGACCGTAATGCCATATGTGTGAACTGCATTAAGAAGTGCCATCAAGGACATGACGTAGAATTCATTAGACACGATAGGTATGTTTTGAAGGTGTATGTTGAGCGATTCTGACAACGCGAGTGAAGTAGAAACTAAAGAGCTCTCTTCCTTTGTAGGTTTTTCTGTGACTGTGGTGCTGGAACACTGTCGAATCCCTGTACGCTTGCTGGAGAGCCTACACACGATACAGATACACTATATGACTCTGCTCCACCTATAGAATCTAATACATTGCAGCACAACTGAATTCCTTTCAGAAAGCAAGTCCTGCCATTCTAATATCATAACTGTTCAAACTTTTTTTTGGAGGAAGTTATACTTGCCCATTTCTGCAGAAAGAGACTGTATTAAAGCGGATGTGTGAGGTGTTGACACTATGGAGCTCAACCTACCAAAAAAGAAAGTGGCAATATGTTGACTCAGGATAACAGAACTGGGCGTTTTAGCATTACTGTGTAAAAGACTTTGAAGGGACAGAAGTGAAGAAAAATAAGCTGCAATTTTGTACAGATACCAACTTCTGAAAGCTGGTGTTTTTACAAGTAGCATTGAAACGCAGTCCAATTTGCAGTAGTTCTATTCTGTAGACAAGCAGCATTCTTTGTTGCTGCCTTTATGGACATGGGTACCAATTGCTTTTGTAACATGGTAAAAAAATGTGAGCTAGCACTTCTGCATTTCTTTTGATTTTTTAACATTTATTCAGATTGAGAAATATGATTTTAATGCTTTAATCTCATGTAGTTTGTTTCTAATTTCAAGCAAAAAAAAAATCTTATTGTACTTGAATGTGTCCTGTTTTGTTAGCACACCTAGACTTGCTGTAACTGTACTCATGTCCCAGTATGTACGTTCTTTCTATGAAAGAGAAAACACTAATCTTAAATTATATCCAGCAATTTTTCTGGTGTCCTCTGAAGTTAGAATAATCTCCTTCCCTGCCCCAGCAATAGTCTGTACTCAAACCACCCTAACAAAAAAAAAGCGAGTGTTTTAATGAGACTTCCTAGACTATAATGCACTATAAAACAAAGTACCCATGTAACTAAGTTTTGTGAATGAAATTTTACTATGTTTTAAAGTACACCGTAGAAAGTCTCCTCAAAACAGTCTTGTACTTTACTCTGTTCATAGTTTTTTTTGAACAGTCTGGACATTACTTACGTAACCTGCTGGAAATCACAGCAATTTCCTGCTCTAATGAAGCTGAGACAAGTATATATACAGCCCTATACAGTTTCATAGCTTTTTTCCATTTATGTGTATTGGTGACAGTGGGTAATCAACAGCCTGAAAGTGTATGCATGTACCATAACATCTAGACTTAATATATTGTGGAGTACTCAATAACCATTATGTAGAGGGTAGGTAAGAATTAAAGGGTTTAATTTCCTAGGAAAGACAATGGAAAAATGGTCATTTTTAAAAAATAAAGTTTATTAGATCATAACGTTGTCTGATACCAGCTTTTTGAGAAACCGCCAGTACAAAAATCCTTGTGTTCTTAAAGATGATTGATCATAGCGGTAAGTTTCTGAACAGCGTTCGCGTCGCTTGTTGCACCATCCACCACCAGGCACAGGTACCTGAGGGAAACAACAGGGTCAGCTTTACCAGACATGGAAGGCAGAGCCTGTACAGCCTGTTACGTGCACAGCTTTAGAAGACAGAGATGCCATTTTGCGTCTGGTGTAAAGGCTGCCAGCGGTTGTCACTGCCTGAGGCAGAGACAGCCGCTGCAGGCTCCAGTACAACTGTACTGTCCCCCGGTGCCCCCCCAGCACTGGGCTTCATTCAGACATCCCTTCGGTGAGGCTCAGCTCACAGCCAGGCCAGCACCTCCATGCAAATTAAGCTTTTAGCCCCTGAGATGATCACAGGAACCCAAGGCTTAAAATACTGCATTACTCATCCTCTCTGCCCTCTTGCAGTCAGGCTTTAGTACTTCCCTCCCTCACTGCTTGTGAAGTACGTTCGATATTCACAAAAATAGTTGTAACTTCCCCCTCTGCTGTGAGACGATGAGCAAAAACCACTGCCCAGATTTTAAAATGGATGCCTGCTAAGCAGCATGCAATGTAAAAATGGTAAACTGAGGCCTTACCTAAATACTCTCAGTGAAATGGTCACTTTTTCAAACTCTTTTGCTTTTCTGTGCCCCTTCTGAATAACTTCCTCTGGAATATTAGCAAGTCTCGCTGCATTGAAGCCATAGCTCTTTGGACATGCTCCTTCAATGAACTTATACAGGAAGGTAATTGTTTCCTGGCTTGGATCTTCACTCTCATTTTCAACCATACACGCCTAGAAAGAGTAAGTTACAAGTCAGTGTATTTAAAACTTCACCTACAGACTAATAAATGCATGAAACATCCCTTCCTTTTCTCAGGACGCTTCCGTGACTCTGGGCAGCAGAGCACTGAAAAGCAGCACAGCAGCAGATCTGCCAGCCACAAGGAAAATTCCCCTACTTGGGTGCTTCCCTCCTGGCGCATTACACTGACACATACCATGTGGCCAAGCCGCACGGCCACATTGTGCGAATAATCCTCGACCAGGGAATGGTAGTGTGTGGAGAACAGAGTCCGGCACTTGATTCTCTCTGCAAGTTCTTTCACCACTGCACTCGCTATAGCTGTTCCATCAAAAGTAGCTGTGCCTCTGCCTGGAGAAGAAATGGAAAAGCAAAGACATGCAATGCCTTGTTTGCCATCTTTCAATTTGTATTGTTTGTTCTTCTTCCTATGGGGAAGATTGACAAACAGCAGTGAGTGGTGACAGCCACCCAGTAACAATCACTCTCTTCTGCACTGCAGAAAAAAACCCCACGTTTCTGCTCTCTTGAGACTTGCTACTGGCTTGCTCAAGTTTTGCTGCAAGTAAAGCTAGAGATGATAGGCTAATAACGATTGGGAGGGTGGGGGAGTGCTGTTACCAGTTTCCAGGGCACCTAAAAATACCTGTTTTAAGGAGGTTTACATAGCTACTGACCAGTTAAACATCAGCAACATTAAGATAAAGCTACCCCTGTGCACTTGGTTACTGCCCAACAGCTAGTCTTTAATCTTAGATTTAATTTCCATCTATTACGAAAGAGACTAATTACCCAGTTCATCCACAAGAACAAGGGAATGCTCTGTTGCATGCTGAAGAATGCTGGAAGTCTCACTCAGTTCAACAAAGAAGGTACTTTCACCTTAAAAAGAAACAAGAGCCATGAAGTATTAGTCAAAGATCTTGAAAAGCACTACTAAAACCCCATTTAATCTGCACTCGGCCTCAGTCAAGCTCAAATGAAGCTTGACAGCAAACTACAAACAAAAACATAGAGCTTGAAAATGGTGGGGTTCCATTTGACAGAAAAAGCAAGTTTTGGTTCCTTAAGAGTTCAGGCATGGGCACAAGTATAATTGAGTAAAAAAGTTTTAGGCCACCATATCTATCTGCTTTTAATAGATGTACCAGCTGGACAAAGAGAGGGGCACAAAGAATAAATACAAGACAGGGAGAGTCTTTTGTCCCTTCCTGCTCTTAAATGCCCAAGGCAGGCCTAAGGTGTGTGGCATGTGAAAAAGTAAGCAGAAAGTCTTAAAAAAAAGACTACGAGACTAGACTTCATGCTTTGGTTGTTGATGTCATAAGGTAATGAATTACCGAGATAACTAAGGCTGTGTGTACTCATATGTACTCTACTCGAGTGAAGTCTGACAAAAGAAATACACTGCTGCTAAGGACTGAAATCTTACAGGAGTTCCAGCAACCCAGATAATACAAGGCCTGAAATTTCAACCCAAAATTGGTTTTTAGCAAATTATAAGCAGAAGTACACAATTATTCAGACCCTTGCACACTATAAATCTGTATGTATAAAGATTCTCTAGTTCTTTGTAGGGTTCATTCCGAATAATCACACACAGCAGCAATTAATGTAATTTCAGAGCAGGCAAGTATTTATTTCCTGGACTCATGTTGCATGGTGTGCTCTAACCTAAGTTTTTCAACATAAGCAGTGTCCAGCAATCCTGATTTTCTGCGGTTATTTAAAGGAATTTCCAGGATTGAGTATGTTTTTAACAATGTTTAGGAATAACCATTTATTCACTTTAAAAAAATAAACCCCCAAAATTTCATAGGCGATGTAAAAATTATATTACTTAAAATTTACGTTGTAAAAGCCCTTTTGATGTGCATTACGAAATGACTGCCACGGAAAGAACTTTGGCTGTCCTTTCATTTCTACACAGTGTGTAGAAATGTTCACGGAGTTCAAAGCCAGTTCTGCTGTGCAGCGCTCAGCTTCATGATGTGAAAGGTTAAGACATTTGTGCACATATTTGGAAGAGAAAAGGAATAGCTCTCAGTTGATTAAAAAAACATTGGAAATGCTACATTTTTCTAGACCACCTCTCTCTTGCAGAAAGGGCAGTTTTTATTTCTACCATAAGCACTTAAGTACTCTTCCATTAAGATTTTTTTTTTGTAGTGAAATTAAACAAAATGAAAATAGCTAGGCAAAGGAAACCTTAATAAAATTCTCTAGCTACAAAAAAAAAAAACACACACACAACCAACCTTGATTTGGGGAAGTATAAATATTTTTTTTAATTAAGAACTCAGAATGATTCATTTCCAAATTCCTTATGTGCAACAAGTTCAGTAGGCTTAACTCCTTTCATATCCACTGACCTGCATTTTTCAGCAGAAAGATCACAGAAAATCTGTGCCCTCCTTAAATGAGTTATGATACTACTCTTTTTATCACAAAAAATACTGTGTTTTTCTAGCCCCGTGACACTTTGCCTCCCACCGCAGGCAGACTTTCCCGTTCCAGTTGTTGTGTCATCCTCCACTTCTCTCTTCCTCTCCACTGAACAGACAAAATACTCACAAGAATTGTCAACTGCTGCTTCCAAGGAGGAAGCCCACCTCTCTGAAGAAATTGTATTTCAGACACGAGGAAGGCATTCTGATTGAAACAAGGGACCTCTAGTACTTGTGAGAAGGTACAAAACCAACTCCTCTACAACAGCTACCTGAACGTCACTGTCCTACTGCAGAATGCTTAGAAAAAGATACCTATGTAAGCAGAACGCAACTGTACAATACCAAACAAGATATCCCTCAGACTTGCATCCAGCTGCCAGGCAGACTTTTAATATTAAAATTCATTACAAAGTGATCCTATGTGTCTGTCAAAAATAACAGAGGACAAGCATATCAAATAAATGAAGCGTAACTACTATCCTGTTTCTACTCCGAACAAGGAGAGACAACAAGTTAGTCGCTCAGCTCTCCCTACAAAAAATCAACGGACCATCCCTTTCCAACTTGCCACTCAAAGCAAGAAGAGAAACTCACTTAGTGGCAAAAGCACTTTGGACAGCTGGATTTCAGCAACTCACCTGACATAATTCTGTCTGAGGCCCCAAGCCTTGTAAATACTCTGTCAATCGGTGTAAGCCTGCAGACTTCAGCAGGTACGTAGCATCCCAGTTGAGCCATTATAACCAGGAGACCAGCCTGCAGAACAAACATTAAAACATACACATTTTTACTATGCGCTTGGAGCTTGAGTTCCACACAGAGAACGAGAGAATGAAACTTTATTTCCCCTAAAACAAAGACTGGAGTACATAAAGCTTCCTACTGATTTAACAGCTCCAGGCTGTAGCATCATAATCTCCAAGTAGGACAAAGCTGCTCTGAAAGCCTTCAAAACACAAGTTATCACAGCAAGCTGTGTTTATAAAGCAAACTCCCTGTTGCTTTCCCAGTTGCCACTGAGCTCTATTTTCATCTTGTTCAACCTGCAGAAGCATCTTTTACCACATGATGCCAAGTCCTAGATGAGGCCCCTTGCAAAAGACAAAAGATACTCTATCACTTCTTTCCCAACCATCTCTCATAAGAGAAATAAAACTTGTTCCTCACTAAAGTAAGTGAAAGTAGAAAATCTACTATCTAAACACAGGCATTTTCTACCAGATTTTGGTTTGTTTTTACAGTGTTATTGCTGTACTGTGCTGCACACCACTCCTGTAACTGTTTATAAATGTCAAAGGAGGTCAAGTCATGCAACTCCTTTATGCAAAACACAGAGGTACTCTGGAACATTCCATCTTATGTAGATAGTCAATCACCTGTCTCATGAGCGTAGATTTGCCGCCCATATTTGGGCCAGTTACTAACACACAGGAAGCTTCACTACTGCTATCTTCATCTTTGCTGCCTATCATGATGTCATTAGGAATAAAATCATCCCCAAAGAAAGTTTTTGTAATGCATGGATGGCGTGAATTTTTAAGTTCCAGGAAGGGAGGAGCACTATCCACAGGCAGTAGAATTACAGGTCGGCACAGTGGTCCATCACCATCTTGACTGTAGTTAGCAAGGGACATCAAGACATCTATAAGATTAAGAGAAATTCCAGTAAGTGACGCTTTCACCTTTCATTTATTCATTCACTGGAATGCATTTACTCATTGAATAGCATTTTTGTAAACACAATTTTCCATTTCTATTCCATTTTCCTGTTAAGGAAAACACCCAAGAAGTACTCTACAAGAACAAGTAAAAGCTGGGGATATTCACAATGTCTTTCCTCGTTGCTTGCAGATTTCTACTGATGTCAGATTAAAAATCCTCCCCTCTAGTTCTTAGTTTAGAAATCTTTAAAATCTGCATCATTTCACTTCTGTGGCTATTTTTTTAATGTACGTGTATAAAACATTTTCTTGCATGGGTTTTTAATTTGGAACAAGATTAGTAAAGAGGAAACCAGCTTCGGTGACAGTGAACTATTTTGTTAAAAATCATAATACTGCTTGAAAGTTGCCAGAATAAGTTTATATAAACATTAAAATTCTGTTTGCCTAGCAGAAAGCAGCAGCACAACCCCCCTCGATTAGCCTAGCTCTAAGGTTCTGAAAGCTGATTAGCTACAAAATGAGACCATGTTACGCGATTTTAGAGACTTTATGCAGACATAGTACAGCTGAGCCTGAAAGCTGTCTCCCTCTCTACTGAAAATTAATTCAGTTCTGTGGTGCAGCCAACGTGGCTGCTTCACAGCTCTCCCAGCCCACTCAGAGAATCCCTTCCGAGACAACACTCGCTGCCCGCCTGTCCTCCCTTTTCTGCTCCAGCGGCATTCAGAGTGCTTTCATTTTTCCCCTGGAACAAAGACATCCCAGACCGGCTCATGCTAGCAGAAAATTCACAGTACAAGAGTACGCCTGTCCTGGGAAGGGAATACAGGAGACTGTTCCACCCCAGAAATTTCAGGAAGATTTAGAGAAGCCTTCCTACTAGACCACCTTCTTCAAGGCAATGACAATGATCTTTTTTTTGCTTTTAAAGGCTGCTGAGAAAGCAGCCTACTCAGGTGGAAAGGAGACTAGCAGGTTAGATTTTTATACCTCCATCTGCATCACTGCCTTCATTTAATAAGAAGCTACTAATCCATACACAAGATTCCTAGAAGCAGTGAGAGACCCACCAGGCTACGCTGAACTGTGAGAAATACTCGGCAGCACACCTACAATCACACGACAGGAACGAAGAGCGAACTTGCAAACACCAAGACCCAGCAACTGTTGAGCCATTTACTGACAGGAAGGAAACAGGTGATCACTGTTAATTATCAATACTGTTATCGCAATCAGAGTTTTTAAAATATAAATTAAGAGCTGGCAACAAGCCTTTTTTGCTTATCCAGATCAGATTTCATCATATAATATAGAGGAGTATGTTCACTGTATGTCAAAATGAAGAAAACCTCTTACCTAACACAGCAATGCATTCCACCGCTGTCTGCCAGTCCTTGCTATTTTTATCAAAGTTGTAAAACAAACGCCTCATACAGTCTTTTAGTGCTGCATCTCTCCGCTCTTCGGCATTAACCATTGCAGCCAGCATCTTCTCGATCTCCTTGGTCCAGTAACGTTTATATCCCTTCCTGGTTGACTTTAACTCGTACTCCTCAGGCAAATTACGCGATATTGCACTTTCCGGTATTTCCATTTGATAGCGGTTTTTGCCTGCCCCCCAGTACAGCACGGATCTGAATCCAAGCAGTTTGCGTTGCTTATCCAGGTAGTTGTGGAGATCTTCCTCGACAGCTTTAATATCCTGTAGTGCTTTATCATAATCGGGGTCAAAACCCGCCTTCGGAGTAATCACTCCCGTCTTTCGAGCCTGGTTGTGATCAAAAGCAGTATCCCATCTTTTAAGCTCTGCATTCAAGTCTGGAAAGCGGCCATCTGGATTTTTGGCTTTGCGGGTGACTAGCTGCTTAAGGACTTTAGATTTGAAGTCACTGGCAATTTCTTCCATGACATCAACAATTTCATTCATTACTTTAAACCCTTCCAGTGCAGACAAAAAGTCAGCAATTTTTTTTTTGCTGTATTTGATTTCTTCATAAAAGATGGCCCTGCTGTCAGGATGGTTCTGACTTTTAAGTGGCGATCCAATACTGTGAATTTTGCTGAGCAGCCTTTCAAGGTCCGGAAGTTTCTTCAGGTGCTCACTAACTTCTGACATTTTATCTGGCACTGCCAGAAGGTCCTCAACAGCATCTAAACGATCGTTGATGGATTTAGGATTACAAAGCGGAGCGCAGAGCCACTGTTTCAGGAGTCGCTTCCCAAATGGCGTACAACAAGAATCAATCCTTTCCAACAAAGTACCTTCTGTGGTTCCATTGGTTCCGTTCTGCAGGACTTCCAAGTTCATCAGGGTGACTCCATCTAGCACCATCCGCTGGTCAGTTCTGGCAAAGAAATTACTTGAACTCGTAGTTTTTGCAGTATCGATATCCACAGGGACATACTCCTCGAAGTTTGCCAGCGATAACAGCTCCTGATCAATCAGACATTTTTTGAGATAGAAGACACACCCCCCAAGAGCTGACAAAGCTAATTCACTGTTTTCACCTGGAGTTAATCCCAGCGAATCACTCTCTGAAGTCAGAGATTTGACTACAGAGGGCAGAGAGCATCCATTTTCAGAGTCCTGTTTCTCCTTGAAATATCCTTCTTCAAGAAGGACTTTTAGTGTTTTAGATGCATTCCAGAACTGGGAACCAGAGATCAGCCCTTCCTGAATGCAAGAAATAAGTGAGCCCTTCAGTATCTTCTGTGTATCCACAGACAGGTTCCCCTTCTCATACAATACCTGCACAGGAGTGTAATGGGCTACTAAAGTCCTAAACCTCGAACAGTGGCGGTCATCTGAGAACTGGCCTACATAAAACTTCCCCACCGATGTGTCAACAAAGCAGACCCCATAAACACGTTGTCCAGAGGAGTCTTCTTTTTCCTTAACGCACAGAAGGTATTTGTTATGGTTCTCAGAGGGATCACAGTCCAGAACACTGTAAGTCTGTGTTCCCTTGGTGATGATTCTGCAGATTTCTCTGCGTACAACCTTGTCAAATTTTGTTGGGTGGGCCATTGCCTTGTAGCGCATTTCCATCATTTCAGGTGTTTCTGTTTGCTCAACACGGGCTACTTTGTAGCCTTTCTGCACCAGAACATCAGAGAATCTGCCAAACGCAGTTTCTGGAAAACCTGAATGGGCCCAAGTACCCTTCATAAAGATCAGGCCCAACTCATTTACACCAGTGACAGCATCCATATGATACAACTCATAGAATTTTCCAACTTTGTAGAAAATCACAGCATCAAAGTTTTGACTTTTCAGCTGCCACCACCTCCGCATTCCTGGTGTACACTTGTTGAGATAGTCCTCAGGTACATACAGAGTACATGGGTCATAATCAGGGTCACCCTGCCGTTTCCTGTGCGCATCTTTCTTCTTCCCTTCCTGCAGCCAGTCAAGCTTTTCATGTTCCCATACTGCAAAGCCACTGATGCTTCCACTGCAAGCATTTGCTTGAGATTCAAAACTTTCAGGTGCTGCAAATGATGTCAGCTTAGACTTGGCTTCTAAAGAAACCGTTGCTGCTCTTTTGGGCGTTTCAGAACGTTCATTTTCTAAGCTAATCCTTTTAGCAGGCTTGTTTATCTCTCTTCTCTTTCGCTTAGAGGGGACTTTTATGGGACTTTCTGCAACACTCTCTGCATCCGTGTCTGTGTCAGTAGATTCATTTTCATCCACCCCACTACTTGCTTCCTCGCTGCTTGCCGCTTCTTTCACATCAGGCTTGAACTCTACATCAGAGCCATCATGATCACTGTCAGAATCCAACACTCTTCTTCTTTTGGCTTTTATGGCACTTTCCCTGTTCACTACTCGCTTATTGCTCTTCACATCCTCCTCACTATTGCAGTCATCACTGTTGCCTGATGCACTTTCACTCATCTGCTGGAAAAATGAATTATTTTACCCATAGAAAATTCTAGCTACAAAGTAAAGTATCACCGCTGCAAAAAGAAGCGTAAAAACGTGCAACAATGCAGTAGCTATGTTACTTCAAGCAAGGGACAGTAGAGCCACAGCCAATTCCTCTTGCCTTCACTGAATTTATTTTTTTTCCTAATAACAAACTGCTACTGGCCAGTAGCATAATTACTCCTCTTTGCATTCTTTACAGCCTCATTCATTACTTTGAATAAGTGATGCTGATGAACAAAACATTTAAACTGGACAAAAGGCATACCGTATATGAAATTCAGCACAAAGGAAAAACACCTCCATAAGCTAACCCTGTGCTGCAAGTTTTTCCTACTGACCTATATCAGAAACACGATTGGGTTTTGCAGCCTTTTAGTACCATTTGCCCATGATTTTTTTTTTTTTTTTTTTTAAACTACGTATTTCCACCTACATACTACCTTATAGTGACCTTCAAGAAGATTGTGCATAGAATGGTTTAGGTTGGAAGGGACCTTAAAGATCATGTAGTTCCAACCCCCTGCCATGGGCAGGGACACCTCCCACTAAACCAGGGTGCCCAGCACCCCACCCAAGCCAGCCTTGAACACCTCCAGGGATGGGGCCTCCATGTCTAGCAGAAAGAAAAGAAACTCCATGATTTGCCTTTTCAGCTTGAAACTTTAAGAACTCCAGCACCGGTGCTGGAGAAAAACAGCAGTGGAGGGACTGTAATCAGTATAAAGTGCCAGTGCTCACTGCACTGCTGCCATGAACATGACACATTGCTTGGAGTGGCACCTGTTCCCCAGGGCAACGTCACACTGGAGAAAGAGTAGACGGGCCATGCTGACAGAGGAGGTAAGGAAAACCACTATCCCATCAACAGTTTCCTCATATCATTCCTTTCCAAAGGAATCTACTACAATGCATATGGAGGTACTAAAATAATATTTGAGTCATTCACAATACAATGCCAATACAACACAATAGGAGATCTCTTTTTAATTACTCCATCAACAGATTGGTGTTAGCCATACAAGAATTTGTATCTTAGTGCTATGCTACAAGATGAGGGCAGGCTCCAAAAATCGAATTTAACACCTTAATAACACCTTAAGATGAATACTCAAAAAGTTTGAAATTTCTACATTATGACAAATTAAAACTTCAGATTGAACTTAGGGGAACTTGGAAGATGAACAGCAGCTAGAGAAGATAAAAAGATGCACCAGAAAAAAAGTACTTTATGAGTGAGAAAGTGGGTCACCTTGGTTACCCAGAAGAAAGCTAGAGAAGTTAAGCAACTTCTGAGGTCAGTCCTCACCATACAGAACATCAAAAAGATATTAGACTTGTCTTTTCAACTAGAAAAGATGAGAGACCAGTGTACGACCAGGCAACACAGAAGCAGTGCAAAAAAAGACATATGGATACATAGGCATGCATGATTAAAGAGCAGATAAGCTGTGATTACTGTACCAGAGAACTGAAGTAAATCTATGCTTAGTTCCAAGTAACAGATAAGTTCTAGCACTATTTCTGAAAACGACAGCAAGTAAGAAAAATTTTACCTCCATTTCCTCCTCCTCTTCCTCCTCCTCTGTGTCTGAAGGTTCACTGCATACTGCCAGTTCAAGCCGCTTAGTTTTATCTTTACTCATTGCATCGTCCGCTAGCACCATTGCTCTTTTAATTTCAGGCTTTGTGCTATAAAACACACCTCCCTTCAGAGTCTCCCCATCTGATGAACCTGTAAAACCACAAATAATTTGTCAGAAACTGAAGTTAGTCTAGCATTTAGCCAGTCCTTTAGTTACTGTTCATACTTCACTTTTAAAAGTATTCAGACAACTAGTATAATTATCTAACATTCCATGTTGTTACCAGTCATTCCCACCACATCTTAAATATAGCAACCCATCGCTCATTCAGCCTGATAAACTACCCCTAGAGAAAGTCTAAACGCTCACAAATGAAATGCCTGCCTAGTACGTGAACACTTGAAGAATTGCTTCTGTTTCTGTAACTCATTACCACATCTGAGTACTCCTAAACTAAGCTCTGAACACTGTCACACTAGCTATAGTTACTATTGAAAAGCAACACTTTATACTAGCAGTGCAGCAGACCTGACTGACACCACACGGCTATTTTAGCAATGATAGGTAAGTTCAACCATAAAGTTATCTTCAAGTTATGGACATCAATCATCTATGACAGAGCTCTTGGCTAAAGCTCTGCTGGACATTTAAGCTGCTCCTCTAAGTGCAGCAAGGCGTCCAGACCCAACACCAACCTATTAGCCAGATGAGACGATTATCAATCACACTGGCAATTTACCCTGACACTGCAGGGTATCAAGCAAAGCCTACTATTAATAACTGCACTACTCCCTCATCCTCTTTCATATCCCTTGAGCACCACAGTTCCTCCTTCCACCACCTGTACATAAACACAAGAACAAAGCCAACCAGCCTACAGACTGAAAAGGGTCCCCAAAGACACTGAGATTCATCTTAATGCCACACTGAAAAAGTAAACGGTATATATAACACATTATATATTCAACTTGGGGAAAGAAAGAAGGGGAACGTAAGAGTACACTAGAAATGGGGAAGGGCAATTCCTTTTTCTGCTCTTATAAGTTTAACTAGCTGCAGACAACAGTAGGATCTGCCTGAATAGGTCCTTACACCCACTCTTGTGAATCCCTTCATACACTGCTATTAACTGAAGCTTCAGCTCTCAGTCAGTGGTAGACAAAAGGCATCTGACTTGTAGGAGACTAACTATCTCAGAAATAATCCAAAAAGAATTGTTTCTCACAGTCATTTCTTTGAGCTGGCAGTAGCAAAGCATGGAGTTACAAGTAGCTGCTTCCACAGCACAAATGCAACACATTAACAAACCAGATCTCCAGTTTGGTTTTGCAAATGCAGTGAGACAATCTAAAAATATTTTGCATTTAATATTGACAGCTTAACAATGGCAGGAGAAAAGTCTCATCATGTAATTTAACTGCATACTCAAGTGCACAACACCTGCATATTCACTTAACCAACTTGTATGTAACTCCACTTCTTGCATGCCCAACTAGCATGTTAAAGTCTAGCCCTGTGCTGTCTATATTTATTCAGTTACAAATAATAACACAACATAAGGAACTTCTCTATTTTCTTACTCAAAGACTCCGACACTCTTACTTTATATACAAAGATGCTTTTTGTCTGAATTTAAAAGCAAAACATGCATTTTAAATATTTTTACTCTGTTCTCCGTTAACCACATTTCTTGTAGATGGACTAATGTTTCTGTTCTTACACATTTTGAACAATTCTTATTTTTCTGCAATTTTCTTTCGGTGAACAGATCAACTCTCCTTACCTGTATTTGCTTCTAAGTGCAACCGCAAGCTGTTAAAATATATTTTATTAAAATATATTTGATTCTTTTAAAATACCTTCAGGAAAGACACATATAAACCATGGATGTAATTCACTTGCATTAAATTATGCTAACATTTATGGTAATAACATCACCATTTTAATTTAAAACTACGTATGGCTTAAGTGCAGTACACTTAAGTATAAACAAGCCAAAAAAAGATGACCACATGATCCCATTAGATGGAACTCTGACTTGTAAAAAGGAAGAATCTGTTTAAATTCAGTTTATGTATGTCATCATAAGCAAATCCTAGAGTGTATCAAAAATACTGTATTACACCCAAAGTACTTGTTTGACTAACAAGACAGTTTACAGCAACATGATTTACACGTGACAGTTTACAACCAATGATTTACAGTTTTCAGCAACAGTAAAATTATAAGACAAGGGGAAACCAGATCATAATTATTAGTAAGGTGATATTTATTATGCAAAATGTTTTAATTCTTGATTACATTTGATTCTCATTAATTAGCAAAGTAATTTCTTCAAGATGACAAAAAACAATTCTGCTCTGTAACTACAAACACTCCAGATTCTCAATATATACATATTTTATTAATAAAATTCTACTACATTGTTTAAAAGAAATAACACCACAGTTGAATTCATTTTAGTTACCTAATATCCTACACCTGTTCTTTTGCTTCTGGACAAACTGCAGTTCCCAAACAGCTGCTTAAAAACTGGGTTTGACATTCCTAATATTTTAAGGATTTCAGGGCTAAAAACTGAAATAGTGGATTTATCTTTTAGATCTTTATAATATTGATGGGAGAAATAAAGGAAAAAAACTCTGAAACATAAGCAAGCTTTAAGTTTGTGTTCTAATCTAATAAACAAGAGAGCTTAATGTTTTATGTTTAAAGAACTGTATGACCATAAATGCACATGTAACCCTCAAAAACTTGCTTTCTCTAACTTACGAAGTACTAAACATGCTTTCCCACTCAACAATAATCTTGGTTTTGCTGCGCTTTCTCTATGGAGAATACTGTACCCTATACTCCATGCCTATTTTTCCAAAACAAGCTGCATATTTCCATTTCAAAAGTTTTATTTATATCTCTTACCTTTATATGGCTTCAGGTATTTTATACTAACCCAGCCCCTTGTAGGGCTGTCATCAAAAAACTGTACATGGACACGACGGGATTTCCCTTTTCCTCTTACTATTGTTTTTTCAGTTGGATGGTTGTATATGAGACACGGCCACCACGGATAACCTTCCATCTTGGCCCAGACCAAGTCACCAGCTGAATACTCGCAGGAGACACTGCAAAGACAACAGATGTGTAATCTGAGGAATAGAAACATTTAAAATAGCTCCCTTCATAAACATAACTGCACGCTGCTTCTGAGCAGCTTGCCCAATGAAAGTCTTGGAAGGCTCTTAGGTGGTGCAACCAGGATCATACAGTCCTTCTATATCACTATCTATATCACTCTTGACTTTTCCAATTTGCTCCTCCAGGTTCTACCAGCTCCCCACACTGATAGAGCTTCACAGTCACAGAATCCTCGCTGAGGTCGAAAGGGGCCTCTGGAGGTCTCCTTATCCAAGTCCCCTGCTCAAGCAAGGCCACCAAGAGCCATGCGTAACCCGACCCTTGGTGGATTTCTTAAGGGAGGGGGAGAGACTAACTGGGTCCAACCAGGCATCGGCTAGAAGATTGCAGACTACATGTTATGAATTGACAACCTACATAACTAAAGCAAGTTTTGCTGTAGAGGCTAATTCTCGACAGGGTACCTAAAGGGAATATAAGTAAGATTTAAAAAAACCCTCAACCTACAAAAAATAAATGAATAAATAAGAACTCCGTCTCCACTGCAGAGCACCTGATGCAGCTTGTATTTCCTCTCTCCTCCTCCCCCGAGATTTCGCTGACACCCTCTACCGCGGACGGCCGTTTTCCCCTCGGCTGTAGCCAAACCACCACGACATACAGTTAGCTGACGCGTGAGACACTCACCATCCCGATACAGCACAGAAATTCAGGCAGGAATAAAAAAACGTATTTCAAAACGGAGAAAAATTAGAGGTCGGGTCCTCCCTCCGCAGCTGCCGGCGCCGTCCCACCTCCCCACGGCCTGCCTGAGGGGAAGGCGGCCCGGCCTGCATCCCCTGCCGCACGCCCGGCCTCCTGACACACACACGGACCCTCCGGCCCTTCCGAACGAGCCCTGCCCCGAGCGGCGCGGCCACCACCGCCGCCACCTCAGGCGGCCACAAGCGCGGGGCCCGCTGCCGACCCGACTCGCACCCCCACCCCACCTCCCCCCAGCGCAGGGAAGGCCCCGCCGGGCCCGGCCGGCCACCGCTTCCATGAC
>VWZL01000439.1:224564-317998 GCA_013396915.1 Stercorarius parasiticus | reverse complement strand
GCCCGGCCCCCCGCACCGCCCCGGCAGCCGGATCCCCGGCCCCCGGCGGGGCTCCGTGGTCTCTCCGTGTTCTCTCCGTGTTTGCCCCGCCTTCCCTCTCCCTGCCGCTGGCAGAGGGCCCGCGGCGCCTCAGGGCCTACCGTGAGGCGGCGTCCCGGCCTGCTGCCCTCCCCGTCGGGCCTTCCCGCGGTTCGGTGTCTCGCAGCAAGGTGTGTCCTCATTAGCTCCAGCCCTTCAAACCCTGCTCCTGCTCCGCAGCGGTGGTTACGGTGAATGTTGGGATGGGATGAGCGGGGGCCTTCCCACAACAACATCCTCGGGGAAGCAGTGGCTCTGGCACCTCCATTGGAGGACTTCTTTGCCGCCTCTGCGGTAGAGGGCAAGAACAGCGGTGTGGGAAGAGGAGAGGCTGGTACATGGCCAGAGGCAAGGCTTGGTCAGTTGTCTGCCCAGCTGCCAGGCTGCAAGTTGGTACTTCCCAGCCAGCTTTAGTGGCAGATGCACAGTAGAGCTAAGAAATGGCAGCTAAAATACTCTTCCTCAGCTCTTCCTGCATGTTTTTTTTTCATATTCATAGGTGAGGCTATGTCCTTTAAAAGCAATTTTTGGTGCACTAGAATACAGTCCATTTCATGGTTCTTAACTGTTGTGCTTAAGCTACAGAGCAAAAATAAGAACTTACTTTTATCAGCATAAATTCAGAGAAAAAATATTTACTGTCACTAGATGTCTGTTAGCATAGCTTTTTCTTTCACTAAAAGTGAAAGTATTTTAGTATTGCAAGCCAAAACCTCTCCTACAGACCGGCACATCTGTAGCCAAAAATGTCACAGGCGTGCTCCCACCGTGATTAAAAAAGTGGAACTGCAAGGTAGAGATTTGACCACAAGAGGTCACGCAAACCCAAACTATATGAAGGATTTTAAAAGCGTGTTGCTTCCAAAAGAATTATTTCTGTTTAATTTCGGAGCATAATTTCCATTTAACTTACCATCTATTGCTTTCATAAACAATCTGATGTGTCCTCAGCTACACACACCTCAAACTGAAGTAGAAAAACAGCTGCATTTAGTTTCCTGAGAATAGTCCAGGGGATTCCAAAGCACATGGACTGTGAAGTGCTTGGAATTGGAACACGCTGCAGGATAACCCCCTCGGCAGGTATTGCTGTTCCTGTCAAAAACACTCACCAGGACTTGTACCTGCAGGAATATTTGGGTTGCACATTTATGTCAATTATTTGCAGGAAATAGGCAACCATATTTAAATTTGTAGCTGTCTGGAAAATTACACTCTAATCATCCATCTGGCAGGTAGAAGCAGGGAGATGGGGTGAGGCAGGGCGGGGAAAAAAACTTGGGAGAATGCTAAAAGCAGGCCCAGTTTTTAAAGATGAAGCCTGTTTTGAGCAGACGCCTGATAGATCCTGGTAGCTTCTCCCTGGAGATGGCTGTTGGCAGTTCCTATGAGGAAAGGAGATGACAGAAAAACGTGAAGGGTCATCTGAATTTAGTGGCCTCTTGAGCCCACATGGTATGAACACCACAGAAGTCACTTTGGTGTTGGGGTTGGTTTTGGTAGCCGTGGAATTTCTTCAGGCACATGAGTCAGTCCTGGTGACTCTGCTGGAAGAGGGGCATGTTACTGATTTGGCACAACTATGGAGGTCTCAAGAAGAGACACTGGAATTTATGGACCCTGTGGTCCAGAAGCTTGAGCAAGGGGCCTGGAGTATGCACCTGTGAGAAGATTAATACTTTGGTTTGCAGTTTTTCAATCTGTCCCATGCAATGATACCAGTTCTCCAGGTCTGTGGTGTCCCCATGTCTGGGTCTGGGCATTCCTACATCTATGGTGACGGCCACTTAAGAAATGCCACATTGGAAACATATCTAAGTCTGTATTTTAGAAAGTCTGGATCCAATGTCAGGTGCCCTCCCCAAGGTGTGGTAGTACCGCATTTTGATATCCACAAAAATGTAGGAGTTAAACTTTGCAATACTGGATTATCGTATGTCCCCTTTTCTCTGGTGGGATCAGGCTGGGGGAAACACAGCTCAGACCAGTATTTATTAGATTGCCTTTTGTTATGCTGTTACTAATAGCAAGGGACTCGTCACACACTGCATTCACTTACTCCCTCACGCAATTCACAAATACACGCACTAACAGGTACCCGGCTGGAGTAAGAGCTGGGAGACCAACCCCAGCAGAGGTTAAAAACTTAACTTTTAAACTTAAAACCAGAGGCATGTGTTGATGTGCCAGGGGCTTTGAGGTGGGTGTTCAGGAAGTCCCTCCATATGATTTGTTTCATCGCATATATATATACACACACACACACATTATTTTATGTATCTTTATATAAAAGATAGATAGGTAGATAGATAGATAGATAGATGAATAATCTTGTAGTTTTGCATATAGCAGCTTTCTTGGATGTAGCCTGGGTTGTATGTCCCATGCTAGTGGAATTTGACAGATTCAGCAGAGTCTCAGTGTTTGGGGTTTATCAGTTTTTGTGGATTCAGCAGGACTGCTAATCTCTGGAGCTTATCAGTTCTTGGCAGACTTTTGCACGCTACCGCTTGGCACATGCTTTCCCTCTCTTCAGCCTGCTGTTTTCTGGTACATATTTCTCCATCCACACATGCCTGTAGAGCCATTCACACAAACTCACACAGAGGGGGCTTTTATGACATGGTCTTCAGTTTTTCTCAAGTAAAATATAGAATTCTACTTGTTTTTCTACCAGTCTCAGCAGGGTAGGTTGTAGAATAATTAAAACTTGAAAGTGGTGACATTACTGAAAACATTATAAACAGCTCTGTCCTTCCCCCTTTTTTTTGAGGATCCTCTTTTGAAGAGAAAACCATAGGGAATTTTTAAGTTGCTGTAGTGCAGACTTTACACCAAGCTCAGCCGAACACCGGAAAGTGCTGTATTTATCTTAATTCTTTTCCTCCCTCTTCCCCTGCCAATGCATACGCAAATACTCCCACACAGCCATCAACTGTGCTTTTTAGCTCCCTAAATGGTTCTGAACAATTTCCATTCTAGGAACGTTGGAAATGGCAAAGATTTGGCTTTTTTCAAGATAATATCTCAAATTTTTTGAAACTGGAACAACTTCCGATGTACCTTGTTTTACTAGATTATACAGTACCTTCTCTACAGCTGCTACAGAAGAGGATGATGGACTGTTGTTAATGGTGGGGCAGGATCCAAGAGCTTGCAATGCAGTGACTCTCTGCTGTACCTAGGATTTCCTCTGGAGTTTGGAATTAAACATTTCTATCTTGATAGATGCTGGAATAAGGAAAATGCTAACCAGGTAATTCTGAGGGAAAAATGATCAAAAAGGATACCTAGAACAATAACCACAACAGAAAAGCAAAGTACACTTGAGGCCAGGTGCCTGGTTGTTTATCTTCTATAGTGCTTCCTATCTCTGATATTCTTTGAAAGAAACATTTGACAGGAAGGAAGAGTCATTCTTCAGGCAAGGGACCTTGTTCTTGAAGTTTCCAGGCACAGCCAAGAACAAACTGGTGAGGCTTAGGGAGCAGCAGGAGGAAGGGTGCTCCTGGCACAGGCAGTGCCCTCACTGACCATGATGCAGAAGCACAGCATCTGAATCACAGAATGGTTTGGTTTGGAAGGGACCTTTAAAGATCATCTAGTCCAACCCCCCCGCCATGGGCAGGGACACCTTCCACTAGACCAGGTTGCTCAAAGCCCCATCTAACCTTGCACACTTGCAGTGATGGAGGATCCACAACTTCTCAGGGCAATCTGTTCCAGTGTCTCACCACCATCACAGTAAAAAATTTCTTCCTATGTCCAATCTAAATATACCCTCTTTCAGTTTAAAACCATTATCCCTTGTCCTGTCACTACAGGCCCTGCTAAAAAGTTTGTCTCCATCTAATAAGCCCCCTTATCTCCATCTAATAAGCCACCTTAATATATGGAAAGGCCCCAATAAGGTCTCCCCAGAGCCTTCTCTTCTCCAGGATGAACAACCACAACTCTCTCAGCTTGTCTTCACAACAGAGGTTGCTCCAGCCCCTGATCATTTTTGTGTCCCTCCTCTGGACCCTTTCCAACATGTCCATGACTTTCCTGTATTGAGGACTCCAGAGCCGGACACAGTACTCCAGGTGGACTCTCACCAGAGCGGAGTAGAGGGGCAGAATCACCTCCGTCGACCTGCTGGCCACGCTTCTTTTGATGCAACCCAGGATACAGTTGGCTTTCTGGGCTGCAAGAGCACATTGCTGGCTCATGTGCAATTTTTTGTCCGCAGTACCCCCAGGTCCTTGTCTGCAGGGCTGTTTTCAGTCCGTTCATCCTCCAGCCTGTGTTGATACCAGGGGTTTCCCTGACCCAGGTGCAGGACGCTGCACTTGGCCTTGTTGAATTTTGTGAGGCTTGTATGGGCCCACTCCTCAAGCCTGTCCGGGTCCCTCTGGTTGGCATCCCTAAGGCATGTTGTCATTGTCAAACTTGACAAGGGTGCACTCAGTCCCACTGTGTTATTTATGAAGATATTAAATACTATTGGTCCCAGTCCAGACACCACTTGTTACTGGTTTCAACTTGGACATTGAGTTGTGTGGGCAGAGCAGGGTACTGATAAGCACAACAGCCCCAGACAAGGTGAGGGGGTGGATCAGGTCCAGGGTCCATCCGGGAGGCAGGGCTGGAGGCAGGCACACCTGCAGCAGGCATCGCTCGGGTAGGGGCTGGGGGCCCAGCACAAACGACTTGTTGATAACAAGCTTTTGAAAGCTCCTCAGGCAAAATTTGCTAAACCATTAGCAAAAGAGCTGTATCTATGATAGTTAATGTCGAGAGCAGTCTAGGAAATTTCGCTTTGGTGGGTGTTTGAAGTATAAGATATGTGCACTACCCCTCTTTATGTGTCTGCTGAGCAAAGTAACAAATTTGTCTTCCAGAGCTAATAGAAAGCTCTTAAAGTGAGAAAAAAAAAAAAAACAACTGGCTATTATAGGTAGTATTTTTTCATTTCAAACGAAACTGTAAGATTTTCTCATTTCAGTATTCTGCAATTGTCTCGCTGGGACAGATGTAACAATTTTCACTTTTCCCCTTTAGTATAACCACATTTTCTGAAAACTTTTTAATATCTTTTATAGTCATTTTTCGGCACAAGACATGACTGTGGAGGAAGATCGTGAGTCTTAACTGTTTTTTATAGGCCTGCCGCAAATACTCAGTAGCTGTATCAAAACCAAGTGAAGTAACTCTGGCGTGCAAATAGCTTAATGGGGAGTGGAAAGATGAGTCCACTGCTTCATTCGATTAATGTGTGTCCTTTCTCTGAGGTTGACTTGAACTGCTTTTATACCCATAGAGCTGAGATGATCAGAAGTAACCTTAAAGCAGGGCTAAATGCTTTATGGGCCTTACCTTGGTGACAAAGGGTGCCACACCAATCTTAGATTGTGAGGTGGAGCAATTTACAGAAATAGTTTCATCATGCTAGGATAGACAGGACTGAAGACAATGTTGACCTTTCTCAGAAATTCCCCCAAAGGAGAATTTAAGCATGAGATGCATGCTGGGAATGTGGTAGCCAGTGAAAGGTTAAGTTTTAAGAAAAATATGACCATGACAAAATGTTAATGAGTACTGAGGTCATTCTGACCTACATATAATTGATCTGGTAGGCTGGTAAGAATCAGATATCCTAATATACTAATTTTGTGCAGGCTTGGAAAAATTACTATGTAAGCATGTTGTAAAAGTGTGTTTAAAGGGCATTTTTTCCGCAGTGCTAAGTTTACTACTTCTCAGTTTCCTCTACAGCATCTGGCATACATAATGGGCTAAGTATGAGTATGAAATAAGTCAGAGACTGTTTATTCAGTAGCTCATTGTTCTGTAATTGGGTCGAGAAACCACCTTTATTTTAGTAACAGAAGATAATTAATTTCCTCTTTGCTCTCTTTTTGCATGTCTGCAGACATGCAGCTTCCTTGTACCAAATTTACAGGAGCTTCTATAGCAGCAAGAAATGAAGCAAGAAATGCATATTTAGGGTCCCTTTAATTACACAGTCTATGACTAAAATCTTTTTACTGTTTTTCGTACATGACAAAGCAGCAAAAAGGAAGAGATGAAACTGTAAGATTTCTGAATAAATGACATTTTAGGATTTTTTTTTACACTGTGCCTTCTTTTAGATACAGGTCTGAAGTGATACAAGAACTGCTGGAATGGGATCTAGCAGAACAACCAGAAACAAGAGTTCAAAAATCAAGAAAAGTCTAAACATAACCCGTGAAACTGATTCGCGACCAAAACCGCAGACAGACTGCATCTCCAATTCAGATGTTTCTCAGGTGATACAGTGTAGATCTGTGCATAATAATGGAATGTCCTAAAAAAAAAAAAAAAGAAAGAAAAAAGCCCAGCAGAAAATAAAAGAAAAATGGACCAGGGCTGAAGATGGTCAAACTCTTCTGCATGGTTCCATCCTGCTCCCACAGAGCAGGAAAATTCATCTGCTGATTTTGTTGGGTTCAAGATGCTCCTGCTTTTTGAAAGTGTAGTAGCCACCCACAGTTATCCTGCTTCCTGCCTTCTGTTTTATTGTGCCTCTATTAATAGTATGAACACTTGTGTTTTTTTCGATGATACAGTTTAATGATTTCAATTTGCAAAGAAAAAATAACTCATAAATCCAGAAAAAAAACAAAACCTGTAATCAAACAGTCTGACCTGCATAGCACAGGGCATCAGATTTCCCTGAATCAATCCCTGTTTATATCAGATAATCTCTTGTGGAAAACAAACAGTTTTGATTTAAAGGTTTGCAAAGACAGATCATGATAATGGTCTGTTAATTAAGTACCATGAGATATTTGCCACTGTTGAGGCAGGAAACATAAATTTGAGCTGGATGGGTAGGGTTAAGCAAGTTCCAGTTTTTTTCCCAGCACTGAATTAGCAAATCGGTGTTGCAAAAAGAATTTGTATTTTGCATGACTGATGTTCTCTGACTTCAGAGGTGTCACCTGTCAGCTTGGATGATGGGTGAGAGAGGCAAAGGGAAAACAACCTGGTGATGAAGAAGTACGGTCACTGCTTGGAGAATTAAACGTTTCAGTTCTGCATCCCTGCCAGATAGTGCTGGGAGAGCCAAAGGAAGATTGGTTCCTACTAATTAAAATGCGGGGGGGGGGGAAGAAGAGGCTTCTTGATTTCCTTCTTAAATCTGTAACTTTGTTCCTTGTGGGTAGCTAATCTCCTGCCAAGTGACATCGGCACTAAATCTGGGAAGTATCTTCCAAAAGTTGTTTCTCTGATGAAGGTGCAGATCGGGACAAGGATGAGGTGACATGGGGCGAGGTCGTCTGTTCTGCTGTGAGACAATGCTTTGAGTTTTGCACTGGAGGAGTGTTGTGCCCACTGAGCCCTGCCCATGCTGGATCGATTCCCTGACTCAGACCTCAGCTGACAACTGGTTTTCATAGTGAGAAAGATGTAGTTTAATTATGAACCTTTGCCGAATGAGTATGCTTTTACTAGGAAACAATAAACAGTCAGCTTACTGGGAATTAATAGCTTATTAGAACTACTACTCTGAGCCCTTTTTTGCAGACTTCTTAACGCAGATGACCTGAGAAGTATCTTTCCTGAGGTTTCTGGTTTGTTAGCAGCTTTATATTTATGTGGATTTATTTTTAAAGTATGCATACACTGAGTTTGTGACAGTCAACAGTTTATTGATTGAAGGGAGTCTAGAAATTAACTTTCCCCGTAACCACCAGGTTAGTGCTTGTAAAGTAGCACAAAGGGCAAAAGGTCTGAGGGACTTGGAACATTAATTCAAACGTTTAGCAAGAGTTTGTTTTCATGAAAATCACTGCCTGCATGCTTGTGGCTGCACTAGAGAGCTGGTTCAATACACATTTCTCTAACCTAGTAGTTCATGCTATAAGGTGCTTCAGTTTTAGAACACTGCTTTTTTAATGTAGCTTGGTTTTCACTGTCACTTTATATTTCATCAGACAGACTTGGGAGCCATATAACATGAATCTTCCAGGGAGACAGGGCTTGAGATCTCTGAGATGGCAGTAATGACCTCTTCTAGAACTCGGAGAAACAACTCGTGCTTTGCCCAGGGTAGAGCAGGGATCACTCCCTGGTATGTGTGGTGGAATATAAACCTGGGGAAATAACAGAGAGAACTCTTGGTGGAGTTACCAGGGCTCTCATCCCCGTGATGGCAAAGACTCTCTGTGCCATGCTGTTGCCCTTTCCATACATGGCAGTGGCTCTGTGTGTCACCTCACTTGCTCCTCTCCATACCATTTTTGTCATCCCTCACAAGCTCAGGACCCTCTCTGTGTTTATCTCCTTTTTTTGCTGCGTGTACCATATCTCCCTTCACATGCTGGGGACACAAGGTTTCCTGTTCTTTTATTTTTTCTATAAGCTTTCCTTTTCTCTACAGGCATCTCCAATCCCTGCCAAGAGCTCCACTTGGTGCTGGTTTTCTTTTCTTTCTCTTTGAGAAGGAAGCCGTGCAGGGTGCTAATATTATATGCTCCACCAAGCTGCTGTTCAAAACTGACATACGTAAGGGCAATGTTATGCTGCAAGGTGTTGATCTGTAGGCGTTTATCAATCTGTCCTCATTCCCCTCCTAGTTTTTACAAAGTTTTGACCACCATAACTGAACAGAAACAGCAGCAAACCCTACAGACAAATACCACCACATTTGGATACAAAGTCCAGTTCATTATTTTTTTTATACTGCTTTAAAGTTAGGGCAAAATATTGTCAAAGTATTAAATAATACAACCAGTATTGGTCTTCTAGTGGGTACCTAATAGTTATCATTGAAATCAGTTGCTAGTATAATTTATTTTGGTACACAGTTTATTTGCTGTTAAGTTATATTATAACCTGCAATCAGTTTCATAATCTCCTATTGTAGCTGTTAAAAGAAAATAAAAATACATTAAGTGTGTCTGGATGGCATGCTATTTCATGACACAATATGGCAATTAAGCAGGCTGGGGAACCAGTGAGGCAAGCAGTCACACAGGGGCAATTTGCCTGCAGTGCAGAATTATTAGATATATTTGTGCAGCTGGCATCCACTCCTTGGAGAGGCAGGGGATTTAAAACTAAATGCATTTCAGGTAAGGACAAAGGTGTATCTTCACAAATTAGAGACAGTGCCAAATACACTAATTCTTTCCATAGATCAGGCTCTAAAAATTATTTCCTTTCTAAAACAAGTTTCTGTTTTAATTAAAAAAACCCTAAGATTTATTGATGTCTAAAATAGGCTACTATGTAAAGATGTCCTTCTCCACCTCTTCCTTTAATTACCTGCTAAAGCCAACAATTCAGTCACGATCCGGTGACAATTGTATTGCCATAGACCCGCATGGTCCTGCACTGCCGATCGCAGTGGGACTTGATGCGTCCCTGGTGGTCTGCACTGAGCAAGAATGTTATCTGAAGCTTCATTTTTAGAATCACTGCAGTATTTTCTTCTGTTTTCCTGTGGAGAATTTGGAAGAGATGTGTGTAAGGCTTTTTGCCAGGACAGAGCAGGTAGCTTGCTACATGGAGTCATGGAAAGAATGCGCAGCCAGCCCTTGTGTGCTCCTTATGAGACTGGTATTCAGAAACCCCTTTTGTGTGATTCAGAGCACATGCAAGCTGGCTGTAGCTGGTCCCCCTCCTCAAATACTGGATGACCCTGGTGGTACTATTCCTTATCCAAGGGCTTCCTACATTCCCTGTGGGCTTCCTACGTTGCTCTGCAGAACAAAGACCAACTAACCCTTATGTTAGAACTTTGATGGGTGTTAAAAAATGATGGACAGCACCTATATTCATTTTATGGCATGAATAAACAGGACACAGGAGTCAAAAACATATAAAGTAAATAGCTCCGATTTTAAAGGGACAGTGAAAAAGTGTACGGGTTTAGAGGTTTTTGCCAAATTGTAGTGGGATAATTATCCATCTCTGAACAGAACTGCTGTAGCCATGAATGATAAGTATCTTGCCTGCGTGACTCTATAACCTGTGAACTGTGATTTTCATCAGAAATGTGAGTTCATGTGCCTGTGCCAGTCAGAAAATGTCTATATTGCTCGTTCTGTAGGCACTGGCATTTTCACAAAGTTGACACTGAGCAGTTGAGAGGTTAGACTAGTTGCACAGCAAGTCTGCTATCAGCGCTGTCTGAACTTCAGAAGTCAAAGCTTCTAGCTGTGACATTCATTCATGCATAATTTAAGGTATAATCTCTATCACTAAATTTGACTTTTCCACAGGGTTACCAGGAGACAGGCTCTCATTTTACACACTACCTTTCCATTACTGTTTTTTTGTTTCACATTTAATGATCTTCTGTTTGACATATTCTCTTTTCTTCATAGTTTCAGGAAGGTAACTTCAGCCGGAAGACTCCCACATCATTGGTTGACTTGTCTATTACCGTGTGTCTTGAATATCCTGTGTTCATAGTAATAATACAGTGCAGCTTTTGTACTAATAGAAGTACACCTAAATAATTTTTGCTTGTCTTGGAGCATCTGCTGTGTCCTCCCACATTCTTCCTTAAATCTTAACCCAGGGTCTCTTAAAGAAAACCCTGCTTCATAGTTAAACTAGCTCATTGAATTGGTGCACTTTTTAAACACATTTATTTTTCTGTGAACGGAAGATGCACTTCATTAGTTTGAAACACTTTTGTATTGGAAAAAATTACTAAATAGCTGAAGTATAGTTTGTTAATTTTCTGGTTAAAGTTTCTGATTACTGTGTCTTTTTCTCTCCCCTCAGGCGGTGGCTTACTTACCTCTCAGCCAATTACAGCTGGGCAGTACTCACAACGGGGATTCATAATTTTAGAAGAAACTCTTGGAAACAGATGGCCCCATATTTTTTTGGTGAGGACTGCTGAACTCCTTTAGTATCTAATTTAAGTAAAATCTGTGAGCTGACAGCAGGATAGGACTTATGCTATATTGCCAACTTCAGGCATTAAAAAATAACAAGTTTTTAAAATGTAATGAACTTTTGAATTTGCCTTGTGATTTTTCAAGCTCCAAGTGGTCTAATTTTCAAATATTTCTCTGGAAGGATGAAAGCTAAGAACCTGCCTTCCTTTCAAATAAAAACTTAAATTCTCATGTAATCCTGGGGATTTGTAAACTGGGGTTTCACAAAAGGTGTCATGTGTTGTGAATTTCACGGAAAAAAAACCAACCTGGGACTCGCAACTGTGCAGCTGATGGTACACAACAGGGCAGTCCAGCACCCTGCCCAGAGTGCACCTAGTGCAGGTGCCCGTGGATAAGGGTATGCCCATGCACATAGACACATGGTACTAAATTCAGAAAGTTGTCTTTCCTGAAGTGATCATTTTTCCAGCAATGGATGAAGGATAGTCCATTTTCATGAACTGTCCACTGAGAAGGAGAGAGTACCTGTTAGTAGGCAGGGAGAGTCTAAGGGGGTAGCTGTACAGTTTTTAATGGGCCTAGATGGAGTGGTTGAAAATGACACAAGAGCTAGATGACTCACAGTCATCTACCAGCTGGACATTACCTTCCGCATCTGCTTCAGATGGACGTGACCATGTGAAAATTCCAGTGCCAATTAATTCCACTGCAAAGTTAGACATGAGCTCAAATCACAGGTGTTCACTGATATTGCAAAGATACAAAGGCATAACACGGAGCATTATTGTTCTGCTGAGTGACCAGGTAGCGACCTCCTGCACAGGTACCACAGTCATTTCAGATGACTGCAAAGCAGATGTGAATTTACATCTTGATTTCAAATAAGTGAGCTTAGAATAGGTGCAAATTGCCATTCAACCATTTTCCACATCAGTTCTAAATGTAGTCCCCAGTAATTTGTTTCTACTTGATTAATTGAGAGAAGACCAGCTTTCTGTAGTACAGAGATGACAGGCCACACTGTTGTCATACCACACTGAGATGGAGCCCATGTAGAAACACAGATCTGTCCCATGGTCCCCAGCATACTTCCTCTTGAGGTTGTGTGGGTGGCAGAAGGTGGTTAACAGTTTTCATGGTGTTGGTGCACTGTAACAACTGCAGCATCAGGGTGCTGAACCAGTTTCTTTTTGGGGCTGCCAGTGCATTTTTCTCCACTTTAAGGATTTTGTGACAATGGTCCATGCTACTGCCAGAAAAAAAGCAACAACTCCTTTCCAAGCATTTTGCCATATAAAGAAATGGTGAGACAAAGAAGATCATAAAGGAAAAATAAGCCCAAAAGAGTAAGGAGTGGGGGAATGGGACAAAAGGAGTTAACAAGGATCAGGGCACAGGACAGAAAAAAGTACTTGAAAAAGGAGAAGAGTAATCAATGGAAGCAGAAGGAAAAGGAACCTTAAGAGACCTGAGACTGAATCTAGAGCCCTTCTGGATGAATACCCCACCTCCTTAATGCACCTCCCTGCCTTAAAAGGAGCTACAAGGCTCCAACTGCACCTGAAGCTCTTTTGGTGGAGTGTTTTGGCTTTCTGCCAGCTCTACTATCGGAAATGATGTATATCTCCATGACTTACTCTAGAGAATCATGAAGCTATTTCTTAATGAGCCAAATTTATTAGTGTAATCTTTGGGATTGATTGGTTTGTTTTCATTTAAAAGGACTGTTCCTTTTTTTCTCATAGCCAAGCCAGAGAACCCTGACAGGGACCAGCAACACCATCTAGCATGCTTCAGTAGAGGGAGCTACATCATCACCATCCATAATTGATAATATAAGTACATTGCACTTACCTTGTTCCTCTGTGCACATGTCAGCCAAGTGAACTCTCACTTGCTTGGCTAGAAAACGATCTGTAGAAAGAAACGTGTACTGAATACTCAGGCCTCCTTCATCACTACAAAGGACCAATTTATTTAATCGATACAAAACCAGAGCTGTCCCAGTAAGAAATGTAATCAAAGAGGAAAGCTGATAAACAGAACCCCACCCAAAAGGGTTTATCCTGTTAGATGCCTGTGGATCACTTTGCCTCAGCTGACAGGTTAAATATATTTTTCAACTACTTTGCAGCAATGTTGTGTTTACTTAAATAGGCATGTCTGCTGCAATAACCAAAGCTCTGAAGAAACAGTTGCAAGAGTACATAACATGCTTTGTATTGGTTTCATGACAGCAATTTTTCTGCTAATCTCTTATCTTCCAGTAATGTGGTGTTCTATGTGTTAGGATACTGAATACTTCCATGTGCTTCATGCAGTAAGATAAATTGAAAGAAATAACCTAATTAGAAATACAATTCTTAACTCCAGGGGCTAAAGGTTTAGCATCACCACCAGGCGTTGTTGTCTTTGAATGCAGCTGTGATGGATTTGTTACAACAGACAGAGCAAGTAAAGTTTAATGTAGTTACCTGCTGAATGTTGACCTAATAACATTTTCAGGAAAAAAGGTGTGCGTTTTATTTTTTTTTTTTTAAATGTTCAAGAGACAGACTTCTAAAGGCATTTAAAGAGCAAAGAATACAAACAGGAGGGTCCAATGGTGCTTTCTCCTATCTGTATGTATCTGTTTCTTAAAGCGCTGCTGTTATGGCTGCCCACTCACTTCTGGAAATAGGGTTACACTTACATGTCACTCACATGTTTTTAAATTGTACTTGAAGTGGTTTTACTACAGTTTATCGCCTGGAAATAAGCATCTTTTAAAAACAGGTTGCACAATGTTACTGCTTCAAGACTTTCTAATTTTTTTATGTTGCTTTTATAATGTTTTATGTCATTGCTGTTCAGTTTTCACTTTTACTTAATGCACAGGTTGGACTAAGTTGCTTCAATATCAAAGGGGTGGAGGAAGTATGTTTTCCTAACATTAAAAGCATAATTGAGTTCAGATTACTTCAGCTTTCTGGTTTTTGTTCTTGAAAGCTGTATAAACTGGACCCAGGATGTTTATTTTACTTCCAAAGGGAAAAGAAAATAATTTGGTTTTAAAAATGAAATGAAACCAACAGGTTATAACCGTATCCTAGGTGGTATATCACATATGTAAACAAAAAGCTTAAGTCACGGGGAGTCACACTACAGATTCAGGATATGATGAGTTTTTTTATATTCTGATGACATTGTTATAATTTTAAAATAGTTACTAGCTGCATGTTGAACCTAACTTTTATAATAAATTACTGCTAAAGATGTTACAATTTTGAGATCCTTTACATGATTTTATAAATTGTACTTTCTTACACCCCTACATACTACATTGAGACTAAGGAATCTTGTTAGTCTGACTGCTCATTATTTCCCCCTTTCCAGCACTTTTGTTAAGTTAAAAAACCCCACAGAGTAATATTGCAGATTTTGTAACCTTTGGGGTCATTTGTAAAAATTCAGCAAAGCTCTAATATGAGATCACTTTTTAGAAAAATTCCAAGTTTACATAGTATTGTAAAGAGATACGCAAGGGGAGGCCACCCCTGTTGTAGTTGGTAGTATTTTCAAATCCTGCCAGTAAGTACAGTCAGTAGCAGGTTCTTATAAATGTTTTTCATTTTTACCATCCTGAAATTGTCTTCTTCCCTGCTCACACATTTTGACACCCTTAACTTTTTGTCCCCACTTTCCCTAGTCTTATTGCTCTTGGTGAAAGGCAGGCCTGTTAGTATTTGTACTGTTCAACGTATCTCCAAAATTCTGTGCGATAAACAAGAGCTCCGCTACCAACAGTAAAGATTTTTAAAATGTATTTTTATTAAGTAAAAGTTAGATGATTACTCATTTTGAATTGTAGAGCATGCTAACAGGAAAAAAATTAAGCTAGAAGAAATTCTGCCTGACTGATAAATGATATTCCCTAGGTTTGCTAAGTAGCACATTAACGATGCGTATGCATTATTAAATTCTGAGGAGTACATCACTGGCATGTAAATTTCCCTGAGGCATGTAGTTAGACCACTAAGTACCTGCATTTGTCTTTGCAAAGAGTGATTCATATATAGTTAATCATTATTTCATACCAGATTTACATCCTTTGCAAAGCCCCCTTCTGAATGACTTTTTGGTCTGCATGTTGACAATAACCTTTTGTAACTTGGACATCTAAGAGGTTGAAGCATGAGTAAAAATTATCAAAAGATGGATGTAATATGAGGCATATTCAGAGGTGACACTCTAGTCCTTTTCCGATGAAAGGACAGGAAAAAAGGTATGGCACAAAACAATTCTGCTTTTAAGAGGATTGATATCTAAAAGAGAATTATGGCAAATTACCAAGTTAGATTCTAGTTTAGTTCAGCTTAGTTGTGTGGAAACAAGACGAGCAATATGTCAGTAAGTATGTGAGATGAGCAGTTTGAAAGTCTGCCTTTATGCAGTTTAGAGAGAAAGCAGTGTGAAATATCTCAAATTAAACTTCTCTGTGTACTAATTACAACATTCTAGCTTCATATTCAGTCAAGTAACAGAACACATGAAACAGCAGTACATATCATTTTGTTTACAATTGCAAATGGAGAGATTTATATAAAGTTAGCTGAAATTTTTCATACAAAAAAATCATTTGCTGACAATGCAATTTTGGATCGACTGGAATTACTTGCAAATTCACACTGGAATTTGGCCAGTAAGCTTCAGTCAACAAATACAGAAAAGCCCCTAAAATGTGAAACAGGTTTTTTATTTTATAATGAGGTGTGCTGCTCTTTCATTTCAAAATGTTTTACTTCAAAATTGAGTTAACTATTTAAGATGGCATGAAAGTATATTAAAATCTAATGAAATAATATTGGATTTCAAAACTATTTCGGTTGACCTAGCAATCGTTGTTACTTTCTATTGTGATCAGGATGAAACCCCAGACTTTTCTTTTGAGTAGACCCTAAACAATTAGCTTTTTAAAATCATGCATTTGTTCAGCTTCTTTATTTAAATGAAGAATATGTTTCTTCCTTCAGATTTCATTTTTGAAAACTCTCTGAGCTACCAATATACAAAATACAGCTTGAATTAGGTTCTGTCGCTTACCTGCTGCTAGCAGATGCACCACATGGGAAGGGAATCTGGACTATTCCTTGCACAATGCAATTGAGGAATAAAAGCATACGACTTAAAGGTGCTTCTAGTTCTGAAGCTAAATGATAACTGTGCTTAGTTCCCGTGTGGTAACTCTATATGTTGATGATTTACAAGGACAAGGAGCATTTCATGAATTATAGGAAACATTGCTAATGGATAGAATACACTTGGATTTTCAAAATGGCTTTGACAAGGCTCATCATGGAAAACTATTAAAGAAATTAAATTTCCATGGCATTGGAGGAAAGGTCCTTTCATGGTCTGAAATCTGATTATAGGATAAGAAGCAAAAGGAAGGGCAAAACTCACTTTTCAGGGCGGGGAAGGGTCAACAGTAGTGTCTCTCAGGAGCTGGCTGTGAAGCTGGTTTCATTCAACATCATCTGTGGCCTGGAGAGGGCGACAGACGGCAAAATCCCCAAATTTATGGAGATTAGCAGTCAAAAATGCACTGATGATGGGGAAGGTGCACTGAGTGAGGGGTCAAAAAGGTAGTTGATATGCTTCAGTGCAGATAAAAGTATAGTTAGTATATCTAAGTCAAGCTAACACGATATTGAGCTCAAAACAGGCAGTAAGAGCACTCGGGAAAGGGCTCCTGCAGCCGTCACTGGCAGGTTACTGAAATCATTGGCTCAGTGCATGGCAGCAGCTGGAAAAGCAACAAAACACCATCAGGGCACCATCAGAAAGGGTCCTGGCAACAAAACAGATGGCATCTTGGGGCTACCGCAAAGAACCACAGCAAACCCACAGCTTGCATCCTCCCTGCAGGCGGATCTGGCCCCATGTACCTCAACATGGGCAGAGAGGCGTTAGACATGGCAATGAAATTTTCAAAGGATGGAGCCATGGCCTTGCACAGAAAGACCAAAAAGACTGGGACTGTTTGGCGTGGAGAGGAAAAGGCAGAGCAGGTTATAATTGTGGTTATCAAGGTCACTATAAGCTGAGTGGGGAACTGTTGTTCCCCAAGTCCTGCAATGTGAGAGCTGAGGGTTACTCAATGAAACTAGCAGGAGGTGGGTTTAAGAGAGATGAAAGATGTACTGCTCTACATAGCCAGGTCTGTACTTCTGGAATTTGCTGCTCTAGGACATTATGGTTCTAATGCCCTCGGCAAGCTCATAAAAGGCACAGGCAAACTGTCTTCAGGTCCATCAGCAGACACTAAAGGGACATACCCTCTAACATCTCCAATCCAACAGTTGTGGATACTGAGGGAACACACTGCAGAAAGTTGGCCAGGCTTAGGTACTCCTTACACGGCCTCTACCTTTGCCAGTACTGGAGACAAAGCATTTTGTCTGGACAGTCCCAGCAGCTGGACCCAGCAGGGAAGTTTTTCTATTCTTATACGCCTAATTTTCAGTAAAGTTTGGGCTGGTCAATTCCTATGGTACTAGAAGTAGCTTAGTAGAGCCATCATCCCAGCGCAGGGTGGGTTCGGTACCGGACTAAGGGATTTTACAAGTAGGGAGGAGAATAGAGTTGGTAATTGCTTACCTTCACAGGATTCCCACACAGGAGCTGGGCACAGTCTAAAGTTTTCTCATGTTGCCTTTATTTTATAGGGGTGAGAACAAGCTTTTAATGAGATTGTGTGTGAAAGTCATGGAATGACAGTGACTAGTTTGATCGTGTTCATTTTCACTATAAAGGGTAAATCTTTCTGTCACTTCTCAGAAGTCCCTTCTCAGAGACAGTGGCAGTCCCTTCTGTAGTGCTTTTTAAAATACAGAATAATTAGGAAAGACACACTCCTGTCTCAATCACCAGCCCTGTGCAAATGATAGCTCAAAGCTGTATTGTGCTGCAAAGGCTCATAACTGTGGAAGCCAATTTGAAAAGTACTGATTCCTTAAAAAATAACGATGAGTAGTTCCAGTGGAAAGGGCTTGGGCTGGCACTAGACGTCTCCCTTGTTTGTGTAAAAGCTGTCCCACAATGTCAGATGCTTTGACTGCCTGTGGGGTGCCAGTAATGCCTGGAGGACATCAAGGCAAGTATGCATTGAGGGCATAATAACACGGAAAACTAAGCCACAGGGTCTTTTTATGTAAGACATCCAAAACTAATCCACAAGTCTGTAGAAAAGGACAAAAAACACTAGGTTGTATGGTGAGAAATACGTGTCAAAGGCTTAGAGATCTAATATGCCTCGCTTTTCCACTGTAAAGCTTTTTGTGAGATTTCTGGAACACGAAGCCAGACACTGCTGCCAAATCTGCAGCCACAGGGGGCTCCCAAGTCATAAAAAAAAGCTCTTTACTCCATTAACAACTTTGGATTTATAGGATTACTGTGTTGAGGACTGGCTCAATGCTAAGCACCCTCCCACAATTCAACTGGCTGTTGAGAGAACAGTCACCGGTTGTTTTCCTCCTCGAAACAGATATCTCTGAGAACATCACAACTGTAAGACTTCCTGCTTCAAGTGATCTCTCACTGTCTCACCCCAGAACCTCCATTCACACCTCTCTGTGCTGAGTGAAATGAGGGAATTCACAGTTTATTGACAAAGCTGTGAGATCCATGCTCAGGCAGACAAAAGCCAGGATTGCTTTGCAGAACCGAGCTACATCTTAGGGTGGAAATATTGATCTGGCAAAAGCAGTAAGGTGTTTCTTATGGCATTAAAAGTAAAAAAAAAAAAACCAAGCCAAACCCAAAAAGCTACACCTGAATTGCACCTGGAGACTCACTAGCAGCCCATGCAGCACAGATCACTGCCAAAGACTCCTCTGGAACAGGTCCTCGGTTATAAACAAACTACTGCATTTTGCAATCTCTTCCTCTTCCACGTGGCCTAGAAGCTTGTATTGCTGCAGATCTTTGTTGCTCCACTGATACACAGTACAGATGGTTTATACATCTGAGCCAGATTCTGCCTCATTTCGGTTTTTTTCCTCTTAACTTTTTCTTCTTCATTTCCTATTCCTCCAAACTGATGCACTTTCACTCCCATTCTGTTTGCAGTTTTCATGCGTCACATTCTGCTCTTAGTTACAGTAGTAAAAGTCTGGTGGTGTTGGTTTGGCACAAATTTAGCTGGTCAGAAGTGATCTCCCAGAAGCTGAGCTGAGTTATTGGGGTTACTATCACCAGGTAGACCCTTGGATGGATGCTACTGCCCCTGCAGTAGTACCGACTTCGGAGCTGTTGGCAGGGTTGAACATTCAGTGACTCCCTAAAGTCAGATAACACAACTCCAATCTGTATGTTCAGTTACACCTGCAGATCTTGGAGCGGCAGTAACATCGAGGGGGAGGTGGTGAGGAGCAGCTTCAACAGTAACCTCTTACCCAACTGGAGCCACAACAGCAAATCTGGCTATGGCCCACGCTGCTGTTTCCCTTCTTTTGACTTTTATTGTTGTCAATTTATTTCCCTCATTACTTAAAAAAAAAAAAAGGTTCTGAACATCTTTCTCTTTCTTTCAGCTTCTTTTCTTCGGAAATGTATTCACAGAAATGGGGCTAATGAGAGAGAAGTAAAACTAACTAGCAATGCATACACATACAGATATATTTCTGTTCCTATTTGTATTCCAGATGCTTTACCATGACTTCTTTCTTCAATTCTATTCTCTTTTTACTCCCTGTTAAGGTTTTCTTTATTCTGCAAGCCAATAGTATACCAAAGTTTATATTAAGTTCACTGTGGGATAAAGACCTCAGTCAGTTAGATGTCATGGTTACTTCTAGTAAATCAGAAAGAAACATGCATATTTTTAGTCCCTTGAGAATACACTCTCAGATCACAAATATTCAAACCAACTACTATTAGCTGATTAGCAGTAAAGCAATTAAAACAGCTTTGCCAGAAGAGGAAAAAAAAAACCACTTTACCTCCCCTCCCCCACTTATAATTACAAAAATACTTAAATGATTTAACAGATGAAAATAGTAAGAAATACCAAAAGGCCAGATGATGCCTCCAGTTATACCACATAAGTGAGTTTAAAAAATGGAGATTAGCCAATTGTATAAACCGAGAGTAAAGCAGGCTGATAACGTTATGTCTCAAAGGGAAGAATGGGCTTCATTAACTCTACTTTTCTGCAGAGTCCCAGCTTCTTTCTGCTTCTAGCCGTAAGTGCAGAATTGTTCAATACAGTTTCCTGACAGATTCAGCTCTTTCCCTTATCCCCATGTGTACTTCCAGGACTCTTTACATAGAAAAATAATAGTTTACCAAGCTATGCAACATTCATGAACTTTCGACGTTATTTTGCGTTACATCCACATATTGCATCCTCTTATGAAATGACATTCCCAATACACGGTGGCCGGAATTAGGTAACTCAATGCCCATACGTATTGCCAACAAGCCTTCCATGGCTCCATCCTCAGTAGCCTTCTGCCGTAGTCCTATTTAACCAGTGAAAGCAGCAGTGGAATATAGGAACAGAGGAATATTTTATAAGAGAAAAAGCAAGAGCAGCAGGATAACCTGTAATATCTACATTAATTTGCAGGGTACAGTGACTTAGTGAGTGGGCAGGGCTTACCACAATTACCTGTTCCTGCCTTTTCACTGCTCTTTGCAAGGGTGGTTGTCACTAGCTTTGCTGGGACCGTGGATTCCGGGATAAACACAAAATGAAGATGCATACTGGAGTTCACACTCTTTAGAGCACATTTCAGACTCTCAAACATATCACATTGCATCAGCCTCTTTAGAGCTCTTGTTTCAGGCCCTCAGGCAGATGACATTGCATCAATTTCATATTTTGAAGATTTTCTTCCTTTAAAGCTTTCTGTAAGGGCAAGAAACTTGCCATTTCTTTTTTATGAAAACGTAGATTCTTATGTAATTCTATGTCACTGTGAACTGAAGCCCAAAATAACTGTATTATATTGTCTTGGCCATAAAATTACTGAAGGATTTGCAGTATTCCCTGAATGTTCCTACAGAGTAACAGCACTACTAGCGCAAGAACTAACATTATTGTAAGTCATTTAAACAGTACAGGGATTACAAAACTGGGTAAAGTCTCCCGTGTGCGTCGCACTGTGTCAGCTCAGATGCTTCTGAAGCATTTCAGTTCAAGGAACCCCAGACTGGAAGCCATGGGATGGTACTCTCTTCACCAAGGAGGTTTCTTAGGGAATCTGGTAGGCCATTGTCCTTTCATGCTCTGTGACAACACTGAGAAGAAAAAAAGAGTCCTGCCATTATAGAAAACCCAAGCCTTTCTTTGCAGTATACCTATGGAGACTCTGGTTGCCCGGGTGGTATGCTGCGCAAGCCCACCCATGTCAGGAGTTCAAGCTGCCTGGCGTGTTCAGCGAAGCAAGAGATCAAAGGTTTCTAGGAACACAATATTCACTCTCCTTTGTTTTTGCATGATGCTGACAAATGCTATCCCACATCAAGAAAACACCCACCAAAAGTAAATTTTACAATTTTTTTAAGTGGAAGGTCTCTCTAGTTCTTTCAGATTCAAACCTGGTATTAATGAGTGCTGACTGTTTGACTTTGCCAAAACTGGTGTTCAGGTTCTTAAACTATTATCTTTATTTTACATTGCATTTCACAGAGTAGTTTCAGTTTGATTATTTCTGGGATGTGGGTTAAAGAGCTTGTAAGGGGTAATGTATCAACCACAATGTAGATTGTTCATCACCTAAAAAAAGAAATATTGATTGTATGGGTGGGAAAAGTGATTTGGTTTAACGTTTTACAGAACAGGTCTAATTCTCCTAATACTTTACATTTCTAGCATCAGCTTTGAAATAATAATTTCCCTCTATAGTAATCCCTGATACTTGTTTCTATTTTGTTATCTGTTAAGAAGGAATTACTGGCTAGGTCTTTTAATAGTTTAATTCATACTATGGTTCAAGCTAGGCTTGTTGTAAGGGTGCTGCACTACTTTTGCAAAAATAATTTAGAGGTAGTGTTGGTAACCAATCTATGTGTCAGACGAAGCAAATAAATATAGTTAACACCTAAAAATTACTCACCCAATGAATCCAAACATGTTCTTTAAGGGTTGCATTTTATACTCACGGGGAATTTTTGGATCTAGTATTTTTGATCTTCAGGTAGCTTCCACTGGACAGAGAGAATCCCTCACTGTTTGGATTTGCTAGGCCTGGCTCATATTCCCAAACAGAATTTGAACAGCATCATAATAAAGCAGAATTTGCCGGTCGGATACAATGAGATATATAATGGGAATAAATCAAACACACACAGAAAAAAGAGCACCAGCAGATAACAAATTTGAAAATGCTTTCTGAGAGTTATTAATATGAATTGCTAGATCAAGAGAATATGATTGCATGCATCTGATACCTCTTAGTCCTAAATTGCATTTAATTAAATCAGTTGTTTAGGAGCTTGCTATAGCTTCTCAGCTGCCACGTGAGTTCTAGTAAGTCTGAATTCATAAGTAACTTATTAGGGTTAGTCTCGCTCTTGCCAAAAGCTTCAAAACTTATAGAAATAATCTGGTAGGTCATTTCTGGCAGTGGGAAGCTCTTCACTCTCTGAAACCTGTGCGATGGTCATGAATATCTGTTGTAATTTTGTGACTATTAATGCTACATTTGCTTGTCTTGCCCAGCTGGGTCTTTTTCTAATCTGTAAATAGACTGAGATTCAGGGGCAAAAAATATTCCAGAGGCACTGGGAAGAAAAGCCCCACTTTCTGAAATATCAAGATCTACGTTATGAAAACTGAGCAGGGAGCTATAACCATGATTTCCTTCCCTCGGCCTTTGTTTATAGCATTTCCAGTGTTAGAGCTGGAACTTGTGCAAGCAGAGGAGGAGAAAATCGATTCTGAAATACAGTATGAGATGGTGCAAAGCCCTTTGGACACAGCACATAAAATAAAAGGATTTTATTCTTTCAGGAGACAGCAAAACTACTTGATCTGCAAACCCTGCACATTCACCCAGCTTTCTGCTCTCAGGAAGATGGTGGGTACCCATGTTGTGCCTCAGTGTGGAGTTGGAACATGGCTGGACCCCAGAGCTCTGCAGCTCTCTGGGATCTCGCAGTCGCAGATTGCACGCCTGTAAGGGTTGCCATTCTTCCAAAAAGTTTTTATCTTGCTACAATAAATCTTGTGATTTTCAGGGAAATCTAGTTTAATTTCACCCAATGAGTTTCTTTCCCTGTAAGTTGTCACATAGTAAAGCTACTCTTCTTTTTTCCCCCCTGATTTTCAATGCGCTTGTATTTCTCACTCTGATTATTTCAGGTTTTTTCAGCACCAAGGCTTTTAAAACACCAGCAGTAGTACTGTTGGTCTAAGAGAAGCACCAAGGGTGATAAGGAGAAAAAATATGTTTTATCAGATAGACATGGAAAAACAGATAATCTTTTGGGCAATTAAAAACTGTCTAGGTGTTTTAATGACATAATACTTTAGGTCTCCCTTGAGAACCTCGGATGACTTGAAACCAGCTGTGGTTTTGGTCACTCATGAATTTAAACAGCATAAAGAGGCTTTGAGCAATCCTAACACATTAGGCCCTGTCATCCCAAAGGTTTGTTTTCCACTGCAGGGTGATTATTATCCTTTTTACTCCTCAGTGTTCACTCACTTATTACCTGGCATCCTTTCCCCCTGATTCTATGCTCTTTGCCTGATTTTCTTCCTCCTATAGACTAAAAATAAGCACATTCCTTATATATGACTTGCTTCTGTTCCTTAAAGTTAGTCTCATAAAAGCATACTTAATGTGTGCAATAAATTAGTTTTACAAAACATTATTTTACCTTTACATTTTTTAAATGATGTTCATAAATGTGCCCATTTGCTTCTTTATTTCTCTTGCCTTTGTTCTCTCCTCACCTCTGAGGTCAGTGTGTTTTCTTTGAACGGCTTGGTCTCTCTGCCTATACATAATGTACCACAGCATTTCAGCAGCTTCAAACCTTTAGATTTGAAAATCATGAACTCTCAGAGATACAGAATGGCTTTCAGTGAGAGAAATATCACTCGAAACTGAAGATTATTGTCTACAAAAGAGGTGCAACACCAATTTAAATGTGTCATGCACTCTCATATCCATTGTGCCTCAGCCCTGACCTTACAGATTGGAATTTGCGGCTAATGAACCACATGATAACTTTTCATTTTCCCAAGGTATCTAGGGGTGACTATCTCATGGCCCATGCCAGGAACCAATGGTCTCTCAACCTTTACAAGGGCTAATGGCTCACAGACACCTGGCCTTCAACTGTAGGAATATGATATTTTAAACTGCTGCCTTTCTTGTCCATTCAAATTCTTATCCCTATCAATTGAATGTACGTCCATTAATCAACAAAACACACAGGATGAAAAATGATTATTTTTCCTTCTGCTTCTTTTGTAGAATCAAGTCCATTTGTCTTATGCTTGCAGGCTCTGGACAGTTTAATGAAGTGCTGACATGTACTAATGATAGGCAGAGAACTGCACCACTTCTTTTCGCAGGGTTACTCTCTCCTCATTTCAGATTGAGGAGATCAGCGTACTATAGCTAGGAATTTAATCTACTACAGGCAAAATACAGGACATTTTGAAGCAGACACTTCAGAATTTTTCAGCGCTGAGAAAAATGGAGTTAATATACTACAGGGATTTAACACATTTTTACAGTATAAAATTCACCACCTGTGATGAAAAGCAGCAATGAGTATATGAGGCAATAGGTCTCTGCAGTACCTTACAGAAGAGTTAAAAAACATCAGTTAAAGTCTTGAGGTTTTCTGTCCGATTCCACTATTCCAGCCAGTTTGCCCAGCTTTGCCATCCGTGGTGTCACAACAGCTACAATGAAAACACGTTATAAATGTAAGAGACATAATTATCAAAATAAATAGCTGGATGGGCTAAATTATCCTGCTTTTCATAGCTGCAAATGCAAGATAAACCAATCCCAAACTTGTGTAAACTCCTTGACACACAAAGATTAGGTACAGATTGGTTATGGATCAATGTCAGAAAATCTAGACTTTGGTTATACATAAATTTTTTGAAAAAGAAGTCATATAAGAATTTGTTTATCAGATGCAATTTTATGTAAGAATTTCAGTTTGCTACTAAATTTTGCTGAAGTGAAGCACTGACTCCCAGGAATTATTTGGACAGCAGGTAACATGGGCTTATATTGAGAAGTAGAAGTTAGTGGGGGATCTCTTTTAGTAACCTTTTAGGAAGCTCTCCAAGGAGATTTTCTCTGCATAGAACTGCCCATAGGAAGCAGCTTGCTTTTAGCAGAACTATGCACTGCCAGCAAAGTGCTTGCTCTGTAATCACAACACTTGGATTAAGCCAGAAGACAGATTTCAAGTTCTGAGTCATGTGAAGAGGCTTATGTCCCAGCATGTTTCTTTCTTGCCACTTGTATTTGTGAAGAGTAAAAACTACATAGCCTAACCACAAAAAGGTTATGCAGCACTTACTCAAGATTGCTGGGTACTTTGCTTTTTTTCATAAATTGAAGAGTGTCTGCCTCCAGCAGAGCATGTGGCTTGGAGACAATTATCAGCAGTCACTTATGGACACCCCCACACTTACAGAAACACCGTTGTACTTTGCAAGGCATGAGACAGCATGTCTTCTTGTATTCTGCTGCCAGAAGCAAATTTTGCTTACCTTCCCACTCTGGTTACCAGACCAAGGTGGAGGCTTGCAAGGTGGAGGACTTGGAACAACCAAGAGAAAAAGATACTAAAAAGCTGGGCTTGCTTTACCAGACCTACTACCTGAAGTCAGCTAGTTAGACACTGCAAGTGATGTTTTAGAAAGGATGAAAATAAGTTCGTCCCCAAGCATGATTGCCTCTGGGATGGAATGACTCATCTTCCACAAACACATACAGGAGCTCTGTCCTCATGGAAGCATCCACGATGCAGAGATCTGGCAAGAAGGTGTGATAACTTATTAAAAGTCTTTGCAAGAAGCCCTGCTCTGCCTTCCAGACACTCTTCATTTACCATCAGATGGTATTCACTAAGAGGGAATGTCAAAAGGAGGTCAAGTGTTTTACCATCCTGCGTAGGTGACACACCTTACCCTGTAAGAGGCAGCATACACAAACTTAGACCAGCAGAACCTCTGCAAGTATTGTGCACTTTTCCTCTTCTAGGAGACAATATTGTCCCTGACAGTAAATACAAATGCTCTCCCCCTCAGCTCCTCCTCCATATCTGCTCTCCTACTGTGAGTTCTCTTCCTTTCTAGCTTTCCTATTGATGATGGGGTTTTTTTCCTTTCCTCATAAAACCCAAAAGCCCATGTCTTATAGAAGCTGACCTACTGCAGTGCCTTCACAATGAAACTGAAGGCTCTGAGGACAAAATTACACCTTTTAGGAAGTTTTCAAAAATACTTTTGACAGTTAAAATGCAATTGCAACATAGTACTTAATCTTCTGATATCTTCCCCAGCACTCCTTGACCAGGACATACTTGACAGGTGAGGTCCAATAGAATCATAGAATCATTTAAATTGGAAAAGACCTTTAAGATCAGTTCCCTCAGACGCTTCTCATAGGACTTGGCTCTAGACCCCTCACCAGCTTCATTACTCTTCTTTGGACTCACTCCAGAACGTCAATGTCTTTCTTGAAGTGGGGGCCTAAAACTGGACACAATATTCGAGGTGGAGTCTCATCAGTGCCAAGTACAGGGGGACGATCACTTCCCTTGTCCTGCTGGTCATGCTATTCTTGATACAGGTCAGGATGCTGTTGGCCTTCTTGGCCACCTGGGCACACTGCTGGCTCATATTCAGCCGGCAGTTGACCAACACCCCCCGGTCCTTTTCTGCTGGGCAGCTCTCCAGCCACTCCTCCCCAAGCCTGTAGCACTGCATGGGGTTGTTGTGACCCAAGTGCAGGACACGGCACTTGGCCGGTAAGCTATCTTTCCAAAGAAACGTATCTTTCCTAAGAAGCTTTACGCATCACAGACACGGAGAAAATACTTAAAAAGAGAAAGTGGAATAAAAAGATAAAGTGAAGTTTCATTTCATCATCCTTCTCCCTCTGATGAGTTTCTGGGATGGAAGCTGAGTTCAGTGTGATGCACCTACTCGTTGTCTCACTCCTAATCTGCATGTATTTGCTTTAACACGTGATCATTTCCTTGATGGAAAAAATGGTTATACTTTCTCCTTCCCCAGTTTTTTCCAGGACTGAACAGGATTCAGTATCGAATCCACTGATACAGATTTACTACTTGGACCCACAGAGGATGATTTCAGCGAATGCCTGCTGTGGGGCCTCCTGCTCTTTTAAGGATATGTGGCCAAAGAGCGCTGAATGAAGCAGGTTTTTGTCTTACTTCTCTCCTGCTAGCTGCCAAATGTATTTTTAGCAATATGTCTCTCTGGCCCTGCCAACTTCATTCTTAGTGAGATCCTAATAAGTGCTGGCTATTGCTCTGGGACCGTGGTTTCTGCTTTCAGCCTGATTCTGCTTGTCTGCTAGAGCCTGACTACAGGGAAATGCATCATGCTGTCTCAGTGGCAGGTTGACAGTTTTTCAAGCACTTCTTGAACCTGATTCAGACAGAGCTTACCAGTGGGACAGCTTACACTGCTCCTGCCAGCAAGGGGAACACGATGTGGTTCTTGCACCCTGGGCCAGATCCCTCCTGGGCAATCATCTCCTGCGCAGTGAAGTCCCACTGCTTTCCCCTGGGCGAACAAATGGTAGGGTCATAGCCGGGACAGAGCAAGAAAGTATGCACCCTGCAGTCATGAGAGGGGTGTTAAGAGGAGGCAAATATGCCAGATCTTCTGTAATTCCTGCTGCCACTGCCTATGCAGCAGGCTGAGCAGGCAGTAATGGCAGAGAAAAGGTAGGAAGGCCAGAAAGAGGAAGGGGAGGAACAGAAGAAAGTGGGAGATGTGGAAGTGTCACATCGTCTTCCCCACACTCTGATCCTGTGACCAAACATCATCCATCCTTCCAGGTTCCCACTGTAGGTAAAAGCAGGGTCAGTGTTGTGCATCCAGGCTGCACAGCCCAAATGTGGTATTGATTTTTCCCTTCCTTCTACCACATACTCAAGTTCATTCCCAGGCTGGGACGAGGGACACAACTGGCTGGGCCAAAGGGTCTGTCTCTGAGGTAGCCCTGTGTTTTCATCCTAGCTCTTTCATGACACCTGGGTGTTGTACTGGGTTCAAGAAATGCGGGGAGTGGTGAGTGGTCATTATTAAAATGTAAGTATATAGTTTATATATCGTCTAGTTTAGCTAGTCTATAGTTTATAGCACTATAGCTATAGACTATAGCTAGTCTATAGCATATAGAAGTGACCATTATATGAAGCTCAGGTCAACTTTGTTTTAGTTAGGCCAGTTGGCAGTTATGGGATCAGAAAATATCAAAGGAACAAGACAGAGAACTGAGGCTTCTATGGACAGAAGGGTAGGAAAACCAACCTGAGTACCAAGTAGCTGACACACATTTTACTTAAACTGAGGTTACAATCATAATTCAAATGCCTTTTATAGTTCAAGCTATTTCATAGCCTTGAGTTGGATAATGAAAGAGAGGGCTGTCACTCTGATTGTACCCCTCTGACCGTGAGGAGTGTTCATGCAGAACTTTCTACCCACAAATTTCCAAACTCTTCTTGAAATACAGTCATGGAACTTAGCTAAGGCAAAACAGTGTCACAATGGGTGGTATCCTTATTAGCATTTCTTTGGCATAATCTCTGCTCTTGATTTTATGTATCTACCTTTCTTCTTTTACATATGCTTTTATTTTGTTTCTGTATTCACAGAATCATAATTTGCATAGAGCAGTTCAGCACACCACCGCTAGCGTCACATCTGTATTGCATTGTTCTTTATTTGCCCATTCTGCTGCATGATTAGAATTATAGAATCATAGGATAGTTTGGGTTGGAAGGGACCAAACAGGGACCTCATCTAGTCCAAACCCCTCTGTAATGAGCAGGGACATATTCAACTAGATCAGGTTGCTCAGGGCCCAGTCCAACCTGACCTTGAATGTTTCCCGGAATGTTTCCAGGTTGCCCACCTCTCTGGGCAACCTGTTCCAGTGTTTCACCACCCTCAGTGTAAAAAATTTCCTCCTTCTATCTAGTCTAAATCTACCCTCTTTTAGTTTAAAATCATTACCCCTTGTCCTATCACAACAGGCCCTGCTAAAAAGTTTGTCCCCATCTTTCCTGTAGGCTCCCTTTAAGTATTGAAAGGCTGCAATAAGGTCTCCTTGGAGCCTTCTCATCTTCTGCTTTATTGGGGCCAACCTTATTGGGAGGCAGCGTACCTCTTCCCAATATTAACCTGCTGCTTCTCTGCAGAGCACGGATTGTTGAGAAATTGTGCTCTCTGCCTGCATGTGCTGTCACCACTGGAGCTGATCATGGGCTTAGGACGAGTGGAAATGTTATTTGCAAGCCATTTAACTCACTGCTTACAGCCTCCCATTTGTCAAAGGCAGCTAACAGCAAGTCCACACCGTATGGCCAGAGCAGTTGGTTGAAGGTGCCCTCAGATAATACTTCTTTGTGCCCAAAGCTTTTGTGGAGCTCACTTCCTTCCTCAGCTTTCACTTTGATTGCTGTAATCTCACCTGTTTCACAGTTTGGTGTCACATCTGGAGAAACAGGCAAATCAATGAGAGGTCTGGAAAACCTCAGGTGGCAAAGTTGGAAGTTTGAATCACAAAAATGATTAGGCAAAATAGGTCAGGGAATCACAGAATATCTCAAGTTGGAAGGGGCCCATAAGGATCATCAAATCCAACTCCCAAAAAGAGGAGGGGGAAGAGGAGAAATGCATAAAATTTGGCATCTGTGACAGATTTCTATATGCAAAAAGCGGGGTCCAGACTCACACCCACCAGCAGGTTGCTGAGTGCCAGATATTTGTCCTTGAGCACAGATTGAGCGCTCCAGGGCTGAAGACTGAAGCTAGAGATGTTTATGAGTGAATGCAGGTCTTTCTGAGGCACTTGCCCAAACCAGAGGAAGCTTCCCGTGTCAGCAAAGCCTGTGTCCCTGTGCTTGATGATGCCATACGAGTTGCGCAGAAGAGTCCTACCGTAATAACCATTTGCTTTGAAGAGTTCTGCCCCGGTGACGCCGTGCACTGTCCCTTCCTGGCTTGGATGGCAAACTGTCATTTCTTCTCTGTTTCTTTCTCTTTGCCTCCAGTCGAGTCCTATTCTTTTTTTTTTTTTTTGACAGAAACCTCATAGCAATCAGGCATGTCTATTTTAGCAGTACCACGCAGAATTTGCCCAGAGCCTGCTTCCTGCCTGCCCGCTTGTTTTTTTTAATCAGGTCATGACAAACTGGTGAATCCAAAATCTTTCAAGGACAAAGTGGTGGGGCAGGAGGTTATGATATGCTGCAATTATTCCACAGCTGAGTGTAGGCCACAGAATAACTACAGCTTTTGTAACCAGGCTTCATTTCCATGTTTTTAAACCGAACTCCTGCATTGTTAATGTTTTGAAGATAATGGCCATTAGGGTTTTATTAGAATGTTTTGCTTGGAGCAGGGAAGGGATTTATTTCATTTCACTATTGCTGTGTAAATGTGGTAATGCATGGTATTTTATCAATACTTCAGTAGGAAAGTTTGTAGAAAAAAAGGGTAATTGTAAAAATGTAAAACCATTTTCCAGAACAGTAAAGGGTGTATTTTCAGTGACAGGTAAAACAAGCACAGAGTACAGACAACTGAGGTAGTTAAGAAGACTCTCTTCATGTCAAATAAAAAGTAAGTTGTTATCTTTCTAGAAGGTCTCTTGACTTCCAGTAGTGCTTATTTCAGCTAATTTCAGCCAGTGGTGGTAGCAGTTTTGTAAACATAACTTAATTCTATCCAAATACTTGACTACGTAGGGCCAAGTCACAAGGAATGTTGAAAATTTTCTGTGTGCCTACGACAGTCAATATAATTAAGAAGCATTTATCTCCCTTCAAAAACTGGACCTTGAACTCTCCCACAGGCAAATTTGCTCTAATTTTTCTTTTCATCTTGAGGATGGGTCATCTAGTCAGTAACCCCATTGGCTTGAAGAGTGCCAGCAACAAAGCAGTATAATTTATCAGTAATAAGACTTAAAAGGTCTCTTATAATCAGGCCAATCCTGGAAGCATCCTACTCTGATGGAAGCATGCTACACTCATCTCCTGTAACAATTTGGAGATCAAAAGTAGTAGCGTAGGTGTGCAGTGCATAATGAGCGATGGCTTTGATTCCAGAACCGCAGAGCTTGGGGCACTTTTTTTGTTGTAATTCTCTGGCCTTTAGCGCAGGATCTCCAGCACGAAGGCTGGTAGGGAGACATTCTGCCCTGGCTCGTGCTTTCTGTGTTAGAAATGGATGTCTGGCAGCTGAGTTATTTCTTCTTGTAGCAGCACAGCTAAATGCATCTCTTCACCAACAATTCCTCTTGGACAGGAGATTTCAGTGTGAGAAAGAGGGGTGCTCCTGCAGTACCCACTCATCTAATTGCTCGTAGGAGTCAGAAATGCTCTGTGTATCTTCGCCTTTATTTTCCGGCCCCCTCCTTTTACGGTGAGCTAATCCCCATTCCAGGAGGCCATTTCATCTACTTTAATTACCACTTGAGCAAAAGTTCTGCCCTTGACATCCTACAGGCATCACGGCTTGGAGAAATCTTCTAAGCTTCTCCTCTCACGAGGTCCAGCTAGCCTTCCTGTCTTTGAGGTTTTGTAATCTGAATATTCTTCTAAATAGATAATTTAAGGTTACATTCCTGGAGTATATGTCATTTTCTTAAAATAAGATATGTGAGATGCCATTGATAATACCTTGAGCCACAATTAGAGTTTAAAGGTTACTCCCCAGCACAGATCTCTGTCCCTTGAAAAAACAGACTAAATAGCAGTGAGGGTGGGAGGCTGCTTAGAGGAGTAAAGGAAAGGAGTAATACAGAGCAAAGATGCAGGATGAAGGAGTTGGAATCTTTTTTATTTAGTTTGTTGGTGGATTGCTCCAAACAGAAGTCCTTCAGCAGTACAGTTTTCTCTACACATTGCCCAGGGGCAACTGCTCAAAGCAAGAGTGATCTTTGACAGCACCCTGTGGTACTGGTGAGATGGAAAGGGGCCAACTGGGAGAATGAACTATTTATGCCTGCCTCTGAAGAAACAGCTACTTTTTCACTTTGACTGGGGATCTCCTAAGTTCCTTTGGGCCAAATTGAGAATTAGGTATGTCACTTCAGGGAAAATGGCACTGACATGAAACATGGAGCTCTGAAAAGGTGCATGTGATATTTCAAGTATTTTTTGTTTGGTTTCTTTCTTTCTTTGCTTGCCTGCATTCCTCAGTAAATGGGACACAGCTATATCCAACCAATTAGAAGTGATTCTCATAACTGTATTTTTCCATACTCTAACAGTTACATCATTGACTGTAACTCTCATGCAGCTAAAAGGTAGAGACACACAAGGCAGGCAACTAAGACAAATGCAGCTGTGCAGAAACAAGTTATTTTCATCCAGTGTGCACATTGTAGTGACTGTGTTTTCCCACAAGTGCAATACACTAATCAGCAAACAATACACTGAAGAAGCTGGTAGTTTAATTTTAGGGCCAAAATCAAACGATTATATACGGCCCCAGGTCCTATCAGGGATGGTAACAGAATTGGGCTCCTTTATTTTTTTAGGTTTGCTTATGAATTTGGCATTTAGAATTGTAGAATTGTCTAGGTTGGAAGGGACCTTTCAGATTGAGTCCAACCATCAACCTAACACTGACAAAAAACCATGTCCCTCAGCACCACATCTACAGGTCTTTTAAATACCCCCAGGGATGGCGATTCAACCCCTTCCCGGGGCAGCCTATTACAATGCTTGTTAACCCTTTTGGTGTAGAAATTTTTCCTAATATCCAGTCTAAACCTCCCCTGGCACAACTTGAGGCCATTTCCTCTTGTCCTAATGCCTGTTACTTGGGAGAAGAGACCGAGCCTCACCTCGCTACAACCTCCTTTCAGGTGATTGTAGAGAGCGAAAAAGTCTCCCTTCAGCCTCTTTTTCTCCAGGCTAAACAACTCCAGCTCCCTCAGCCGCTCCTCATAAGACTTGTTCACCAGACCACTCACCAGCTTCGTTGCCCTTCTCTGGACATGCTTCAGCACCTCAATGTCTTGTAGTAAGGGGCACAAAACTACATCCAGTATTTGAAGTGGGGCCTCACCGGTGCCGAGTACAGGGGGACGATCACTTCCCTAGTCCTGCTGGTCATGCTATTCTTGATACAGGTCAGGATGCTGTTGGCCTTCTTGGCCACCTGGGCACACTGCTGGCTCATATTCAGCCGGCTGTTGAATATGAGCCAGCAGTGTGCCCAGGTGGCCAATTTACTGTACTCTCTGAGAAGAAACAGTTTTGCAACGCGGGTTCATGATCTAGTTTTGTAACAGACTTTCTGTGTGATGTGGTAAAGACAGACTGTTTCATACTTAAAAGGGAAAGGTTACTGATCTTTCCTACAGGTGTTGCCAAGACTGTTCATTTCTGAGTTGCTTAGATGTTATTTTGAGGTGGTTTCTACCACACACGAAACATTATGAATTCAGTGAGATTAGCGTGTATTCAGAAAGAGATGCTTTTCAAGTTTTGCTAAGAGATAGAGAACACAACAGTTTTAGCAGGACTAAATTTACCATATCAACTGATATTCAACTAAACAAAACCAATGCTGGAAACCACTCTTTTCTCTGAATTGTGCGTATCAGTGAACTGACCTAGAATTTTCAGACACTCTTCTTGTTTTGATGTCATGCTTTAGTTATAACTTTCATCATTTAAAAAGCAAAGTTGACTCATTAGCCATCAAAAACAAAGCAAGAAACACGCATATGCTGTAACAAACTACAAATACTGAGATGCTCCTTGCCATAAAGAGTTTAAAGGCAAAGGAGGTAGACGACACAGAAAATAGAAGACGCAAAATTATTTGAGTGTGTATCATGATGGCTTGTGTAATTATGGAGATTAGCAGTGCTGCCTGCTGGGAATGACTGACAGCTCCCCCAGAAGACCATTCCTAACTGCTCGTATATTTACCAGATGTAACAAATGGCATACAAATCATCTGTTCAAGCTGTTTATTCCAATCCACTGGTGGCATATCCTCAAAACATCGAGCATCCTGTGTGATAGAGACTACTTTTTATGGTTTTTTTGGTTTTATTCTTCCTTGGTTTATGGGTGTGGGTGGGGGAAGAGACATTTTAAATAGCAGAAACCTATCACAGAAGAGAGGGAAGATCAGAGTTCAATGCACTGAGTTCAGTACAGTTACTTTGTGTGCGTCCTTGCTGCCATAGCCACCTTCTCTCACAAACTCATTCCATCTACATTCCTCCCCACCCCCAGACCCTGGATTTATTCAGTGCTCAGTTAAATGTCAGTATTTTGTTCATGCCCAGTGTTTGATTTTCAGATGAATAATTTCCTCTTGCTCTCCTCATAGTATTTATCATAACTGTATCCAATGCTTTACAGGGAGTCAATATGCCTTCATAAAACTCCTGCAAAGTCATAGGAACAGAGTTGCCCTTCTGTTAACAGTGTGTTAATTCAAAGTCCAGGGAAGGCAGGAAAGTAATGGTCAACCCATGCTGCAATCAAGAGCTTTGCCATTTTGGATGTTCTGCCCAGCCTAGACACCACATATAGACCCTGAGCCAGTGATATCCGTGCTAGGGTTAATTAAAGAGAATGCTCAAACTCTTTACTTTTGCAAGTATACAACTAGTATCACCATAAAAAGTGCGCATACATAAAGCAATCAGCAAAATAGACCCAGCACACTCCTTTCCTTGTTGACATCCCTGACTACAACAATTTAGACCACAGTCAAAGCAGTCACAAATTGCATCGCACTTACACTGCTGTTGTGATACCCTTTGCATCACCAAGAAGCAAATTTAGAGCGTGATTCTTTCCATTACTGCAGAACTTCCATGTGCTCCTATTTCATCTATCGTAGCGTTTGACCAGAAACAAATTTTTCCTTCCTGCACATAGTGAAACAGAATTACAGTCTTGAATTCCCTAGCTTCCTAAAAGCACCTTCTGGATAACTGCATTGTGTCAGTGGTGTGGAATACCAGCTGTCTGAAGCTGCCGAGATGTTTTGGGAATTACCCCACAGGGACATGCTAGAGAAACTGACAGAAAATCTGGTGTTGAGGGGCATCCTCCACAAAGATTGAACTCCTGATGAATTAATGTGTCTTGCTTGATCTTTCAAGTTTTGATGCTATGCTATTGGATTTAATCTTAAAAATTTAAACAGAAATATTCTGGTGCAGTTTAAAAAACCGTTCCTGTCATAACATTCGTCTTAAACTAAGATGCTAACAAAGTCCCTTTGTAGCAACTAATATTGCAGTCATATAGACAAGAGCTGATGATCGTTCTTTGCTCTTTTCTACGATGGCACAAATCTGGTGTCAGTGTTCCTTAAACAATTACTGAAGATTTATAGTGGTGCAAGTGAAAGCAGGATCTAATGTTTTAATGGCTTTACATATTATGAAGCAGCCTTGTAAAAAGTAAAGATTTTGTGATACAAGTATTTGAAGTGAAAAATCAGAATCAGGCTTTTATGCTCCAGAGTTGGCATGTGTATGTCCTGCAGTAAAGGAATAAAGTCACCTTGCTTTTACCTACTGCTTTAAATAAAAGATAGGAAATTTGAACTCCTTTTTTAGAAACCTTAAAGTATAAGGCTCTCCAAGTCAGTATGTTCAACTTACTTGCAGTGGGCTAGACTTGAAAGGTCACAAGGTAGCACTGAATCATTATCTATTTGAGAGAATTAAGGGATAAGGGGAAAAAAAGTCAAGGCTATTTTTAGGTTTGAAATTTATGGCCATGATAGCATCTGGTCAAATGAAAGCGATCTGATCGAAAAGCTGAAAGGCAAGGATATCTATCCCTCATGCATCTTTAAAAACAGTACAAGGCAAGATGTTGGAACCATAGGGAAGAAGTTAATCTTACCTTCAACTAAAAGATTTACTAAAGCCCATGGCAAAGAATTTAAATGTTAACAGATCAATTTCTCTTGCAGAAATACAATTCTACCGATTCTCTTACATTTGTTATTAATTTACCGGCAAGGCTTCATAGAACAGGCAATTTAGGATGGGAGCAAAGCAATTTATCTTTGTATAATAAGACCACGTGGGACTATACAGCTGTTAAGACCTACTGTGCGGCCTCAGAGTTCTAAGATTAGGCTGCTTTAAGTAGCTAAAGATAGTCAAGTCACTGAGACTCTCCTATCCCACTTCCCCCAACCTGTAGGGAAGAAACTGCTTAAGCACTTCATAAAGAGTTATGTTTGTGTATAAGGCTGTATATCTGGATGCGTTTTTAAGGAAAAGCTAATTCAAAGGAGGTTTGAGCACGGTGAGAACTGGGGTGACTTTGGTACATTGTAAAATAAGTGCCATAATCCAAATTTATGTCCCAGGGCAGTTCTGTCCCCTGTTCTTTTGCTTCCTGCCCTGGATAGACAGTTTCATTGTTTTTGTAGAAGTTAATTTTCCCAGGGAGCCATGGCCGCAAAAGTACGTTACCTTACAGAAAGCTGGAAGACTAGGGTCAACACATGAATGCTAACGCTGATCTCAACTCTACTCAAAGGGAATTTCTGCGGCTTGTTGATGGTACTGACTTGGAGACCTGCATTGTTAAGAAATAGCTGCTGCATTGTCAACTAGACAGAGATTTTTGAAAGCCTTACAAAAGGTATTTTTCCCCTGCATTGGTGCAGACTATGAACCCCAGATTTGCTCAAAAAACAGACTTTAAAATAAAATCTTACATGAAAACATCTTGTTTCCCTAGCAGAAGTCTTCATGTTGGCCTGTGGCATGGAAACACCACGCACTGGTGGCAGCAGTGTGGAAGGGTCACCAACCCATTTCCTGCATTCTTCACAGAAGTAGGGGAAGAAAGTCTTTAATGAGCATGGTAAGAAATAAGATCTGTTGATAAGAAAAATTAAATTTGCATTGCTGGTAATCTTAAAGCTGTGGGAAAACAGGATCCATGGCTGTCTATTTTGGACCAAAATTACGCAGAATTTCTTCTTGTTTCTTCTGACATCCTTGCTATAATACCATGTTTAGTCTTTCAACAATGAGCACTTCAGCAATCACAGACATTGATGATATTGTTTCTCTGACATCATAACCATTTGTCTTACATCTGGCTTGTCTCATCAGATTTCCTTTGTATTGGAAGAATTTTCGCTGACAAAATCCCCAGCAAACTGAATCCTGGTGGACAAGTTTTCCATATCTATATTCCTTCCCATCATATACCAGACATAAATCATTCCCTCACCTGACAGACACGCCAATTTGCTTCTTTTTCTGACGCAATTTTCACACCCAGACAAACCTTCCCCAGTTAGGAGGTTTATTTTCGTAGCACCACAGCAGTTACCAGTGTTTTGCCATATAATTTGAGACTTCATGTCTTATAAGCACTTGGGCCTCTGAAAGGCATTGGCTGCCCAACAGTTTTTATTTCTGTAACAGACAGGCAATTCTTATATGGCAACTGCAAGGCATTATTAGTTTCTTGTTCCCCATGCTTCTTGCTAACCTTTGCTCTCCAGTGGCAGATGCTAACTGAACCTCTTTAGCCACAGTGCGGTTATGAAAAAATTTTGTCCCAGGCATGGATCCCATGCTTCCTCCAGAGTTTACTGTGTTCAAAGCACAGGAAAAACAGGAACATGGAGGCTAACGTACAAGTTTAGCTGAGCAGTTCCCATTTCTCATACCCATTAAGGCTGATGTCGTTCCAGTCTCTGCATCTGAGAGACACCTATAGAGATGCACCTAAGTGCAGTGTGAATATTGTCTGGTGAGAACAGGCACAAATGTTCCCTCCATTGTACTTTTGTGCTCATTTTGCACTTAACTGTTTCTGCATGGTCCACAATGCACAATTGTGGATAAATAATTTCTGAATATTCTGTTAAAGTAAGCTACAATTTGGTTAACAAAAAAGTTATTGAAACAGTCACTATTGTTACAAAATATTGTCTCTATAGGCAAGTATATGTATAAAACAAAGATAAAGGCTTGCGTGCAACACACTGAGTGCTCTTGTATCTCACACTTTTGGTATAGAAAAAGAAACTCATGCCAGATAAATGCATCTCTTTTTTCTGGAACTGTGGCAATGTGTCCATGTGACAATATCCTAACAAAAGAGAGCAGGAAAGCCACTTGTGATCAAGCTATATTGCTATAGCACGAGGACATTTGCTACGTTAGCATATGTGGCTCTGTTTCCAGATTATATGGTATTAATCTGTGATGTAAATTCATATGACACCATTTTAAATCAGTTTCAGATAGAAATGGGAAATATTTAATTCTTGGTTGCATGGGCATCCAGAAGCCCAAAGGGTTTCTTGAGAAGACTGTGGATTTAACAGTGCAGAAAAAGCAGGTGTAGCATACACCCAAAGTAAGAAAAGTAGCTTTCCTCTTTCAGTGTAATGAGTCAACAATAAAGCAAGTTAAGCAGTGTGGTGGTAATAGAGTTTTGAAAAAGCCTTTTTGAAAGGTAAAATTTTTAAGTGAAATATCTCATCTTATTGAACCCTTTAATTTAGCTTCTTTACACACATCCTCACCCTGCACTGGTACAACAGAAAATTAATTTTACAACTGCAGAGCTTAGAAGTACCACTTGTACAACCGCTTTCAGGAACAAGAGGGATACCAATGTATTTTGAATACTGATTTAACGTTGGGAATCTGAAGGTTAGTGCTAAGTGGAAGCAATCTAATCCTTGCTTGGAGAAAGAGGTTTTTCCCCCTCCCTCACATCTCTAGAAAATGAAACCTTGCCCTGCTAATTATCCTTTCAATGCTTCTTATCAGGTGTTGAGCTGTACTCAGTTCAGAGCTGCCGCACCCATTTCAAACACACAGTCTGTGTTCAGAGCTGAGTTTTTCTTTCCATACACAAGACCACTGCAACTGTGCTACAACTTTACTAATCCCATGAGTTCAAGTCATTTCAGTTCATGATTCTGGAATTGCCTTTTTTCTTTTTTGCAAATTGAGCTGTTGGCATCATCTTTCAGAGAAAACCTAGGCAAATGCCACTCCAGTGCTCCCTCCTTCACTGTAACTTCACTTGAGATGGGAGAAGGTGCTGCCCTCGTCACATCCCTCTCCATGCTTTCTATGCATACACTCCTGTCCCCCATCTGCCTCTATATTCCACCTGCTTCCCTTGCACTACCCTCCTGTTGTGTACTATATTTCTGCCATGCCATATGTCCTCACACATCTCTCCAGTATGGATTTTGCCATTTCCTTTTTTTTTTTTCACTCCTTGCAACTCCATGGCCATTCCCTCCACTCAGCACCTCCCTGGTTCCTGTTGTTGTTGCCCACACACTCATGTGTCCCCTGTCTCCCTGTCACGCTTGACCCCAAGCATTAACTGCCCTCACATCCAGAGGTGCAGCCTGCCATGTTCAGGCTGCTTCAGGTACCCATAGCCCTTCAGCTCTAGCAGCAGAGGGCACAAGATTGTCTAGAAACTAAAGTATTCTTCAAGGGTTCTCAAAGGCTTGTAGCTTGTAGTAACCACCAAGAGGCTGCCATGTCCCTCTAGTTAAAGCAGCTCAGATGTATCTGCCTGTTCTACAACATTGCATTTCAGTCCCAATCCAGGCGTACCCTTAGGGGGTACCACCTTTCCCTGGGGTGATAGGCTTCACCTCCATGTGAGAGCAATGGCATCTAACACATCTCCAAAGGGTTCCTCATCTTACACTGGCAGCAACTACAAGGGTGAAGACGCCTCACGACTTCAGTGCCACAGACAGCAAGGAGAGGCAGCAGCCACTTTGAATAAGAAAAAAACAGCTGCCTGAAAAATATGTACACCTGCCTGAAAAATATCTGCACCTGCCCTTATTGTTATTTTAGCTTTTCCAATAGCCCAGGAAGTAAAAGGGGATTATATCTGGGAGAGAAGCAAGACAGTAGTTCTAATGGACAGTTAGGTGGTCCCTGTTTCATAGTGTGCATTCATTTAAGAAACAGGTTATATATAAATATATATATGGAGTTAGTCTGTCCTTGAATTCAAATATCTAATAGATTATTATTACTGCTTATGATAGTATGTGGGTGTGTCTTTGTCTCCTACAGAAAATTCCACATCCATACAAAAATCTTTCAAGTAAATGTTACATGTTGAATCTTTTTGTCTATTACTATTGCAGAGGTTTGGGTTTTGTACCTATTTTATGTTTCAAAATATGTAAATATTTACCCTGACAAAATAGCTTAAGGTAGAACACGATCTGGCGTGCATGCTTTGGATCTTAGATTTGAGCTACGGCGGCACTGGCCATGAGCCTTTTTGTGGGGCTGAACTTTGAGACTCTACTTTGAAATAGAATCTCTCTCCCTCAAGAATTTTGATTGTTTATGTTATGGGCTTTTGTTTCTACTACTCTGTAAAGTATAGTGCTAAGTCTTCGCAGGAAGTGTGAAGATATGCCACCTCCAGAAGCATGGAGTACCAAATGTGTGTTCTTTAAACACATCAACAAGATCAGGAAACAGCTGCAGAGACCGGATCGCAGAACACAGCCAGGCTAAATGAACAGCCACTATCCTGATATAAGTTCTTCATTAGCTGACGAAGCCAACGTAAGCCTACTACATCCAGTTTTAACTGCAGATCAGACATAAGAAGTCTAATTCAGGCGAGCTATAAATTACACTACATGCTCATTCTTTGTCATGATCTCCAATCTGTTCCTCCGGTGAAATCTTGGAAATATTTCTTTCACTACTATATTAAGCCAAGAAGATGGTATGGATTTTTGTGCAAGTAATGATCCATTTTACAGGCTTATGAATCTGTATAAATGCTGTATTATCAGACTGCAAAGTCTACCTTCTAAAATGACATTTTCCACAGCATCTAGTGTTCCAGAAGAAAACAATGTGCCTGCTTAGGCCACATACACTTCTTGAGAAAAATAGGATTTCCTACTGCAATGCCATCTTTGACATTTTCCTGAGGCTTTAGGATTAAATATAGCCAGCCTTGCAATGAAGCTCTCTCAATCTTGGATTTTCCATATTTAAATGTTCCAGAAAGTTAGCTTCAAGATGTAGTAAGCCTATTCAGTGGCACCCACAAGGTCAACTGTATTTTCCAGCATGTATTAAAGTTAGGAAAAGCCTTATTAAGCTGTCTTATCCTGGTAAGATCAGACACAGCTGCAGGTAGCTCCATAGCTAATACTAGCCCGTGCACAGAAGGACCACGAACTTGCTCGTACACTGACTGAGAGAGGAAAGCGCAGCATGGAGAGGGACATTTGGGCAGAGCTACGCTACAAATTGCTTCAGCACTATTCTCCTGCAAGGATCTCCTCCAGCTGCTTGTTTTGTACTGTCCCACAGACCTGTGGTCTGCATCTTCCCCTTTGCTAGTTTAAACCAGAGAGAAATTTCTGAATTGGCTGCAAGGACAAGCAACTAATCTGAATTCCTTACACCTCTGGACCCCTGCAACTCCATTCCCATGTTCCTAGCACCATGCTGCAGATATAGAAATGGGTCCTCTGCATTGCTGAGCCGGGAGCCTGTGCTTCCTAGTTTTGATTACCCACATTTCACTGGCTTTTCAGATGACTCAAAAACACGATTTTAAATCAGAATTAAGATTTTAAAACTGTATGTCCCTAAAGTGCTATTTCTTATACCTGAAAAAAAAAATCCACGTAAAGAAGGACAGGGTATATGGCAGCTGACAGTAACAAGGGACAATTTGTAGTCCACGCCATAAGACAGTAACAGATATATTTGTTTTCTTCTGGAAGAGACTGTGTTTAATAAACAAAAAATAACTCTTCTAATGTATCAAGAAGGTATCATGTACAGCTTTTTTTTTTTTTTAATATAGATTTTGCATTTGTAAGTACCTTGCAAAAGAATTTTCTGACCTTCACTATTCAGAACAAGTAGTGGCCAAGCTTTTATATTTATGTTTTGTACATGTGCCAGTGTTTTATCACTCAGGTAAAACAAAAGTGAAGCCCAAAAGCTTCCTATATAAAGAAATGTTCAACTGAGGTTTTAATTCTTCTTGTTATACTGTTGGCAAGGAAAAAAAAAGTAAAATGAAATGACCCGTGCTGTTCCAAATCCATTGATAGCGAAGGCCTGTCTCTGCTCCCTAAGAAAGAATTACTCTTGCAAGGCCAGGCTAGGCAGCAAACCATTACAGAAATCACATCCTTCAGAAAACTCATTTCATAAAGCAGCGTTTGAAGGGAGAGGCTGCTAAGATTTGCCTTGAATTTTTGAGCATCAGGGAGCATACAACAGCAAAGTTTAGAGACACATCGCTGGTATCAACAGCCTTTAAGAGATCTGGGGTATTCCAAAATCTGAAGAACCACGGTTCTTAAACCAGTAATTGATAGTGTGTCTCTGTTTCTCTCCCTCAAGAGTTCACAAGATGCTGAAGCCTAGGCCGCAATGCAGATTGGAACATTACTGCTTACCGGGATAGGCTGCATTCATTTTTTAGGCATTTTAGTCCAGGTCAGGGTAATTTAACTTCAGAAAAATATTTACGCTTATTTATGAAGAGCTTGTGGTCAGGTAGTTTCAGAAAGCTACAAACATCTTCATGAAGGTAACAGGGATGTTTCAAATCACTTTAAGAACTGGAGATAAAAAGATTGCCAAGGAAATGGTGAGTTAGAAAATGGTGATGATGTGACTAACTTCTCCTATTTTATGTTCCCACCAGTGTTCAAAGAACCAAAAATAGTTCTTTAAAGATTAACCTTTCAAAACTAGTTTTCCAGCATACCCAATTTCTTTACAAGTTTATTAGCCAAATTAGTCCTTTAAAATTCTGGTCTTGGAAGCAGAAAAAATGGATAAACCCAGCACTTCTCCTAAAGTTTGTGCTGATTACACTCTATACATTTATATTTACGTGTTTGTGGGCTTGGTACTCATCCTTCTCAGCACACACTAAAAAAATATCAACAGAGTTGGTGTACATGTGTACATTTAATGTGTGTCGGCTAACTGGCTGGACAGGAAGACAGTACTTGAACCCTGTCCCTCCACTTGTGGGGGGTATGACAACTGACACTGGCTTTGCCCCCAGTCCCTCAAAATCATCTCAACAAGGCTGGCAGCCCAGTCCACGTCTGCCTGACCTCCCGTCCCCTGTCCTCCACAGCCTCCCCCAAAAAGCAAGGACTGTGCCCCGCAGGTGACTTGGTGAAGGACAAATGTTAGAAGGGACCATAGTACAGGGCAAAGACATGCAGGATATCTCACCAGTCCCAGCTCATCTCTGCTGGTATAGCATCAACGTAACTGGAAGGACCCCAAGCAAGTGAAGGCAAACCATGGGTTGCAAGTGACTTCAGTTCAGTGGCACAAGGAATTCCAGCTCATTTTCAGACTAAACGCACTCCAAAGAAACCTACGGAATGTAAGAGAAAGCTGAAAAATGAATTTTTCACAAAGGAAATCAGAACGAGCTTCTAGAATTTTCTGGCAAAATAGAATAAATTAACTTGGGACATACCAGTTCTGGCAATGAATGAGCTCCTCCAAATGCAGATAACTGCTGAGTAAACCAAGAAACCTGTGGGTGATGATGAGAGGTCAGCCTTGTGTGTGGACAGGAGGAGCTGATGGGAGAAGCCTGCAGCCTTGGTGAGCCTGAGACCCTGAACAGACCAGCGGGCTGGCAGCTGGGCAGTGCGGGGTACACTGTCTCCTGAGCACCTGCATCACCAGCACTGCTCTAGAGCTGGTGACCTTACAAGAGCGAGCTCACAATGCTGAGGAGACTTGGGCCTTAGGACTTCCAGTCTCCTGATGCAATCCACCTCACAGGTTTCTGAAAGAGAGGTGGAGTTGATAAAAACAGAGGCACCGTAAAGTTTGCCCTGAAATTCTGCTAGTATTCTCCTGTTTCTGCAGAACATTTTGTTGGGTTGTTATTTGCCATGGGAAGGATACTCCTTGAGGAGTTTCTAACTGGCTGACCTTGTACACGTGCATACACATGGGAGACCCCATTCATGACACCACTGGTCGCACTGGCATTGCACCAGATTGCATCTAGGAATCTGAGTCATAATTCAAGGAACTGTAGACAGCCTGGAGCTTGATTCTGGGAAGCTGGATTTGTTTTATTCCCCACATTTTACTTGGCCATGGCTAAAGAAGGTGCAGACACATTCCTTCTCTGTATTCATGCTGCTGTTCTTTGTCTTTTCAAGGTAATGTCTTTATGGACCTTTCATTCAGCATGTGATTTTAACTCTAAGTGGCATATTTTCTTTCTAGTTATTGTCTGCTATGTATCATCTTAAATCCTGCAGTGAAACACAGCATTTCCTCGTGCTGTATAAAAAATCTTTGTTTCTCTCTCAGTATTACTGGCCGTGATGTAGAAGGCTTATCTATTTTTTGCAAGCAGCCTTTCAACCCTCTGGTTCTTGCATCGCTACAAAACCTCTCAGTGCCTCTTTACTAAGGAACCTATTAATGAAGGTAGTTAAACATTTGCTGTCTTTATATGAATGATTTGCGTTACTTAAATTAGGCACATGCTGGCATATCTTTCTGAGTGCAGTTACCCACTGGTATAAAGCACGTTTAAAAAAACAATTGGGGTCAGTAGCTTTGCATCTCATGCAGTTATTGCAGTAAGGGCAAAGCAGGACGCTTCTGAGTTTGAACAAGTGTTTAATCCTGCCACATCAGAAAAGGCAGTGGGAAATCTTGCTCAGTGGGCTAAAATTGGAAAGAAATTAAGGGAGTTGGGAAATTATAATTTATACAGCATGACTAGGCTTCAGTCAAGGCAAGACATATCATTTACTTTGCCGCAACACTAGTTGTCTTTACAGTTTGACCAAATGATTTTTATTTTCTTGTCTTATTGATATGTCCTTTCCTTCTGTTACTTTGAAGCCAGCATTGGCAAGGACAACAAACAGACTTTCCAAAGAAGCTGCCAAAATAACACTATTCAAAGTGAAGTATGTACCTTTTTTCTCAGTATGGATTAATTTCTGTCTAATGGAATGAATCCCAGTAGTCAAACAGCTTGTTGTGAAGGTCATCCCATATTGCAACATTTAATTAACAGCATATATATATATGCCGAGAGAGAGAGAGAGAGAGAGAGGGAGAGGGAAACTGTATTTTATATATATGTTTTTTATATATATATACATATCAGAGAATGGGAGATACCAACTGGAACAAATGCTTAGTAGGAGTGAATAAGTTGACTTGTAAAAGATGAAAGAACCTTCTCATTCTCAATTACTTGAAGTCTCAGTGGAGTCTGAGAATTGGAGCATCATCAGAAATACAGGCAAGGAGCATTACTAAGAGAGGCTACAAGGAACTAATTGCAAACAAGAGTGTTCTGATGCAAGACTGACTGCAAATACAAGTCATTAATTTTTAAACATAAGAAAAAGTGTGACAAGATATTAAATCTCTCAGCACAGTGGAACCCAAAGGATTTTTGTTTAAATTCCAGCAGCAAATGTTTGTAGAGAAAAAATTGTTTTACTGCTTTGCTGAACAGTTTGTACTTCATGAATTGCACTCTGAAAATGGCATAATTCATCATGTGAAGGGTATAAAAGAAACTAGAGACAAGAATTTCAGTTCAGGAAATTTTGAATGTAAGAGAATTGGAAACCATTGAAAAAGGGGAGGACAAAAAATTTTATGCGTATGCATAGATTTGTGTACATACATGTGAAAATACACTTACTAAAGATAAGCTGTAAATTAATCATAATTGATTCCAAATCATTCATAACCTACTATTCCTTCTTTGGTCAAACTTTGATGGGGGGTTGCGTCCAAGAGAGCAGGAGAATGAACTGTATTTCTAAGCAGTTTTCTCTTTGTGATTCCTCCAGTCTGTCTTCCTTGGGACCTGCTAAGCTGTCCAGGCGAGCGTCAGCGCTGCTCTGAAAGTACTAACCACTGCCCCAGATCTTGCCCTTCCCTGCGTCGCAATGTGGCAGCTGAAGTTGCTGCATAGCAGCTTTGCAAGTCATCTACATCTGAGGATCCAGGTGAGATATTGCGTCAATTTGCCATCCTCAGCTCCTTTCCCAAACAACTGCTCCATAATGGTGCAGGCGATGGAGCCACAAAAATGCTCACACGCACTGGCCATGACGGGGCTAAAGGAGTGACTCAGCACTCAGCCCTTTGCACAAGCACTTCGTCTGCTCCTTGCACACTGAGCACAGCGAGAATTTTACACTCGCAGATCTAGTCATACACCATGGTTGAAAATTTCTGATAACAGTATCCTAAATTACAGATTTACTGATGTAACACCCAGAAAAGTGCTGCCTCGAATTATTGATATTTTATTAAAAGCATTTAATATCTATAACTGAAGTAATGTTGATTGCATAGCGCCTGGCATTATTTAATATTTTCACTAATAGCCTGTATGATAGAAAAAGCATTAGCTCATTGAGTCTTCAGGTGACATCAAGGTGGGAGGAACTGCAACTGAGGAAATGCAGAGTGAGAACTTAAAATGATCTTGACAGAAGTGTGATCAGAGGATAACCAGAGGATAACAGGAGCAAGTGTAGTCAAATCACTTTAATTTTGCATTTTAGTTACTTAATATTGTAAGCCCATTTACAGCAGCTTACAAGGGTAAGGATATTTAATAAATATTTTAATAAATGGTAGCAAATCACTGCATAATGTAAGATAATAAAGCAGATGCCTTCTAATTGTGATTTATAGTGATCTGTAATACATTCTAGTGTGCTTAAAATACCATACACTGATCATGCCTATAGCATGCTCATGCCATCTATTAACAGCTATTAAATTGTTTGTCATTCTCAATGTCTGGGGAATACTTTATGAAGAAATACACTGCAAAAGCAGGGGGGAAAAAATTTCTAATGAAGAATTCTAATTCAAATTCTAATTAGTAAAGTTTGCCTCAGAGCCTGGTGTAGAGACGTGCAGAAGCCAGTAGCACCATACAGATGCATTAGGTTTTATTGGGTTTCCTGGGTTTTCTCCGGACATTTGCTCAGTAACAGACCTGCTTTCATCCTGTTCAGCAGCGGAGCGCTGATTTCTAGGATTGGAGCTATTGCACCTGATCAAAAATGTTCAAATAAAAGGATATGTTAACTGGGAAAACGATCATGCTACAAAGTATCTAGCCCACAAGCTATGAATTATTTGATCCCTTTAATTCAGACATCTGGACATGAGTACCTGAGAGGCAGGGCAAGTCTTAATTGCAAATAGAGCCATTCAAATTGAGAGCTGCTGGCAAACAAAAGATAAGATAATTGTAGGCTACATCTTGAATTTATTTTTAAGTGATTAAACATCCCCACTGGGATCAAGCACCAAAAACTGGCATCAAAACTGGTCCTTTTGCCATGCATCTGGCCTGGCCAGCCAGCAGATGATATTCCCAACATTAGCATCCCACTTCCCCTCTTTCCCCACCTGGCATAATCACTGAACCATGGACTGCTGGGTGTCTGTAACCCATCACTGTGAGGAACAGCCACCACATGACACTACTGATCAAAATTTGGGAACAAGTGACTGGTGAGTGGAGGGAGGGAAATGATGGCAGCCGTGCCAAACACCCCTGTTACATGAGAATATGGCTCTTACTATCAGCCATACCTTAAATAGCAGGGGAAACAGAGCCCCATTTGCACCTATGAAAGCACCGAAAAGGTTACAATAATAGGAATGAGACTAAAGAAACGTAACTAAATTAATTTTAATAGTGGTTTGTTAATTCTAATGGAAATTTTGCATTATTTGTCCCCAGAAGAGATGACTGTCTGGAAACTATTGTGTCTTTTTGAGAATCGTGAAGGCTCCTAAGTGGAGGAAGATACATGACTTCATATAGGTATGACACTTTTCTTCATTATACTGCACTAAGCACATCCACTTGTCTGGAATAAAATTAAAGCAAATATTTCTGATTCACAAAAAATATTTAAGCAGTACAATTGCCTTCATAATAAGTGGCATTTAAACACAGAGCAATTTAAAAAATAGGCATTAAAGTTATGTGAGACAACTGCTCTAAAAACTGTCATTTTCCAAAACAAAGCTGTTTTTGTCTGATGGTGGTTTAGCAATTTATTATAAAGACAGAACAGAGACTGAATTAACATTGTGTCCCCTTGCAGTGAGAAGTGCTAATCTGAATAATGTACTCCAGGGGAATTCTACTTAGCATTTATATGAATATGGGAAAAATGATAATATGATAATTATCACTGTTTTTTTTCCAAGCAAAGATCTTTCACAGAGAAATGCTCAGCACTGATTTAAATTTTTCCTGCAGCGCCTTTTTCCTCACAGTTTTATTCTGAACTCAGTCTCAGGATGTGTTAGATGTGCAATACTATTTTTCTCATAGGGCCCATGCCTTCCATCTCCCTGCTCTGCCCCTTTGGATTTCTAGAGACTCCATCCATTTTTGTGGGGTTTCCAAATATGCTCAGCACTGACCAAAATTTTGCCCTTTGAGCAAGTTATCGACTTGGTAGGAATGGCGTTGGATTAATGCTGAGCGCTGACTAAAACCCCACCTTTCTTATTCAGCACGGGAGCAATTCAGCACATATGATACATGCTCTTTAGTAAGCTTTTAAGTAAGACTTTGTTCTTTCTTGTCTGCTTTCTCTCTTGTCGAAAAATAAGTCATTTCTACTAGAAGGTGAGATTGCAGTGAAGCGTGGACAGCCCTGAGCTAATTGCAAGCGAGATTTAGCCAGGATGGTGGCAGCAGTCCAGGTGCAGCTGCGTGAAGCTCTAAGCTATGATTTTGCCACATTTAAGCTTCATCTGATCTGTGTACTAGTTCATTTATAATTAAGTAACTAGATAATTTATAATTAATTTAGCTGCAATCCACTGAATTATAACAAAACCAAAGGTCAAAAGACTTCAGAAAAGCGGAGGTGGGGGAGAATAGACACTGTGAAACTAAACCACTCAGCAATTCGCACACAAATCAAGGAGTGCTATGACCACCTTGGACTGGGCTGAGTCACCTCCTGAGTTAACCTCTTCTTCTGCAACACTGCCAGGAAATTCATCACTAGATGTAGCGTGTAGGACTACTGCCGCAACAGTGAAGGGGCAATAGTAACTTCTTTCTCTGTTTCTTCCCATTTGTAGGAGTAAAACAGCTTAGTAAATTGTCCCTTAAAGGTGATATTTGTGGTCACTAGAGCATCTGGTAATAAAAGATTGTAAAAACGTCTTTTTAAAGGGAATTCAGGGAAAATCAGCAACAGGAATACTTAAGTGCTGGGGAACTACGATGGCCATTAACTCCAGAAAGCTGTAAATTCTCAGTATTTCCAGACAATCAGAAAGTACAGGACTTTCCCCAGGGTGTGAGCAGGGGAAACCAGCAAACATCCAGTTTTTAATCAGAATTTCTGGATTTTGCATGGATGTGACAGGTGGGGTTTTTTTAAAGTGCACTTCCACAACCAGGCAAGCGACCATGAGCATAAACTTTCTGTTTGGCAATGACTTTTAGCACTTTAATAGCACTGTTTAATTGAACAAGTTTTTCTCTTTGATGGATAATGAACTGGAGTACAAACCTTTGGGGGATCTTGCTAACAAACAAAACGTTGACCCTGACTTCATTGTTTGGATCAAACGGAAAAAGACGTATACATGGGATTTGACTTCATAACTCATCCTTTGCAATCTGATGTTTCCCAGTGTCCAGTGGCCCTAAGTTACACCCTAAGTTACAGACAAATGTGTCCAGATGAGCTAGGATGAACACAGCCTGATCCCACACGTCCTTCATACAAGTTCAATGTGCCTGCTCGGGACAGTTCTTTGTTCTAAAGTAACTATCTAGAGGGAAAAAAACCCAACCCACTCCCATCCTGATTCAAGGGTGGACCAAAGGTCTACACGGTGTTGCAAGCAGTGCTCCCTGGAGAATACAAATTGGTGCACGGAAAGGATTTTTCTGCCTGTATAATATAACTTGCCGTAGAGAACTATGGAAAAATACGCTATGTTTGTGACTTTCAGCACATCTTTGAATTTAAAGTAACTGTCTTTGATATTGCCATAGAAGGGGCAGAGCAGTAGAAAATTCAGCCTGTATTTAGTACTGACCAAGCCAGGCAAATCATGATATGGTCTGTTCCTGGGGAGTGAAAATATATACATCTTTTAAGCTCCATTCAGTTTCTTTACATTAAAATTAAATTCATAACAAGCTCTAAAATACTAGAATAAATTGGATTTTATAATTGGAAAGTAAGACAGACATGTCAAACGAGTTGCCTGCAAGGGAACTAACAGACCTCTAACCTGTTAAAATTTATGTGAAAAAACTGGGCTATTAGGTCTGGATTTAATGAGAAAACTGAAATACCATAAGGAACTGTAGCAGAAGCATAGGGAATGGATAATACTGTAATAGTCTGAGCACAGGCAGCTCTGTGATTTGATGCAGATTATAATTAAGGTTGCACATTCGCACCAAAGGCACTGCAGCTACACCTTCAGTTTCTGCTTTCATCCTGAGCTGACACAGCACTAGAAAACAGGGAGGGATGGTGGTTAAATCCCACTGTGGTGAGCTCAAGTGATCGTACATGTTAGCCCTGCATTCCTACCAGGACAGGACCGCTGCAGTGCTAGTGTCTGTCCCTCGATGCCTTTGGAAGTGACTGGACACACAAACCCTGATGATGCTGACGTGATTAGAAACTGTCTGTGTGGGAGGAAGAAGGACTCAAGTGAGGAAAGAGGAATATATAGAAACAAATCTCTGCAGAACTTCAAGAATATTGAAAATTGTGTTGGGAGGCTGAGCTTGCTACCCGTTATCCCACCCGGCACCATCCCCAGAAGAGCACTAAAAGCTGTTGTGGAACAGCAAGTATGGCTGGAAACGATGCATCTAAGGCATGAGCAGATCAACAACAGCAAAAGAAAATGGCTGCAGCTTTAAATCACTGCCACAGCAACCCCAGCACCTTGCTGTCTGGATGAAGGCAGTGTTAGCTCCTGACACGCCATTCGGGGAGGAAGGAAAGATGAAAAGATGATGATGTATCAGACAAGAAACATGCACACCGTCACTGCTCTACTTGCATGTTTTATATCAAATGCTATATTATTTTTTCATGTCATGACTACTGTGATCTTCAGCCTGTAAGAGGTGAGCACCCTTCACTCGTAAGATGAACTTAGTGAGGGGTAAAGGAACATGTCCTCTGCTGGGTGTCCTGAGGGTCCATCGGGCTGGTTGTGGCCGTGGAGGTCTCATCTCCTGCTCCCTGCTCCAGGCAGGGCTGCCTGCCAGGTTAGGGCAAGTTGCTCAGCACCATCCAGCCGCATTTTCAAAATAGTCAGGAAGGAGATCCTGGGCATCCAGCGCTGCACTTCTTCATGAATAGGTTTATTTCCTCATTGCAGCTTGCGTCCGTTACATCTTGTCCTTTCCTTGTGCACCTCCAAGGAGAGTCTGACTCTGTCTTCTGTCTTCCCTATATTCCCACTTTTACTTGGCACCAGGGTGTAGTATGTACCAATTCATCTGTCAATACAAAAGCTGACATTTAATCTTTGGGGTGTTGTTCTCTAATGATTCTGGGGCACTGGTGATAAGTAGGTTGAAGTGCACCCTCAGTTCAAATCTCACTGATGGTGACTCTTCAAGTGAAAAAAAAAAACAACCAAAAACCAAACCAAACCAAAACAAAAAACCCAACTGCTCAGCAGCTCTCCTTTGTTAGGATAAGGAAGCTGAAGCTCTGGATGTGAATCATATAAAGGTGCTGGGGAGTGGAGAAGACGAGTGGGGAGCTGAGGAGACCCCAGCACGGGGCAGTGCCCTCACATCTCTGGGCACCATCCCACAGCACTCAGGCAGGACAGGGCTGCTGCTGGCAACAGGTCCCCCCACCATCCCAGAAAGGTGACCTACAGCCAGGTCTGGTGTCCAGTGTAGGATGCAACTATGATGTGCTGTGCAGAGCAAGGGACTGGCCCCGGAGTTGTTCACACCAGGACCAGCCCAGGACCTGGCAGGCAGTGCTGTGCTCGAGCAAACTCCATCTGCTTCTGCTCCTTCTTGGGAGGAACCCAACTTGCTGCTTTATCCTCCAAAAACTACGTGTTTAGGTCAGAGTGACTGACACTCTCCCCACTCAACAATGCTACTTGTTGGAAGAGCACAGATTTGATTGCCTTCAATATATAAGAATAAACTGTCCTTCTTTGCATTGCACAATTTTTTTAAGTCCGTTTCTCCAGCCTCCCTCGGGCTGGGGAATAAAACTGCAGTGTGGCATTTCATTTCAGTTAGTCCTAACATCCTTCCTCATTTTTCTCATGCCCTCCAGTGATTTTCAATAGGCAAATCTCCATGTGTAGGCATTGTTCTGATAATAGTACAACTAACTCCCCACTTGCTGAGTTAGCAAACGAGCATTTCAGGTGGCACTGAGTTAGCAATTTCCAGTAACAGATGTAAATTTTGAGGGCTACGGTATCTTGATTCTTGCAGTCAAAGTTATGTTTTCATTTTCAATAATGCTTCCATAACAGCCCTAAATATGCCCCATGGGTATGAAGCAAAGCTTACAAAAAGTTCCAGAGTGGGAATATTTTAAAATATAGATGCAAATAGAGGTATTTTTTCAAACTGGATAGCAAAAACATTGAAAGTAGTACTTTCTAAGATGCCTCCTATTTTGTACAGCCAAAGCTAATATATGGTTTCATTTTAAAACTGGATACTAGGGTATTTTTTAGCATAAGCACAATTTGGAAATGTGATTTCCATTCACTTTCTGATGTATTTGTTGCAGTTCTCCATGGCTTCCTGCGCAGCACAGATTTTTGTTAAGTCAAAAGAAAAACAGCATCATGCTGCTCAGATACTCCAGATCTTTGACAAGGGAGGCGTGTGAGTCACAGAGCACACAGGAAGCGTGGGCAGGGGAAGTTTGTGGAAAGCGTGCAGAGATATGAAAGCAAATGGCCAGCACGAGGGACCGTTTGCTCATTCCACTGCAGGCAATAAAGAGCTAAAGAGCCATCGGGCGCCTCCTGGCACCACGGTTGGATCTCAGCTGGGGAGTCAGGACATGGTCAGAGGAGAAAACGCTTGAGCCCTTTGCAGCTATCCTACATCTACATCCCTGCCCTCAAAGGACATCCTACGTATTTTTTCCCTCTGGAGGGAAAGCCGTGCCCCTGCAGCTCATGGGGATTGAGTCCCTGATGTGAGGTGGGGTATGGCATAGCACGGTCACCAAGAGTGTGCTGGTATGGGAGGTTTAACAGAGCAAATATACAGATGTCAAGTGGCAAGTGGAGATGAAGCACTTTGGACCTCATGGATCTGGACACATGTCACACATTTGCTTGCTTTGTCTGATCCATAGTGGGCTTGTAGGAGAGACAGGTAAGGATACTGGTAGTGTAGGAAAGCTGAAAATTAGCATATTGTCTCCGGTTAAATGATTTTTTTATCAGCTCCCCGAAGTGCCACATGCCATGTCATCTTTCTCATTTGAAGACTGTAGGCAAGTTAACCAACACCTTACATTTTTCTGTTCTAATTCTCATTCACAATTTACCCTTCTTAAATTGCATGTTTTGATTTTCTACAAGGAACTTTCAGGGTTTCACTATGTATGTGTTTGTTTGTACATCCATATATTCACATAAATATATGTGTACGTGGACACTAGGAAAACTTCTTTTCCTGCATTATATGCCCAGGATGACTTAGATTCAAATCAGTGTCATTCGGGAAAAGAAAAATTCTCTATTCTGTGCAAACTTTCAATTTTGTTTAAATTAAACTATATTTGCTTTACGTTAGGAGAAAAAAAGAGGTTCAGACCCAATAAGAAACTTCCTATAAATCTGTAGGTACAGATTAAGTGATACGGGCTTAAGTGATTTTCAACATTTTGAGTTACATTCTGTCTATGCTGAGATCTCATGAATGAAGTCTTAACCTTATCCCATCTGAAATGGATAAAGTATTAAACCTCAAATGGGAGGGATTATCTCAAAAGGCCCGTGCCACCCATAATAAATGACTGAAGTAAATGTTGCAGATCAGTGACTTACTGGCCAAACGGTGTCACATTTAAGGGAGCTGCTTCCTCATTAAGATTCTGCGTGTCCTCAGGAAACTTCTCCAGCCTGGGCAGCACTTTGGGGTCAACCAGCTCCTCTCTTTACTGTCAAATTAACTTTGTATTTAATATTTAAATACCTCGCCGTGCATTAGAATTGGGAATCTTTTACAGGCTGTTTCTGGTAGGATTGTACACACCAGTTCTCCCCTGGTTACCGCTCATTTTAATGGCAAAAAGGAGTTTCTGCAGAACTTGTTCCAACTCTGACTTGGAAGTTAGATGATTAAATATTGTTGATTGTGCTGCTTTTTCCATGATAAAATCTAGACCTACACTGGCAAGCTAATTAATTTTATTCTGCTACAAGCGCTCTCAGCAAAAAAAAAAAAAAGCAGAATTTGGGGACAAAAGGAAAATAGATTGACCCCAGGCTGTTAGCATTTAAAATTTCCCCATTCTCTTGTGAGCAAAGCAAACGCAGCCAGGAAATCATTAGGGTAAGATGACTCAGGAACTTCATGTCAGTATACTTATTTTTCAGACTATCACTTTATGAAGATTTTGGTACTAGTTATGTAGTCGAGTTCATCTCCAGAGAGGTTCCTAGCTACACTGAGTGACACTACAGATGAGTTTAGTCTCTCGTAGGATTTGTGTTATTTGTGTAAGGGACTTGTGCTCTCAGCTCATAGCACGATCAGGATTTCATTTTGCTCGACTACAACACAGGGAAAACACGATCCCCATGCTGAGTGAGAGCTGTAATTTACATTCTTGTTTTTTCCCGTTTGCCTACAGAAATACATGCCAATTATATGCTGAACAGCACTGAATGAAATTGCCACAAAACTGTCATTTGTTATAAAAAGCTTATTTAATTGATATTTTCTTGGGTTTTTTTTCCAGAAGTGTGAATAAAGCTGCATTTTTGAGCACATGGGCAGCGCAGGCGGGCTGGTAGAGCAGCCAGGATGCAAACCAGTTGGCAAAGAACTTTTTTTTGGTTGGGTCCTCAGCTTCTGACTCACTCCTGGACATTGCCCTTACACCGCCCTTTGCACAGCAGTGCTGGGAGGGCTGCTGCCCCCCAACTCTCCTCACCTGCGCAGTGGCTCTTGCCCAGCTGGTACCTTTTTGTAATCCCCAGTCCCTCCAGAGGCTGAGTCAGCCCAGCGTACAGCATCACGAAAATGATGAAGCACCATCGGGCTCTTACCTCCTACCATCCTCTCCGTAGGATGCAGCACGATCTAAAGGAAGGAAGAATCCAGCCCAGCATCTCATATTTAGAAGAGGTTAGGGGCTTGTTTTCAACATTGATATCTCTCAGCAGTGCATCTACCAGTTTTCTAGGGTGTTCCAAACATCCCATCACCCTCACAGCTGCTTCTATAATTTTCTTATGTAATTCGCTTGTATGCAGTCAGCGCCTCTTCAGGTTTTGATGTGGTGTCACTGTGGCAACTTTTATGAAACACCATGTGTCCATTTGAGCAGTGATTTTAAAAACTAATGATGTCTCTCAGGACACGGGATGTCATGCTACATGAATATTTATCTTAATACCCCTTGTTATGTTGGAAAAACTATTGTATTACTAAGCACTTGCCTGCCATATGGGAAAAATACTGTGCTGTGTTGAAGCTTATATACAAAATCTATGTTGCTTAATAGAAAGCTGTATGTTCCACTTGGATTTTGATTGAAAATAAGGCATCCTGAGAAAACCTAAAGACTGTTTATGTATGATAGCAGGTAACAGAATGAAATGGCAGTAGAAAACTGTTATGATTTGAGAAAACCCATAACAATTTACTGTTGTTTAGATAATTATTTTATTACACGATGACGGCTTTCCACCCAGGAAGGGGAATCAGGGAAAACAAGGAAACATGATGGTTGAAATACAAATAGATTTAATAGGATAAGACTAAATAATTAACAATAATACTAAAGAACCAGTATTGATCCCGATACTAATATAAGATACACAAGAATTATACTCAGCCCATTCTCTCAGCAGGAAGCTGTGCGCTCCCAGCAGTGGACAGCAAGTGTCGGACGCTGCGAGCGCAACGGCTTCGGGAGGAAGGGAAGGGCTCAGGGGTCTGGCACTGGGGCAAGAAGTTCCCTGGACCGCCACCATCAAGGGAGAGAGAGACTACGCAGCAAACTTTCTAATTTATATCGAATGTGACATACACAGTATGGAATAATCCTGTTGACCAGCCTGGGTCAAATACCCAGGCCTCACTCCCCCTCATCCCCACAGCTGGCAAAGCTCAAAAACACCGAGGCCTTGAATCCCACATAGCCTAGCTGGCTATAAAGTAAATATTTTCACGAATTCAGACACTAGAGTCTTCCAAAAGTGCAGTTCTCACAAGCATTAGAAGAGAAGTTAGTCCTGTGTCACTCAACCCAGGACAAAAACAAAAGCAAAAGCCCTGAAGACTGAACATTATATTACAGCCAAGCAAGTCACTGGATTGTAGGATGTGGCCCTATGGATTTCTAGGTCCAGCTCTGCCGCTCCTTCTGTCTTGTGACCTGAAGAAAGTCATTTCTCTCCCTGCACGTCTCTTTTGTCTTACATTTTCTGTCTTGGCTACTTACAATGTAAGTCCCCTGGGGTTCAGTATGTGTGGTTTAGCCCACATTATAGCAAAGTGGCAGCAAAGCAACAGCTCAGACTGCATCAGGAGATTGTGCTTCTTATGGGTGAGGAATGAGAGTTCTGGCATTTCTCTCCAAAAATCCAGAAGAAAGTGAAAAAAAAGGGCACAAGGAGTTGCAATTTTCTGTGCCATTGCAACTCATAGTGGAGAATTATATCTAAAAATATACAAAAAATAAAAGCCATTTCTTTTGCCAGGACTGGTAAGGTTGCATATTTTATAAAAAATACTGTACAAAAAGTGCATACACTGCAGAAGAATCCTAAATACTAGTGATAAAAATATAACTAATAAACTATAAAATATATTAATATAAAATCAGAGTGGTCCAAATGTGGTTATGCCTTTACAAAACTGTTTGGTTTTATTTCATACATATGATGTTTGGAGACTAGCCTGAACATCCCCTTTAATGACAATAAATCATTTAGAAACCTATGCCCATATCACTATAATTACAGGAATTCTAGGAGAGGGGCTTCTTTTCTATGAAAACACATCATAAAAGAGAATACATTCAGTCACTGAGCACTCAGTTGTTTTTAATAGCTGACTTAGATAATGCACCTTGCTTTAAATCATCCTTTCGTGCTGTAATTTGGAAAACGGAGGTGCCTGCCGTTACTGCAAGAGGTCTCAAATTGCAGTAGGACACATCGCATCTGCAGGCTGTACCTCACACTTGGGAGCCACCGTTTGGTCCCAGCACTGAGCACCACGGCCTCACCGTAAGGTAATGGTGGTGAGACATGCAGTGCATGGGACTGTGGAGAACGAACCAAGGAGCCTGCCTTGCTCTGTGGGGATTTGTGTCTTAGCGTAGTCTATTTAATGCTTAGTTAGAAGCCGCAAATATGCCACCAATGGGAAATTGTAATTGTAGAATCATTTCTGGTCAAACATTTAAATAATTAACAGAAGCAGCTTCTCAGACAACAGGACACCTCCTCCATCTGAAAGATGCACAGCCTTCCAGGGGCATGGTGTTTATCTCTAGAAAACAGGAGTTTACAAGACAATTGTGCTTTAGAAAGAGATGCAGGTGAAGCTAATAAATGAAAATGTAATTATGCTTTGTTTAGGAGAAGGAAGACTTCAGGAATAAGCTCGTTTAAGGTCAACTATCTATCCTTCTGTGCAAAAACAGGCTGTAAATTAAGTGAACTCCAAAACATGGTACAGTTCTTCTGAGAGCGTTTTGTTCTCCAAACATTTCTTATTAGTCTTCAAACTTCATAAAATGATATTAATGGATAAAAAACTCCAGAAAATGCTAATTACTGCAATGTAATTCATGTTCCTTCAGAAGGCATAAGCCTTTTATGGTTGTTTTGAGATACATAGTTGTAAATTCCTAATACCCCATCAGGAGGAGTGAGAGGGTTAATGTATGCCCAAGCAATGTCAATTCAGGCCATGACTGGTGACTAATACAAGTAACCAACACAGAATACTTGTATTAGCTGGAAAGTTCAGTTTGTAATAGTTCTGTAGCAACTTCCTTAGCAAATTCAGAATAACTAGAGCCACCTATCGTAAGAGCTGGTAAGAAAGGAAAATAGCTTCTTAAATGGCTATTTAAGAAATAAATTTAGAAAGATTGTGGAAAATGGACTGAATAAATTAAGAAGACGCTCTGAGAAATCTGAGCACATTAAAAAAAGGCAATTGCATGTACTCCACAGGTTTATTAAAATGGATTGGATATTCAAGAGCTGTATATGCCACCAAGATTAGCAATGCAAAGGAAAGAGCTCCCTTTGAATTTAACTGCTCCTGAAGGAGATGTTTTCCTCCCTTCATCACTCACCATGGGACATTCTGTTCTTCTCTGCAGGAAGGAGGAGGCAGACAGCTAAGGACTAAGAAGAACAAGAGAAATCAGAACAAATCATGCAGGAGCATCACTTCCTGCTTCTTGCTGCTTGGCCATGCTCTCTCCTCTCTCCAGGGCCATTACTTCCAGCATGGGTGCTTTTCTGTCCCCATGACAATTTGCATCAGTGCTATTTTCCTTCCTCTCCTTCTCATTGGAAACCTCTGCTACCTCTGGTTGTTCCCAGTGTCTCTCCTGGAGTGAGGCTGACACCTCAGGTCCTAACAGTGACTGCCTATGCCCGACAAAAACATCTTTTGCATCCTCCCCACTGGGTCAATGATACCCAGTAAAAGCAGCTATGCCAACAATTAGGAGAAGGGGCAAGCACAGTTCTGTTGGACGTCTGGAAAGCCTTAGGAAATGGTCCATAGAGAGAATGGTTGATCTCTCATAATGGGCTGCCTGCCCATCTCACTGCTCTGAGCACCCGTGCTGTGTGACAGGTAAAGCTTTCTCTGATACCGCCTTAAATATCAGCTTGGGCACCAGTGCATTGCTGTGGCTGGATGTTCAGTGGGGGACTGCAGACATATTCCGATATCAAAATGATTCCCTCCCCCAATAATTTCCACTGATTTTTGAAACTAGGTCTTCAGTGTGAACATTATTAAAAAGCCTTATTAATGGACATACCTTAAAAATGAGGCATTATTAAAAAAACAAGATTAAAATTACAAACATCCAATCCCTATTAGTAACCTTAAACTGAATTCTGCCCAAATGAGCACCGTCAACAGGCACTGGCTCAAACTGACACCAACAGTTTCCCTTTTCAGGGCAAATTATGGCTATGCAAAATGTACAGAGCTGATGATTCTTTTTATATGTGTATATGTGTGTGTGTATGACCTGATTTCCCCTGAAATTAACTTTAGGACATGACTACCCCCATGGAAAAAGAAAGAGAAGATTTGGGTTCACAGGTGAAGCCAAGACCCTTCCTAACTTTGTGGCTCTTGCAGAACAAAACAGTAAGGCAACCCCAAAGTTTCAGACCTGTAGAAGTTAACTAAACTGCATTCTTCTCGGGTGAATGGTATGTCCTGGAAAATAAACCTCAAGACACCAGGTCAAACGGACCACACCAACTTCCCTAAGTCTAGACAACCTGTGACGAGCAAATATGTAAAGAGACCCCTAAGGCTTCTGATATCTAAAATCAGTTTGTGACTCACGCACACACTCGCATCAGGCACACACTGAAAGGGAGCCACGCAGAACACAGCAGTAAAAAAGACCTTCAAAAATATTCAAACCTCAGTCTTGTATACATTCATCTGTAGATGCACAGGGAAGCTGCAATAAACGGCTTCCTTATTTGCTTCCTTGTGTACCAGCAATCAGGAGAGGGTTTTCTGGGGTTGTTTAAAGCTGATGTTTTAAGATGGGGATATGTCAAAGGACTGAAGCTGTGTTCTGTGTCTGCTTAACCCCTCTCAGGTTTATGGGTACAGACATTTCCCCCTTCTAGAAAGCATTGAGAAATGCCTTCTAGAAAAGCCCAGCCTTTGTCTGTTCATTGGAAAAGAGATTACTGCTATAATACCCACTGTAATCTGTGATCCATCCATTGCCAGTGAAAACAGAACCAAGGTTAATACATTTATAACTCTGCCCATTTTGCTGCGAGCTCAAAAGATGACAGTCATCTTTACATGTTTGCCTTCCACTGGGAAGATCATTCAGCTCAAGAAACGCGGATGAATTGGATGAGCTTTCCTGGGTATATACGTTGGACTGAAAACAGCTTTCACTCCCCGGCATTATTTATAGCACAGTCACAGTAAATAGTGCTGCAAGTGGGATGGGAAAGGAAGGAAAGCAACATCACTAAAATACATGGCTCTGCTAACTCCAGGAACAGGTCGGTTGCTCTCCTACCAGCAGAGCATCCTGGCTTGGCTTGTGTCCTCTGCCACCACATTTTCCTGCTTCCCTTGAAACCTCCTGCCAGTCTGTTAGCAACCAGTAACTACTTTTGGATGCTTTCTTCTCACATTTCTGTGCAATGGCCACCTGTCACGCCACAAATAAAAGCCTTCTAATTCCCCAAACCTGCCGATTAACATTCTTGGGGTTTATTGAGCCATGAGAGACAAGCTGTACCCACTTGTCAAAAAAGAGCAAGATGGGAAAGTTTTAGCTTGAGTTAGTTGCCTTCAACTTCCCAGCTCAAAGGATCCACCTCTGGGTTCCCTTGTGAAACCACCCAGGAGAGGAGGAGGGAGACGTTGATACAGGAAGCCAAATGAGAGATCTGAAGAGATCAGGAGGCTCCTCTGGCAGCTGGACCAGCCCCAGACTGAAGTCTGCAAACTATCAGCCAGGTTGTGGCCCTCAGTTGCCAGCAGCAGGCATGGTCCCTGGCATGGTCCATGCTCCAGCAACATGCGAAACCTGCCCAGGCGAGTGGGAGGAGAGCAAGGAGGGCTTTCTGCTGGCTCCTGCAAACGAGCACCCAGTGTGTGTGGGTGTGTGGGCATGCGTGACCAATGTCTGACATAAACAGCACAGGAATATTTGGTGTATCCACACTGTGACAAATGGCTGAATATTCCTGCTTATCACCTCTTAAAAATGAGCTGGAGAAGGAAGTAACACTTACCTGCCCTTTTCTCTGCAGTCCTTCAGAAGTAACATTTAACTTCTCTGCTTTCTTCCACAGCCTTTTGTCTTCCCTCATTTCAGTGTTTGCTCATTTAAAATAACATCTGTTAAGACTGAGAATGTGTTTGCTATTTGCTTACAAAGAAACAAGCAACGTATATTAAGAAAAGGTCTACCTGCATCAGAGGGGAAAAAATAATGTATTGCAGGATACAAAGGTAAGGGCTGAAATCCTGGCTGTCTTCTTGCAATGCTGAATCCACCTGATGCTCACGGGACACACTAAGTGGAGCAAGAATGATACAGCAGCTTAGGACTAGAAAGTATGAAAGCCTTTCTCTATATAGTAGCAGAATAAGGCCTGTACTGTACCATTGCTATTGTCAATGGGAGGGTGTAAAGATGACTCCTTTAGCACTGGTTTTCTCTGAAGAGTTTGAGCCAAAGATAGGAAAACTCCACCTCCCCTTTATCTCAAAGTAATTACAGTAATTAAGATGACCTTAGCTATCTTTTTAAAAAAAACTCACCTGCTGTCCATACCCCTGCACTCTTGAAAGGCTTTGGTACATGAATACGTCGAAGGCCAAAATGAACTCACAGCCTTATCTTCTCTTTCAGAATACAAGGAATTTGGCTATAAAGTCCATGTTTGCTTTACACGGTGCTCTAATGGTGACAGTGTTACTCTAAACAGCCTCTCAGAGATGTATACCCTGTTTTCTAACACTCCTGTAAGTAAGCGCCATTACACAGTCTGTTACTTCAGAGCACAAATTCACTGAAATACAGCTGACTGATTTTCAAAGCAAGCCAATTCTTATTAGCTGACCTACTGAGAAGTCATGTGCAAGTGCTGGTTTCTCCTCTGAATTTCCTGTAAGATAATGAAGCTTCTACCCTGTTCAAAGGCCAAACTGGCTTCACGCATCTTAAAAATGTGATGTAAGGTTTTCTATTCTGCCTTAAGTTCCCTCTAACAAATATAAATAGATGTATCTAAAACCCCAAAGGCTATTTTTGGAATACCTGTTCCATGTCTTTAATACACTTTTCCTTTTTCCTTATTCTAATAAACACCAAAACTTTAAAATAACTTACTTAATCTTCTACTCAGTATTTCTGAATGAGACAATTATTGAACAGCTATGGACAGAGATGCTTGTTCAGGATATTAGGTTAACTTCTAATACCATCTATGAGGCTGATCTTTTCAACAATGCTTAGCTGTTGTCTAGTCTGTCTTCTTTTGACTCTCTTAAGCTAAAACATCCACTAAACCTGATCTTGAATCTCATGTGTGTTTTTCCTGCTCTTCTCACATGGGTGCCTGCAATTTCTGCCCAACTTGCCATTTCGTTCTTTTTCATTAAATCCAGGGTGTAAACCACTGCAGCAGAGTCATCTCTGGGTTTGAAAGTGGCCTGAGGCAGTGGTGTTACAACACAAGAAAATTCAGCCCTCGTTCAGCAACCCTTGCTTTTATAGTAACAATTAAAAAAAAAAAAAAGAAAAGAAAAAAAAGAAACTATTATGCATTTCAAATAGATAATGAAACCTTGGGGCCCTTCGCATTACAGAGTTGACACAGAGTCAGTTATTGGACCATGTAGATTATCTGTGGTGGCTTTTCCTACTAATGCATAAATCACCACCTTCGCGCAGAAAAAATCCAATAAATCCACAAAGAAAGTACGGAATGACCTGGGTGTCCCAAGCACCTATGTACAATAAAACGAGAGGTTTCCATTCACTCATACACAGGCTCGTGAAAATGAGCATCAGGGAATTCAGCCTTTGGGAAACGTTACTTCATAAATAAATTAATAAAATAAATTAAAGAAAATTAAATAAAGTGTGGGAAAGGTCAACACTGGACTCACTGAGAAAAACTGATGAAGTGAGAAGATGATATTAAAGGGGAATCAGTTTGCACAATGACCAGTCAGGGCATAATTCAGTTTTGAGGAGGGAGAATCCCAGTCTGTCTGGTCGACAGAAAGAAGGCAAAATCTTTACCCTACTGGTATTAATATCAGAGGTACCACTGGTTTTAATGGAAATAAAATTTTATATGCTGATAACTTGGGCATCATTCTCCACTGTTATTTCCATTTTATTTCAGCGGGATTCCCAAGAATGAAAACCCTCTTAATGCAGTGGAGCATTTGATTTCGGTGTCTTGCATTGATAGGTGTCACATCCAAAAGCAAAGCAACGAACACAGCCAAATTGCATGATTCACTTTCGGCTTTGGTTTTATGAGAACATTGATTTGTCTGAAGTTAGCCCTGTGCTAATATGTTTTGCTTTTTAATTTTGAAGTCAATTTTTTGCACAAAAAGCGCATGCTTTTCTTATCTAAATTCCTGAAGTATTTCTAAAGTTACCTGCAAAATAGCTTTGCCTGCTGAAATACCTTGGCAGATATTATACACTTTCCTAATTTGATTGTCTCCCATACATTTGGGAGTCTTCCTAAATAGCTGTATTTGTTGGTGCTTTCTTTAATATCCCTCAGAGCGGAAACTTAATTCTGAGGCTAGGCATATCCACAGAGATTTGTCATCAGCTCTCTGACGTGCCTGCTCCAAGCAAGCAGTTCTGTTGCTGCTGACATGAGCAAAGAATGATGTCCCAAGCTAACAGAGGTATTATATACTGTTTGTTACCTCACTTCTGCATGTCTAGTTCAGCCTAATGCATTGCTTATATTGGCAAGAGCAGCAGAAATAATAATAAAAAAAAGTCTTTCAAAGATGGAATAAAATCCATACTTACTGTAATGGTACAATACAAGGAAAAAGTAACACACCCTGCGCGATGTCTAAGGAAACGGGTTTGCTTTCAATAACCAAATTGTTCGAAGGCGGGCAGGGGCTTTGCAGGAAACCAGGGCAACTGCAAGCCTTTCCCTGTAGCAGCAGTGGAGTTGGGCAACCCAAGGAGAAAGTGTTTTCACACTCCACAGAAAGCTCTGGCTACAATGAATGTGTTTGCCCCAAATACTTAGGTTTCATCAAATCACCATTTTTTTTCTGTGAAAATCACTCTGAGGGACATTTTATGCTTTTTCCATTTCATGCCATGCAACCAAATCGTTAAGGATCTTCACACTGAGGAATTATTTTAGTCCCTCACCATATGAAATGTTTCCTGTTTAAAACAAAGTGGGCTGATAAGAAGGCGGCAGTAGAATATTGATGCGAGTATAAAATAGTCGGTTAAGTGAGATATTAGCTAACAAAGGATAATTGCAATTATCAGATGCCTGAGTTTTATGTAATTAAGAGGCAATGTGAAAGCGTGTCTCCAAAGCTAATATAATAAAACACACAAGCTCCTTTTCAAACAAAATTTTGCTGCTTTTTTCCTTGCACTTGTAACTTGCCATACCCACAAAAAAATCTTCCAACTGCGACACAGGCTGAGCATACATCAAAGTCTGGTTTACAAAGCAGAGCAATTAGAAGTTGTGGTCCCCATTCGTATCTCACTTGTCATGCCTACAAAAACATGGTAGCTCTCCCTTTCTGAAGAGAAATGTCAGATATCTGCCTGCTGCTTTGACTGCTAATGTCAGAGCAAGCCCTGAAAGCTGCATCTCTTCCCTTTCCATTTTTTATTTTTAATGCAGCAGAAGTGCAGTGCAGCTCTGGGAGAAGCGTTCTTAAAAGCTGGCAAATTCAATAATGCCAAGGCACTTCTCCATAGAAAGCAATCATGATGTCAGCAAAAAAATGTTCCTTATCTTGAAATGCTGCAAAAATATTATATAATGTATCACAAGTACAACAGTGCAATAGAAGTATGCTGGCTGTTGCTGTGAAACTACTACAAAATATTCACCGTTCCAATAAAACAGTGAAAGCTGTTGCAAAATTATCACTAGGAAGGCCTATAAGATAGAAGAAATATTTTCTTATTCCCCAAAGAACTGCATGTGCCAGTACTACCATGAGCTATGTTTTGTGTAGAAAAATGCCGTTCTGCATGAGCTGGGCTTTGTGAAGCACTCCAACAACCCAGGAGTCTCTCCTGAAGTACCAGCTTGCTTAGTCTGGGTCCCATTTCGCTGGCTGCATGCCGAGTGTCCCCAGCATCCATAACTTCAGTAGGTAAAAAAAAGTTAAAGGTGAATCATGTATGTACTAAATACAGTGTATTTAATGCACGGAATAAACAAGAGAAGCTTCAGCTATTCCCTTTTTTCACATCTACACAACAGAAAAGTCCCAGGGAGGAAAACAAGGACTGACATGAAAAGTTTGGGTGTCACCCATTCTGTTTTGCTTTTGGTTTTTATGCCACTGATAATAATTACCAATTCGAAGCCCTTCGATACTGTAGTGTCACTTATAGTTATTTCCTTCCTTAAAAACACACACAGAGTGTTTTCATTGGCGATACACTGCATAGAGATTTTTTTTACTGTGATGTATGTTTTTGTTAGAAAAAAATCACCTTGAAGAACACCTTGTTTTCTGAATAGAGAATACTGAATTTCAGATGGTACTTAATTTTTGCACAAATCTGTTCTGCAGCCACGGAACAGTCTCCAAGGAAATGCTCGATTCCGTACCAGTGAGTTTTGTACCTGCTGAAAGGCCATCTGCTGTGCCTGAGGAACGAAGCGGTCAAGCATGATGATCATCCTTCAGGTGATGAGGTGATGTTTTATGTTTTCAGAGCTGGATCACTGATGATTTCAAAGATATGGAAGATAATCTAAAATACTCTGTGGTAGACAGCTTAATAAGGAACTCATAGTAGCTTATACAGCAAAACTCTGTGCTAGCTGCTATTTTCTTAACTCTGGTGGCTCCATGCCCAGATGTATTTTGGTGCTGCTGGGAGGTGACAAAGGCAAGAATTACCAAGTCCCTTCAAGTCTCAACTAAACCATAAGCCCCCAGAACTGAATTATTATGATTAAATTCCAGTATATGATAGCACTTAAGTCATGAGATTGGTGTTATATCTATGAATAACGCAAGTTTATTTAAAGGAATGGAAGCAGACCAGATTATTTAGAAGACACTGACTGCCAGGGCTGAATATAAATTTCTCCAAATGTCTTCATCTGTTAACAGAGCTGTTACCAGAAGCACAAGGAAATACTAGTTTTGCTATGTATTATGAATGACAGACAAGTTGCTGTCTATCAGCATGGGAGCAAGAAGCGGTAGGAGATGCTGCTGCAGACATCACGACCGGGCAACTTGCTATATCTGAGGAATCCCGTATTTATAAACTGCAGACCAGACTGACTGCATCAGCTGAGCATCTTCCACCAAAGGTAGCTGCAACTCAATGAGCTAAATGACTGCCCTTTCTTCCTTAAATCAGCTATTCATCACCCACTAGCTGCTTCTGGTAAAGTGGTGACAGGGACAGTAGGAGGCACTGGAGCAAGGCATTGCACAAGCCTGTCCCAGCTGCCGTTGTGTTCAGGGTTTTGGGGTCAATGCAAATAGTCCTTGTGGTTGCATGAGCATGGGATACCCGCTGAGAAAGAGCTGGTTCTTGCTGGACTGGAATACTCAAATACTGTGTTCAGTTTCGTGCCCCTCACTACAAGAAAGACATTGAGGTGCTGGAGCATGTCCAGAGAGGGCAATGAAGCTGGTGAAGGGTCTAGAGCACAAGTCTTATGAGGAGCAGCTGAGGGAGCTGGGATTGTTTAGCCTGGAGAAAAGGAGGCTGAGGGGAGACCTTATCGCTCCCTACAACTACCTGAAAGGAGGCTGTAGGGAGATGGGAGTCAATCTCTTCTCCCAAGTAACAGGCGATAGGACAAGAAGAAATGGCCTCAAGTTGCACCAGGGGAAGTTTAGATTGGATATTTGGAAAAATTTCTTCACTGAAAGGGTTATCAAACATTGGGACAGGCTGCCCAGGGAAGTGGTGAAATCACCGTCCCTGGAGGTATTTAAAAGATGTGTAGACGTGGTGCTTGGGGACACGATTTAGTGGTGGACTTGGCAGTGTTAGGTTAACGTTTGGACTCAATGGTCTTAAAGGTCTTTTCCAACCTAAACAATTCTATGATTCTGAAGGCAAAAGACCTGCCTTTCCAGGGACCTTCCTGAGCTTCTCTTTAGGAAACACTTGCTGCTCAAGGACACCTCCCAACTTTATCACAACGGGGGCAGCTCTGAAAAGAGGTCATGAGAATGAAAACCTTTGCCTTCCCTCCGGTAGTGTGTCAGCCACGGGTGACAACCCCCGTCTCTGCCGGTGTTCAGCCTGTACCGGGTCCCAGGGGTGTAGTTCTGTAGGTGAGCAAGGCATCAGCTTTTGTTTTTTCTATCAAATTGCTGAGGAACAAATAATTTGACACACAGTCACCACCAGATTTCTTCACAGGTGTTTGCTTAACAGAGGAAGGGAAGTTTTTTTTCTCTGGTTGAGTCTTTGGCAGTTTCTTTCTGGAAAGGCATTGAGTGATCTTTTACTAAACAGAGGTGCACAGGTTGGATCTGGAGGTGTGGGTCAAGTGTCCTACCTGATACTGTGTTTTGTAGACATGAGCTGAACCAAGGGACAGGGACAGGGACAACTGGATGACCTGCAAGGAGAACTGAATCCCTCTGACCCTAAAGGTTTCCTGCATTCAAGAAGACATTTTAAGTGAGGGATGATAAAACAGTTTGCTTTTTTTAGAGCAGGATATTTTGGTAATAACGTATTATAGATCTTTTGGGATGTTTTGACATTACTGTAGAGACCAAGAAGAATTGTCATGTGATATGTAACATACCATTGGCATATTTTTGTTCAATATATTTTATTTCAGCTGGTCTTTTTGGCCTTTATTCCACTAGTGGTAGAAAAACAGTCACTGTGTATAAATACTTTCTTTTTACCAAGAAATTTGCTACAATGAGGAAAACACTCCTATGGCTTCTTTCTCCCTGTTTCTTTGCGGCTCTTCAATATCTTTCCATCCTCTGTTTAGCTTTCTCCTATGTCTTTGAAGAAATGCTAGGGGTATTCTCAGACAGGCTCGTGCACTTTCTACAGATTATTTTTTATTAATTATTATTATATTGCTCTCCCAGACAGAACAGGGATTGGAAAGGCATTTCTTTCCCATATCTTCTGCGCATACTCGAAAGAGCTGGCACATGCACGCCTCCTTCCTGGTCAGGGAAGGAAGTATTTGGACTGCAGGCAGGGGCAGCAACAGGGAGCACACTATGCCCCTTTTTTTGTGAAATCAAGCAGAGGATTTGGAAAAAGGTAGGACAAGGCAGAAAAGAATTTAACAGCTGCCAGGACGACACTACAGAGTTCGAGTGCGCCTTGTCACAGCTGCCAAATTCTTCACGGCAGCGCTGCCAGCATTGGGCTAACAGCTGCACATCAGTGATTTGTTATAAATGTTCCACCAAGGCAGTGTTTAACAGCATTTTCTGCTTTGACCCAGTTGTCCTAATGAAAGATACTGCTGGGTAGTGTGTCATTCATGTCTGTCGACTAGTGTGTTTAACACAGCAGTGATACTCTACAAGATACCATCGCTGCTTCAGTACATCTACTATCGGTGGCTGGTGCTGTTATCTCTATTGAAGGCATTTAATAACAGCTCCTGGCAGGAGATAAAAGAAGTCCAGGCTTTATTGACTTAATTTCCCCCTTGAAAAACACTGGTAGTCCTGACATCTTCAAGTTATTGCAAAAGAAGCTTTACCCGTTTTTTATGAAGTTACTCGAAATACTTTACTCAGGACTTCTAAAAACCTCCATCAACCAAAAGTGTTTTAATCATGGGAGGGAACCCTTAAAAGAGTGTGAACTTTTTTTCTGAAGGATATTGCCTTTGAATGGGAAAACCACCTTGCTTATTCAAGTTGACTCTTTACCAAGCTCTTCTATTCATTCCTGACATTTGATTACCAGAGAGAATTTAAGTGATTTTTTAATTTCTTATTTATATAACTGCAATATAGACACATTCAACCAAAACGCTTGTTTGTCAACATTTTAGAAAGGTCTCAGCATCCTGACACACCATGCATGAATCGATTCTAATCAACTGGCCCATTTCATTTTCAACTGTCTTTTCTTTCTTAGTCATTCTTTGAAAGAACTTTTATGAATGAAGCCCAGCTCAAGGGCAGCTAAAATGCCATTATTTTTTCTCCAAGATTAACACGATTAATTTAAAATAAGGTAAAACATTCCATTCTTGCTACTGATTCTTTGGTGCAAGTTCCTATTTTTTTCTGATGAGATTATCTAATCCATCTTCCTCTGAGCAATACACTATTTCTGATTCCTAAAATAAACCAGCACTTTCTCAAGGCTTATTTGGTGGCTGTGTTTGCTGGTTTGGAATTTCATTAACAGCTTATCAACTGATCCCTTGACAGAGTTTTCCACACGAAATATAAGTTGATTATTTCCTTCCTAAAAAGGTGTATGCTTCAATGAAATGGACCCTTTTGTACATAGTAAGTCTGGGTCTGTGTCTAAGGCAAATATCAGATCTGAGCTCCAGTTCTGCCTTTGGCTACATGATACTGACATGAGAGGTAGCTCCAGGTAGAGAGGACAAAATGTGGGCATTGCCCTTTCAGAAGTGCGTTGCAGAATTCAGTAGAGGTGAGAAGACTCTACTGAAGCAACTTTGAGGTGATATGTATGTTTAACAGAGAGAGGAAACCTTACCGACTGTAGTACATTCTGAAAACATAGAGGGTAGACATTGCTAACACACGACAAATAGTCCTGCCAGATAAGAACTGAGGATGCTGCAGAGAGAAAAACACACTGGTTTTCATCAGTCTATATTTTTACGTCTAAAAGCCTGCATGTAGTAAAGATACCAGAGAATTACAAGGATACAAATACTCCGAGTGTTTTGGATGGAGTCTTTGCAAACGCCAAGGTTGAGAAACTGAAGTGATTGGTGATATGACCACTGGGCATATTCACCTATTTTGCAGTTTACCTTATCATTTCTCACCTCTGTGTTATTTCTTGTGGCTGTACTTGCAGCTGGCCCTTGCTGAGGTCAACTCACAACAGTGAAGTCATGCTAGTGCTAAGGCAGAGTCACAAAGGTCAATATCTGTATCATCAAATATCTGTGGGTGTATTCACATCTTCATGGGAACAATACCAAAGATCTTTTGGAAATGTTAGAAAAGAAAAAGGGGAAATGTTGGAAGTAGTTTATGCTGTGTCCTGTAATTTTGAACATTTTGAGGAAAGGGGAAGTCAAAAAATGAGAAGATTCATTGAACTTCAACACTTTTAACAGTATCTGGGTTCTAGTCCTGTGGTCTCATGGCTAATTTAAGCTCCACTGCTGGTGAACAGGCGGATGCTGCCCTGCCTCTGCCTCTTGTGCCACCCACTTTCCTTCCCAGGCACTTGTCCTCTTCCTTACACACTTCATGTTTGTGATGGTGGGTGCCATGGGGCCAGCAAAGCCATTGGTGGGCTTAACTTGATATTGGGCTAACTTGGTGGGCTAACCTCGATCACATCGAGGTGAGGGAGAGAAAAGTGGCTCTGTTGGGAACACTGACTGCATTGGTTTGAAATGTATCCTTTATAAAGTTATATAAGAAGAGAGATCATGTAGGAGGAATAAAAATAATAAACTGTTAGGGTGATTTGCTGAATCTTCACCTCAGTTCCCACAGAAGCACAGAAATAAAAGTCCAGTTTCCTCCATAGATAGAGATCATCAAGGGCAGAAAAATTACAGAATTAAGAGAAACATTTCCATGGGGTGTCTGCTGTCAGCAAAAGTGATGCTAAAAAAAGATATGGAGTTATAGCCACACGGGTGTAAGGTCAAAATGGGGTGAAAACTTCAGTCAGCAGAAAGACGATGTAGCACAAAAGGAATGATCTCTTTGCAGGCTGTGACAGAATAAAAAGCATGTCTGGCTTGTATGAATAGGTGAAAAGGAAAAAGCTGAAGAGCTTCCTTCTCTTTAGACAACAGTTAAGTCCAAGAACTATAAATTCAATAGAGTAGAAAGAATTTTAAAAGGTTATAAACAGCTAATATTTATGGAATATCCATAATATCTGCTCAGAGCTTCTAAATAGTCAGTATCCAACAATTGCCCACATCTTAGGACAAGCTTATTATTTACATTCACATGCTCATATGTGTTAATTTTTTCAGAAAGATACATTGATCAATCCTATTTCTATATAAAGAATAAAGGGCAACAGATAATGTCATACCACATTTGCTGACCCATTTCATTCTTGTAGTCATATACCAAAGATGCAAATAGTTGCATCCTAAATTTATTAACTGTAGAAGAAGTGATTCATTCATTAGTGTTATACAATTGTCAGTGGTAATGATGCCTTAGAGAAACAACTGCATTGCTAAGAATCACACATTCATTTCTTCTCCATAACTTGGTTAATTTGTCTTGAGTCATAAGTTTTTGCCAGTTACCTTTAATTGATTAACAGTTAGGCAAAGCATCCCTATCAAATTAATGCAGAAGAATCTGCGTTAATACCCACTGTGGTTATTATAGTGATACTACTGTCATTTAACATTTGCATTACTACCTCAGCTGCTTTGCGAGGGACTGGGAGGTGGCTCCGGGAGAGAAGGGAAGGTGACTATTGAGAACCCTACATTGAATCAGCAATTACTGTATTTAATTCAAGAATATCCCAGATACCTTGTATGTGATAAGCAGCGCTGTCTAAATCCACAGACCTGCTTCAGTTTGTACATTTGCCCTTTCTTTCCTGGTTACCTACCAGGAACAAAGACCATGGTCTTAGATTGACTTAATTTCCTTTTGCCAGGGGGAGGTGGAGGCAAGTGTTGAAAGCAGAATATTTTCGCTTGATGTTGCGACTTTTCTGATGAATCCTGAGCTTTCTTCCTGTTGTAGTTTTTCTGCTTCTCAAGGAATCACTTGGGATGTCTTTTACGGGCACTTTTATTGCCATAGAAGTAATTTTAAAACGCATTATCATATCCCTTAAAAGTCTTCTGAGCAAGGCTTAGCTCGAGAATTCTTAGGAAAATGTTTGATTTCAGTGAATATTTTGGGTTTTCAAATGATAGTAAATGATAAAGTACTCCCTTCTTCTTCCATCGTAATACACATTTATTGTCACCTGGAAATCACCTCGTATTTCTGCAGTAAGAATTTATTCAGTAGTCTGCATGCTGCACATGGCATTGCAGAGTTTATCGTAACTGAGCTCATAGAAAAAGCCCTTGGATACGTCTGTCAGTGTAGGGTGCTGCACCCTGTCAGGGTACAAACCCAGTGGTTTTACTGGGTAATGTTATTTTCCCTTCATACAAATGTATCAAGATAATCAACACGGCAAATCACTGTTTGCAGTGTCAGCTCAGACATTTCAGCAGCGCAAGCTCGTGGTCCATTCCCCATTCCACCTACACAGCTTTCCTGGTGATAACCCTTCCCACTCCTACCTAACTTTACCTAATTGCACATATTTAGGACGACTAAGAAGATCCTGGTCTCTCCTATGGGCATCTAGAAGCTGCTATCTGCTTTGGAAAGATGCAGAGCAGCGTGGTGCCCGCTAGTCAGACTTCACTCCCAGAATTGGGACTTGGCTTTGCACCAGAGATGGTGGGACTCCACATGACAAATGCTTTCCAGCAGGAACGTGGCAGGAATGCAGAAAAACCTGCTGTAGTTCTGAGGACTGAAAGAGCTCCAGAACTTGTCCCTATAAAAGGAAATGGTGTGCGTTGAATTAGTTGCTGCCTTTAAAGTCCCACTCATCTTAGTGACATCTAACCTCTAGTGATAAAATGCACCAAGAGATAAAATCTGCAGCCAAGAGTGATAAAGTTCTGGGGCTTGTCCAACTGATCAGCAAACTTTTTTCGTCCCATGTGCTCTTCAGTGAGTGGGAAAAAAAATTCACTTACTGGAAGGGGTTTGTGCCCTCTCAACTTTCTCTACCGACTGATGGTATCTCTGCAACTTACTCTTGGAACTACTTTCTTCTAAATGATGAAGTGATTCAAAGATAACACCCTCTCGTTTCACAGAAATGCAAATATGATTGAGGTGGAGAATGACTGTAAATAATACAAATGTCCAGAAAAAAATTGCAGAGCTTTGTTTGGATTCTGCATTAAACTTTCACTTCACATTTTCTGAAACAAACCTATTATTGACTTGGCTTGGCTGGAAAAAGAGTGACTGCAGATCATGTGGCAGTAAAAGGTGTATTGTGTGGACACATGAGGGCTGAAACACAGCTGGAGACACAAGTTCTGCTCTCGCCTTTGTCTGGACTTGCTTTAAACTGAAGAGTTCTGCCCTCTCCGAGATGTTTGTTTACCTGGTTTCTTCATAGACAGCAATCACGTCTCTCATTCCTGTTCTGCTAGTCTAAGCAAACCACGCTTTTTATCTTTTCTTGTCCGATACGTTTTTACTTCCCTTCATCATCATAGCAGATCTTCTCTAAACCTGCTCTGGTCTATGTCATCAAGTCTTGCAAGCAGATGAAGACGATGCCCAAAGTAGTCCAAGGGAGGACTTTGCAAACAGGTTTGCAAAAGTGCTAAAACAGGGGTAAGACTATCCATCCCATTACGCAGAGGAATCCAGAGAGGGTCGACCTGCCCAGCTGTGTGCACCCAAGAGTGAGTGCCTTTTCCCTGCTGTCTGAATGGATTAGAAACCATGCAGACATATTAGCACGACGCCAAGCCTACACTGGTGTCCCCTACCTCTCAGCATGGATTCTGGGAAGGCACTGAGTTTTAGCTGAACTTCCTGTGGGTGTGGGGTACTGCTGCCTGCCTGCAGAAGGCTATGCAGACTCACAGTCTCAATGGAGAAACCCTCCATAAATATAGAAGCATATTAGCACTTCACCAAAGCTCTAGCTCTTTGGCATATAAATATCACAAGACAGATTCGAATATCACAGAAGTGTCACTTTTGCAAGCAGGTTTTGGCTAATCCATCAGCAGTAGCTAGCGCACCGAGATAACAAACAGCTAAACCCTCTCAGATTACCATTAGCCATTAAAGTTGCACTGGAACGAGAGGATAAATTGCACTGACTAGCTTTTAAAAATACTTGTCCATCACACACACAGACTCTTGCGGGGTTTTCTTAGCACCAATAAACTTGATGGAAGTTGGCCCTGCTTCACAGCAGTGCTGCTTTACTCTTTACTCATGCAATGAAAGCATCTGCTATGGTTGAGCCCCCTTTTATTTCCAGGTTCTTACATATGCATGATCCAGAAGTAGCAATGTAACTGAATAATACCCCTACGCTGTAGGACATGACATTTTTCACATCAGAATAATATTTAACATCATTAGAGGCAAGCAAATAAATCATGGAAAAGAACAGATTTTTTTGGGATATTTTTTCCTTATTTTTGTTAGCATCATGCCACCACTCAGATGTCAGCCTTCCTGAACTAATATTCAGTGTTCAAAATTTGAGCTGTGGCGATTCATTTGCCTTGATCACAAAAGCCACACAGTATTTTTCCAGATGAGTGTAATCTTCTCAAACAAAGAACATGAACAAAATATAAGGAGTTAGAAATTCCCAAGAATAGAGAACAAACAAACAAAAAAACCACCTATGAAAATATTTTTGCAGGTGTGAACCTATTCCTTTCAGAGCCACATTTTTTACACAATACAAGGAAAGTCTGTTGCAACCTCATACCCACAGACATCAGACCTGCAGGAGGAAAAGCTCCCAGGCTCTCCCTGGGAGTCAACAGGAGAGCTCGCAGTGGGCTCCTACCTGCTACTGTATTAGTGTCTATGTGCTGCTTTGCCCCAGATGTTTCCTCCCAAAATGTGAGAGGCTGGACCAAGTGTGTAACGGAGCTTCTGCCCCAAGTCTTAGTTTTTCAGCAACTACTCGTTTATCTCATTTTTTTCTTTCCTCAGTTAATAAGGAGAGACACCAGCAGACACCTGCACAAGACAGACACTATTAAACGCTAAATTTTGTCACGACAGGAAGATGATAGAACTTGAGACAAATTTTTACTTCTAAAGGAATCCTGAGTCATCACGAATTTGGCTTCGGGCACTACTTTCAACACCTGATTGAAAGACTAAGTCACAATTTACGGCCCGAGTGAAGATGGATTTTCTCTTACCTTGTGGCCACAAAACCCTGCAGAGCCCTAGGTGTAGAGCGAGCCGTCCTGGCCCCAAGAGAAAGCCACCCAACATGAGACCCTGCCCCACAGGCAGCATCTGAGCTGAACATGGTGCTCCACACCCAGCAAAGCAGCTGTGGGGCACAACCACAGCGACAGACAGCCAGAAGTATGATAATATTTAGTGTCACCGAACGCTATTACAGCATCAAAACTGAAAAAAGGAGCTAAGTGTCCCCCCCCGCTGCCCACGCTGTTTCACTGCTGTTTGTACTAGGAGAAGTACATTGATGCTTTTGAATTGCTGCTGAGGTTCTCGTCAGTGGTTTTGCACTTGTGCCATATTAGTAAATAACATATAAAATGTTCTTTTCTCCTCATAGAAGCTATGTAGCTATAATAACATATATTGTGTTTATACACATGAAAGATCTTTTCATTAAGATGACATCTAGAAGACCCTTGTCTCCTGTGCCTGTAGTGTTCCAGCAAGGGACCTTCTCTCTCCCTACTATAAAAACCTCGTGGGCTGTTTTCTTTCATCACGTATCATTGGTTTAACTGAAAACAGAATTTAACCCAGCAGGCTGAAGCTGAAGTTACTCCACAGAGTTAGGTAAACTGGCTCACGAATCACCAGCGTCGCTTCTAGCTCAGCACTGCTGCCGCTCCCGCAGCACAGGCTCTCCTGAAGCCCGATGGATGCAGGTGACAATGAAGCAGCCACCACCCTGCAGAGTTTCGAACCTCAATCTAAGGCTACAGGCAAGGGATGGGGTCAGTGGAGGAGGTGGCTCAAGGAAATGCTCACATGAGATGGGTCACCACCACGAGCAAGCTGCGGTCCCTGCTCCTTCCAACTCCCATCCCAGCAGCACTAGGAGAGTAAATACTTTCCTCTGGGATAATCCTGTCAACGGCTGCACTTCGCACCAACACAGAAATGAACTTAATGCCATTTCAGAAGCCAGTAAACACAACCTTTTCACAGCAGCAATATTTACTTTTTTTTCCCAGCAGCTTCCAAAGGGAGATGCGTGAACCTCCTGTTCTCACCTCTGACACAAACGAAGGAGAGGGCAATCGAGCACCAGTTCAACACATGTTTTTTTCAAAGCAAGCTGCTAAAAAGTTAACTGACTAGGCGACAAGCCATCAATAGAAGTAATGAGGAGAAAGAAATGGGAAGAAGGAAATCATGACATTCTCTCTGAATTCTGAAAAATAACGTAACTATGCTTCATCAAAAATGCATACAATTCTTCATGAGCTACCGGACACTATGGAAAGCTGATGACATGCACTCATAGGTGTCAACATGCACCTTATTTTGACAAGGAATTCACTGAATTGATTGCATCATATTGAGCCGGGAAATAAAACTTCTCTCTTTTCTTTGCAATTGGCTCCAGTTTGGCTGGAGCCATTTGGATTCTGCTTTCAGTTGCACTGAACAAGGTCTGCTGGAGAGCAGCCAGACTTGGTCTGGATTTCTGTTAGGTGCAGAAACTGGGATCCCAACGCATGCCAGCTGCAACTGGAAGGAATACAAAAAAGAGGCGTGCTTTTGCTGAAAGGCATCACGCTGCGACAGCGCGTGATCCTAGAGAACACCCCGAGATCATGTTCAAGGTTTCAGAGCTCTTCCTCGCTTCTGTCAAGGGATGCATAAGAAAAGCTGTATGTAGTGTTAGTAAGAAGAGCAGGCTAACACACCAAAACAGGAAAAAAAGAAAAAAAAAGAAAGAGTCCTTTCAGCTGAAAAAGATGAATGTACAGAAACAAAAAAAAATAAACACACAAAAAATCAAAAAACTCTATATATGATGTCAAAGTCAGTCACTTCTCTACTGCCGCTTGCTTCACCACCCAGAACTCAGTAGTTCACACAACCACACACTTAAAAAGGATAAAATAAAGAGATATATCACAAACTAGAACAACTTAATATTTGACAGCCCTACAGATAATGGGCAAACAAAACAATGTTGATCCATGGCAGATAGGCTGACAGGACAGAAGATGGAGGTGTAAATTCTCAGGGGATGTTTGCCGCTGCCAGAATGGTGCTACCACCTTACACCCTTGTGAAATATGTGGAGTGATCTCAGCTCGTTGCTGCTGCTAAAACCATTGCACATCTGACACCGACCGGAGCAGCAGAGCGTGAGGAGCAGCATAGCTGGGAGAAATGAGTCTTCCACAACCACGTCTGCCCATGTGCCAGGGAAGAGCCATGCTACGGTGGCAGCATGGCAAAGCTCAGACTGTTGCCCTTCATGCTACGCCTGCTCTGTGCCTCGGCGTAAGATCAGACCTTCCCAGCCCGCTAGTCTGTTGTGGTGCTCGAGTACCGAAAATTAAACGTATTAAAATTCAGAAGCGAAAAGAAATCCTACGTGTGTGCCTTGGGTATATTTGGGAGTATTAATATTTTATCTAGGAAACTGATTACAATATGCAAAGAGAGTGCTTCTGCAAACTGATCAGTTGTGCCCGCAGCACTGGGAAATACAGCCGAAGTCAGATTAAACATCTACCAACTTCGGCATTCTTCAATCAGCCAAGGAACTAGGAAATGAAGGGAGCTGAGACATAAACATGCTTGATCTACTTGTAGCAACTCCAGCTCAATTCCTCTGGATTTCACGGCAGATATCCTCTCTCTTGCTATTTAACAGGCATCCTTGATAGAACTCGCTCATTTAAGGTATCCTGCACATATTATTGCCTGCTCTGTAACCCTGCCACCATACTGAATTCAGTGCTGGAGTGGCAAACATAGGAATTTAGATACAGGTATATGAAAAGGAGATCACATACCAAATATTAAAGTCACGAAGCTGTGAGTCCATCCCGTTTCTCCAAGCTTCCTTTTAGGTTCCTGTGATTCACCACAAACAATGTTGAGCCATGTGTCCTTGTTACCTGTATGCATTACGCATCACTAAAATTCAGGGCCTCTTGCCATCTGTTTTAATTAAGAAACTCATATATAGATTTGGCCACCTTGCCCAGTAAAATACTTCCTGAAAGAGAATTTTAAAGTCTGATAGTGGGCCAGATCTCCAGCTGGCATTAATTCTTATACTTCCAGTAACATCACTTGTGATGTGTTGATTTACAGCAGCCAAGGAGTCAGGCAGGTAACATCACAATAGGAAACACAAAATGTTATTCATCTTGGCAAACCTTTTAAATTGCAATGCTACTCACTGATGCTTGCAGCAGATTACAAAATAATCTTCAACTCTGGTTCATGTTGAAACTCATGATCTTAGTGAGACTTTTGTGCAGCTGAAGCAAATAGTTTGGCTCTATTTACTCAGCACAGAATGTGTAAATGACGGCTCCCATACATCAAATATACTTTTGCATTTTGCATGGATGTAAGAGGTACGTCAGTCACAGCTTTCTGGTAGCTTAGGGAAGGGCTTTTTGAGAGCATTCTGGTAGCAGCAGAATATTCATGAAGTTAAAGCAAATAAAACTAGAACAACTTAATATTTGACAGCCCTACAGATAATGGCAAACTCCTCTACCTCAATCAAAAGGCTATCACTTCAGCCAAGAGGGGATAAACGCAGCTTGAAATCAATGACAGCTACATCACTAGTGCCACCTACAGCATCCAGTTCAGGGAAACCACCCAGACTATCAACTGGGTCAGGTGAGCATGCATTTCTAGACAGCTTTTATTAGCATCCAAACAGTCAACAAGACATTTTAATAAAGAAAAATATGTATTTGTGCAACACAAGGGCTAAACTATCCATTTGCAACATGCAATGTAGGTACATAGCTCAAAAAATAGATGTTTCTAGCAATTGCCAAAGGCACATTAGGAAAGCAGAAAACAGATACATTCAGCCCTGATGGATGGATGGATTTTATTTATTGCATCTATTATGTTTTGGAGAACTTAACACTGAGACCTGGTGTCCACCACTGGACAAGTTTTTTAAATGGTACAGTTTTTCCTTCTCCTGCTTCTTGAGCTAATCCTGTGCTTCAGGCAGATCAGTGGAGTGGGAGGGCTGAGCTGGCTTGCAGGTATGATCCACATCTAACAGCCATAGATCAGCTCCTCCATCAGGTATCTACAGCTTGGCTCCCTCAGCTTCAGCAGTGCTCAGGACCCTGTACACCTACAGTTCAGAAGTGCCATGCTGATGGTCTAGCCTTTGGCACGTAAGCTCGTGGAAACAACATTTATTAGAGCCTGGCTAATAACGTGCCACTGGGACTGGTTCCCACATCTCTGTAAGCATTAACCTTCAATGAGGGTTTGTAATTTCCAAGATTATTTCTTGTTTTGGCTGCTACATTTTCTGCAGTGTTCACAATGCAATCTGCAAACATTTCTGTCTTTTCCGTGTCATTTTTACAAGGATCCCAGGGGAAACATCATGTCATCTCTCCTCTGTGGACTTGATACAATATCAATTGCCGGTCACTGCACACCTGCTGAAGGCTTTGATGGCTATTCCCCTGAAAGACTGACTGCAGCTATAAATCCTGATGAGGTGAAGAGAGATGGATTTGTCTGTGCAGCTCTAAGTCTTGTCAAACAAAGATTATAAAAAATAGAAACTTTTCTCATCTTAAAACACACACCGAACAAGAGCTTGTAGACAGGTTCATGTTGATTCTTAGGTGCTCAAGGAATTGATTTATTTCTTTTAATAAAGAATACTTCTGTGCCTCACATTTAAGCACTTTCTTAAAAAAAGGAACATTTATTATTTACCTTTCCCTGACTGTTTCTCTTTCTTTTGGCACCTCAAAGGAATGGCCTCAAATGGCCCAGGGAGCTGGTTGAGTCACCATCCCTAGAGGTATTTAAGAAACGTGTAGATTTGGCACTTCAGGGCACACTCTAGTGATAGAGATTGTAGGGGGTTTTTTTGGTGGGGTGGTTTTTTTTTTTTCTTTTTTTTTCTTTTGTGTGTATGGTTGGACTCGATGATCTCAAAGGTCCTTTCCAACCATGATGATTCTATGATTTCTACGAAATTATGCCAGAAAAGAGCTCCCTTCCACCCTTACTTTTTAAATATAGGATACTGCTGAATTAGCTCAGGCTTTTACATGTCCTCACGTGATTTAAAGCAGAGAAGCAAAGGGAATCCATGGTAGGACTGTGTCCCCAAGACTTGTGTCCCTGGTTTTCCACCCTTGCTCCAGGAACACCCCAGCCCTAAGAGGCTGTGGCTGTGTCTGGGGCCATCCTCCAAGCCTGGCTCCTGCTGAATAAGGATTATTAATGAAGATAAAGACTGCAGGACCGGGTCTCCTGCACCAAAGAAACGCAGGTGATTGGCAATTCATTTGAAGAACAGTCTGCTGAAGAGTGTTGTCACAGTATAGGTGGCTGAGCATAAAATGTTTATCACCCTGACAAGTATTTTCTCCTGCCTGGCTCCAGATCTGACTGCAGCATCGCAGGTAAAATGAATTAACTTTGAATTACAAGCAGAGGGCTGGTATACCTCTTTCTGCATGGCCCCATGTTACTCGAAAGCGGCTCAGTGCCACGCCACCACCCGTGTGAGCCCTCCGACAGGCAGGAGGCTTTCCAGCGCTGCTGATCTCGGCATGCTGCGCAGCCTGGCTTCAGGGGCACGTCTCTTCAGCAGCTCTTGTGGCCTTTGTTCCCTCTCTGCACGAGCTAGTCCCACTGCTGACACAAAACCCTGCTCTTTATAAAAGGGGTGTGAAACCTGGCTTGTTACCTTCTCCCCTCGTTCACTTTCTTGCATTCACTTTGTGGTTCCTCCGTTTCAGGCAGACGTGCTTTCTGAGCTAATATCATGGCTGGGCAACTTCAAATAAAAAACTGCCTCAGCTGAATGAAACTTAGATTACTAATTTTCTCCTTCTGCTCCACAGCAGGAGCAGTGCACAAACACACGTCCCAGCCCCGCTCCTGGGAAAGCCCTCTACTAGTGACATCATGTCACTTCTGCGTGTGATACATGAGGACGCCTTTGAGGTCCTTTTCTGAATTATTTTAAAATTAGGGGAAATTCTGCATCATTTCTGTCTTTCTCTCCCTCCACTTTTTTCCTAAGCGGTAGAGATAAAACTTCTCCCTGCCTTTGTTAGAAGAATCGCTCATTATTAATGACTCGTGTCAGCCTGCTTACCTATTTCTTGGTGCTCTGCTGTCAGGTCAAGGCTTTCTGCTCCTCCCTCCAGAGACAGTTCTCATGACATTGCCTCCTTGGATTTTCGTCTGAATCTTATCACCCAAAGTGGAATTTAAGCCTGACACTCATTTGCCGTAGGTCATGCAAGCTGCCTTTCACCCATACCAGCCACTACCAACCTATGGGGCTATTGCCCCAGATGTGCCCCAGGTCTCAGAACAGCATCCAGCAGACGTGGTGCCAAAGTGGTGGGAAGCAGCTGGATCCCTCAAAGGCACGCCATCCCTGCCAGGACACTGTGGGGTTGAAGCTAGGAAGCAGCAAGACACAGATGGTTTCCAAACAGCTCAAGACTACAGCAGACTTCTCCATGGGCAGGATGAGAGGTTTCCAGCATGAAAAGGCCAGAGGTCCCCTCAAAGCCATCTCTGTCAGTAGAGATGTAGGGCAAGGTTTCAAAGTCTGTCCTTTTCCCATCTCCTTTGCATTTACAGCACTGTTTACTGGCTGGAACCTGCACAGGTAATGCAGATCCATCCCATACCTGTATGGTTCTGTCCCACCTTAGTGTGGGACTTGCATGACATGCATTTATTATCAGAAAGACCAATGATTTCCGAAGGCTTTTAAAAGATCTCTTCAGTGTGTTTTTGCTTTCCGTGCACAGGCATACATTTTATAGGATCCTTAGAAGTGGCATGAAAGCTGGCAAGATCTACACATTGAGAGAGCAAGCTAGGTGATTTTTCCTTTTTGAGGCTATCCCCAACACCATACTGCAACCCAAACCCACTTTAACGTGGACAGTGATGGGCAAGAAGACCTTGACCTCCTGGACTCATTACTGTCTGTTTGACTCCCCTTTCGTACAGCAACCCATATGTGTCCAAACTTCACCTTGAAAAGTGTCAAAACCTTTCAAACTCTCTTGAGTTCAAAACCTTTTAAACTGTCTTCAGTAGGAACACTACAAATGGTTGCGGTGGTGACCTACATTGTATAGTGGTATCTGGTAAACAGCAATGGAGCTATTATGCTGTCAAGCTGAAAAATAGTGTCAAAGTCACCAGTATATCTAACTGTAAAGCTGGCTCATGTGATTAGCACTGAGCATTTGGTTAGCTGAGACCATTACATGCCAGAATGATATTTTGTTCTTTCCAATAAGTACTGCAGCACTGCCCTAAGAACACCTCTAGGAACATCTGTGGCTCATGGGTAGCCCTCTGAGCTATAATTCCTTGCAAGACTCAGTTTTGCTCTAGGGTGAAGAGCAAATGACAGAGAGATGCTTGTAATTTTCTAATTTTAGCACAAAGATTTCTACTGTAGCTACTGTACCAGCTCCAAGCTTCCAAGGCAAGTAAGTGCTTCAATTCTTCCGAGCACGTACGGCTCAGAAATACACAACCTGGTGACCCACTTGTTCTCACTGGATTTATATTCTCTACACTTCTCTTCAACACAGCTTGGGTTATTTCCATCTAAGCCTTCTAAGCAAGAAAAAATTGCAAAATTATGTGTGTAGGCTGCACACATTATTTTCTAACTTTTTCTAATTTCAGCAGGTCCTCAAAACAAGTACCGAGTGGCACTCCAATTTGTTCCCAATATGAGATCAGTGTGGCTTAACGCAAAACTCAGTTCTGCACATATCTAGAAATGGCATTAAAAAAAGCGAGTCAGACTTGGCACAGTTAGATACTGGTTTGGAATTCAAAACCAAACGAACGCAAACTTGATTATGCTGGTCAACTGGGGTGTACTTGAAACCTGGGCTTGGGATTTGGCAAGAGATCTACTTGCAGCTGCGCCAGCTGCAGGACCTCCTCCAACAGCTCTGGCTGTCTGGCCGAGAAGCTCTGCTGTAGCCTCCTGTCTCAAGGGTTGGCTCTCCCAGCTTCGAGAGTATGAACAGAATAATGTGAGGCACATGGACAGTCGAAAAGGGGCTCCTGGCTGTGCTAAAATACCAAATTAACGTTGCACACTACGGCTGATCTGGGGGCATGATGATCCTACAGCAGCGAAGAGACACAATGCTGATGGATACTGTTTGTAAGGGAGCGGTCAATTTGTCCGCAAAGCCACAGAGGACCATAATTAAGACCCCTTCATGCAAATATATGAACTCTCAATCATCAGTAGGCATGTGGGCGTTCAAAGCATAAGTCAGTGTGAGGCAGCACCTGGAGAGGGAATTGGAAAGTGGTGTAAACCTGACATGCTCTGACTTTCCACCAGGGAACTGTCTTCCCCATTCTTCTGTCCCCTTAGTAATTAGAACAATTCCAGGTGCTGGGCTGATGCCTGGCTGACTGTCTTCCCTTATGCCTTCCTCTGCCTCCCCTGCTTGTTGAGAAGGTTCAAAACACCTCAGGCTGCTCCTTCCTCTATCACAGACCAGAATGTTCCTTTCTCACTAATCAGGGCGCGAGCTAGGCTGATTGCTCCTCTTTCAAACTGCCTTCCTCCTCCACCGCCAGCAAGTTTGCTAGGAAAACGCTTCCTGTCCCCTGAGTATGCATTCACCACTCAGCCGCTCCTGGGAGGTTTTGTGCTCGGAACGATTTTGTAAATTGTAACGATTAGTTCAAATCCCATCATGGCCTGTTAATGGTGACTCTAATGGATGCTGGCAGATTCCGTGAGAAAAGCAAATATATTCAGATGAAGAGCAAAAGGCTCTCGGGCTTGGTGAGAGATGTTTGTTCCCTTGCAGTTTCAGGAGGTTTGTGTGGTGAAGAGGAGCGAGTTCATGTCAGGGCAGAGCTAATGCAGTCCATAAGTGACGGTTCACAATATTGATTTTAATATGATAATCACTGTGACTATTTCCTATATATTAAAAAAAAAAAATAGTTTGTTCAGCTGCCTTGGGTCTTATTGAAACCTGCAAAGGCTTCCCACCCTGACCTGCCGCTGCTTGGCATTTACCAGGATTTAAATGTGGGCAGGGGTGCAGGGCTGGGGAGAATCAGACTCCCCTGAGTTTGGGATCTCAAAGCACTTTGCAGCCAATGTAGCTCAGGGTGGAAATCCGTAAAAAGCTATAGAGCCAATGTATATCGATACAGAAAACAAGAAGTGGGGAAGCAAATATTTGGAGATGATGAGAAGATCTGCAGAGGACTGGGTACACCTCTGCAGCTGCAGGGCTAGATACCTCCCTGGTCTGGGGTTACGCACAGCCCCGGGGTACGTAGGGGATCAGTGGTAACACTTAGGATCAAGGAGCCACAGCTGGCAGGCTTCTCCCTTCCACTGTTAGCCTCAGTTCTGGCTGTTTGGGTTATACCGCTTTTCATTTTGGTGACCTCATGTTAATGTGGGAGATGTTTAAGGAAACTAACAGTGCTAATAAAAAGGACAAGAGTAACTATTTAAAAATGAGTAACTATATCTAATTTAAAATAGCATTTGGATTTCAGTTAGCTGCAACAAGGAATATTTATTTCCACTGGAACTACATGTAATAGAAATACCAAGAGCATATGCATTATACAAATAAACAGATTTAGAAATTCTAAACAGGGAAGAGCACTTTCACATCCCCCTTGGGGCCACTTCATCAATAAGCCACAAATGAAATGCCTCCTCAGGTACATTAACTAAAAAACTGTAAAAAGCTATTGAAAGGTGCATTCTGACAATTATTTTTAACACTTCAAAATTACACATTACCATGAGGTATTGTATTTTATCAATTGCATGTTGAAATAATCCTTAAATGAACACACAGAACAATATAGCCCTTCTCCCTCTCTCCTCATTGCAGAGATGTTCAAAGGTGTGGTGACACCAATGATTATGATGTCTCCAAAAGGCTAATAATACACTGCAAATCTTCACATCAGTGATTTTTAGGTGCTGGTCTCTTCCAGTTACTTTGCAGCATCTCGCAGGAGCATAAAGCCAAGAAATTAAGTTGTTTTCACAGAGCATTTATTGCACACCGTTCTGTTAATGATGTAAGGTTTAACCACTAACTTTAAATCAAGATAAGACTGCACCAGTCTCAAAACCTTAACACAGATAAATCTTAAATACAACGGCATAATCAACACAGCATGAATCCTATGCAGTTCCTATGAACTGAGGCTCTTTTTTATATTGCTGGAACTTTTTCTCCTGCTGAAGTGAGGAATATTTATGATTCCTTCTCCAAGTGCAAATCAAAAGATATAAAAAGCTGCTTGTTAACCTGGAATGTCAGCTGTCCCCGAATCAGTGGAAGGAGGGTTTGTAGCTGCAGTTCCACATGATTTTTAACCCCCCCAGCTTGGAAAGCAGTAAATCTAATTTAGAGATATTAATAATGAAAAATAAAAAGGTTTTCCTGACACGATCAGAAATCCTTCTCCAGCTTCTGTTTCTCAGATTCATAGATTTTTTCAAGGCCAGGAGGGAGGATGAGGCCAACTGGTTAGAAAAATGCTATTATTTATTCTGAAAAAAATGTGTACAAATCAGATGCTGAGTCAGCAGGACTCCGGCATCACTAGAAAACTTATTCTGCAGAGGTAAAGTAAGTGCAGCTGCAGGTCATCCTGACATGGATGGCATCTCCTGGCATGGAGAAGAATCGCAGTAGCTCAGTCTGTGTGTACCCCTAATCATATAAATGGTATATCATATATAAATTATGTAGCCCAGGAGTCTGCCACCTCAAAAAATGCAGTGCGGCCACCAATTTATTTTTTAAACCCAAAGACTGCAGTACTCTCAGGGGGACCCAAACACAAACCTGAAAACCACAAGGGTACACAAACCCTCCAGCTAGTATTTTCCCTACAGCATGATAAACCGGGATTGCTTTTCCTGCGCGCAAGACGTGCTTTCACAACAGACATGAACTGTATTGCAGCAGCAAGTGGAGGAGCCAGCTGAACCCCGCTCTGCCAGTTCTACTCTGGTACCCTGGGGCAGACACTGGTGCTACCAAACATAGACCTGGGTAAGGCTGCAGAGGTATTACCTTCTGGCATGATTTCTACCACTTTAAATACTGTTGGAAACCTAAGTAGTTTGGAAACAAATGGACTGTGCGAAACTGAAAAGAAAAGCAGAATTCACCGTCCTGAATTATGGGTGGATAATCAGCCACAAAATAGCGTTGTCTGCAGCTGCACTGGAAGCATGTCTGATCAATCCCTCTCTTCCTAAATATAAAAGTCAAGTCCTGTTCAGATTAGAGGGATCATTAGAAATACTGAATGTCTTTCTACTATTTTGCATTAAAAGGCTTTTTTTTTCCCTGTGATTCGTAATTATTATAAAATCTGTTTTCCTGTTCTAGCATCCCACAGGTACTTTGCACCAACTCTGAGTGACAACACTGTGCAATGTGTAAGACTAGAAAAATCAGGATTGTAATGTGCTACCTTCCAGCCCACACATATACTTGTCAGAAGAAAATTCACATTCCTACATTTTATATGGGTAAGTACTGCCCCTGCTCTTACTATGGGGCTCAGGAGAACCATAACATTTTTTGCATGATAATGACACAAATGCCGCTTGCAGGGAGGAAAAGTATTAAAGGCCTTACCCAGGAAATTCCCACCAAGCCATCCTGCCTTTCTGAAATGAGGATGCTGGATTGCAAAATGCAAAGGGCTCTCTAAGTTTCCTGGAAACCCTGTAGCAACCTTGTGTTTCTGCATTTACTTTCAAGAGCTGTGGTTGTGATGGGTCCTAAAAAACTGTTGTCCATTACAGAAGAAATTGCCCCAGGTCATCTCTAAACTAATGAGATGACTTGGGAGGTCATCGGTCCTCTCATCTGAAAACAACTGGCCATTCATCACCACGTCTGGTGATACATGCTGTTTAAGGGATATAGTCAGAACATCAGAGGGATGGACAGCATTGTCACCAAGATGCCTACCTAAGGCATCTACATCTCATCTTGAAAGTACCAGATGGTTTCAGCTTCCCTCTTGATGAAAGGCTATATCTTCCATTGGTATTTTAAAAGCCATTTGCCACCATCTGAATCACAAGACGGAGACAAGGGAAGTCCTTAGGTCTAACCCCCTCTTTTGCTGATATGTATTTTTGGGCAGGTTCATTAAGTGCTATATCTGAGTTTAGATATTTTTGCAATACCCAGCCCTGTTCTGCGCATGTCATGTAGGCTGATTATTTGTACAGGGACATGTAGTGCTTAATGTCACCTTCCTGACTTCAGCTGAGGACTTCTTACATAGTAATAGCTGCACTGGATTGGACCAAAGATCCCTCTGGCAAGTGTGTTAGGGGACGCAATAAGAACCAGGAGCACGTACAGCAATACTTCCACCAAAACACCAGCTCTGTGGCTCCCGAACATGCCTGTGTGTGAACATCTCTGTGTGTTAAGAGGCCCTGGCAGACCTCTCTTCCCTGAATGAGCTAATTTCCTCTTGAAGCCATTTGAATGATGGGTCTCTGGTGGCCGGTGGCAATGAGTTCTGCGACTGAATTATGAACCATATGAAGTAATACTTCATTATTTTCATTTTAAACCTGCCACCCAGCAATTTTGTGGGGTGCCTCATAACACCGCTGTAGGAGGATCAGCGAATAAACCTTCCCTGTCTTACTGACCTCTATCTCATTTTGCTCTGGCGGTCTCCTCCTGATGCTGAGGACCAGTTTAATCTTTCCTGGCTGGGAAATAATCTTCGATTATTCAGATGCCCTTCTCTGTACCTTTTCTAACTTTATTATTACACTACTGACAATATTTTCAATTGTAGTGGAACTTGGGAAATCACACATTGGGAAACAGCCTTTCCCTTTGAAAGGACATTTAAAACTGAGTAACACCATCTGGAGTTAATCACCTTCTGCTTCTAATAAACCAGGCTAAAGAAAAAATGCTTGAAAATGAATGAGTTGTGACAACCGAGGCACAGTATCAGCTGTTTTGTGCTTGGATGCCCACATTGCCTTCACATCCACAGAGGCAGGAGCTCTGAGCCGCAATTCCTGCAGGCTCCCTCTCTGCCCAAAGTCATGGTTCAGCTGTGGTTCATCAAATTTAGTGGCAGAGTAGTGGGGAGTATGGCAATGACTTCACCTTCTCTTTGCTTACAGCTGAAGTTTATTAGAGTCTGGAAAACTAACTGGGTCTGCAACTAGCAGTTGGGCAGACTTCTACCCAAAATGGGATTGTTTTCTTCTCCCCTCCCCATCCTTCAGTGACACTAATCCACCCGACTTGGTCACACAAATCTCCAAAGGTCCCACACCTTGCTCCTGCATTTTTTGGCTTTGCAGGGATGATGCGGGGCTGTCAAACCAGGCTCAGCTGCAGATGCCAAAACACGACTCTTGTCTGAGCCCCCGAAGATGCAGTAAACAGGAATTAGTTGCAATAGCCATGGAGAAGACTGGCACCAGATAAAACCCTTGCTTTCTCTCTACTTCTTGTAATCTTCATTAAAAACACAAGACTTTGGAGACTTTGAAGTGTTCAATGCTTGAAGGACAAAGAGTCTGTGGTTCCTGCTACAGCACCAGGGCAGCGCCACCACTGAGGCTGCTCCTGGCACAACAGCAGGGCAAGACGGTGCTGTGGTGGAACTGCTGGACCACCCCAGTGCCAGACCACTCCAGTGCCAACCCACTGGAATGGAGGCAGCAGGAGTTCCTGAGGCCCTGCTCAGGTTTTGGAGACCCTCCTTCCCTCAGCTCTTTGAGGGACATGGCTCGCACCTTGCAGCACTGAGCTCTGTGGAGAAGCTGGCAGGAAGCGCGCAGGGTGAAGAGGGTTGGCTCACAACCTCTCCCACGGCATTTCATAGTCAGCTTGCACAGATGTAAATGGCTAATCAGCGCCAAATTATTTTTCCCTCTAATGCTAGGGCTGGGTTTATTTCTGTCATGGCATGCTGTTTGTGCAATGTACTGCGCTACAACCGTATTTGCAGCAGATTGCCGGAGCTCTGGATGGCATAACATTTTATAAGAGAGGCCAATAACATACAAATGGCAGAGTAATTTTCTTCTTGCTAAAAAGAAGGGTTGATTTTTACTTATCAGTGCAAAGGAAATTGATGTTGTCACTTACAAACACATCCCTCTTTTCATTTCAGATCTCTGGGAAAGGCAAAGAGAGAAAAGCTGGAGATGCAAGATAGACCCCAGTGATCAAAGTGGAAAAACAGTCACCCCTGATGCATGAGAGTATGATGATGATGGTCTGTGTGCTACAAAGTATTTTGAATCCTATGAGGCTTGGTGCTTTATCCATCATTAAGAAGGACTGGCCACTGTATTTCATGTTAAACAGCTGCTGTGCTGCATAGCAAGTATGAGAAATGGAGACAGAAACTAAAACTGAGACTTCTCTGCTTTTAGCAATACATGCCAGGTTCCACTGGAGGCAAAGGTAATGCTTATTTAATTATTTGTATTCACTATTAATAACTGGAACTGCATATAACTCTTCTGTAGACCAATCTCATGGTCGCTGCAGAGACTCACGTATCGAAGGAGTGAAGACTGCAAAGAGAGTAACAGTCCTCCTAGTCCTCACGTTGTGGTTTGCACCAGTGGTTGCACCTTAGATGGGTCCTCTGGACTCCACTATGGATATGCAGTAAGGGACAGTCCCCAAGGAGATTCTATTTAAAAGAAAAAAAAAAGCAAAGTACATAATATTATCACCTTCAACGTACAATCTATACGGCCTCACTGGCCAGGAAGGTGTGAACTGCCCTGGCCTGGCAGCTCCCTGCCAGCACCTCACCTCTCCCCAACCCTTCCACCCAAGGACTATGAGTGAATATGATGGTTTTTCCCTATTTAATGCACAATTAGACAAGGACAAATGCATCTCCATTAAGAAGTGCTGGCTGCTGTTTGACGAAGCAGCGTACATTCGCATACAGTAAGACCAGTCACTTGACTAAACCAGGTCCATTTCTCCACCGGAACAAGCTTTACTGTACCTCTAAACGCAGAGCGTTAACCTTGGTTAGTCTTTGGCTGGCTAGCACAGAAACAGCAAAGCTTAAAAACTGTACCCGAGGAGATCCACAGGGTGTGAAATACACTATTTTAGTTAATTAGTTAATGTTTGTAAAGCATTTTCTGGAGAAAAAAAAGTGCCAAGTGCAGTCATTATTATCAACAGTCTTTCCTTTCTTCAAGTCCTTGCCAATAATGGTTTCATTATAGTTTCCAGGGCTAAATTAAGCACTTTTGTAGTTCTGTCAGGCAAATGTTAAGCACAGCCAAACAATCTTGCATTTCAGCTCAGTCCTTCCAGGTTTGGTATGATTTTATCTGGGTTTTGTCTTACAGCTGCCTCCATTCCGTTTAGCTTGTCAGCTAATGATCTTTCCCTGGACTGCCCACATTTGAGAGAGTGGAAAGAAGTGACCGAGAAAGACGTTTAATAGATTGGACTTTAACAATACGCAAGATTGAGAACAAATCTAGACACAAAGGAAAGAGGGATGAAAGATAGAATAAAATTACTAAAGAGAAACGTGATCTCTTTCCTAGAGAAGAGACTCGGGGGGGGTTCTGAAACATGATGCACAACACCTCGCTTTGTGTGTTTGATGAAGAGCTCCATGAAAAAATACTAGTTAAGGTAGAGAAGAGGAGGCTCAGCATGAAACTAGTTATTAGAGAGTAAATAAGAGTACTTAAAAAGTAAATATTAGCAGACTGGGTTAAAGAGGAACTTCCAGGATGGAGAAAGGATCTGCTGAAGCTTCTTGTGGCTCAAGCTTAGAAATATTTATTTCATATTTTGTTTTTATGCAATACTGTGGCTCAAAAAAAAAAATGCTGGTGAGGAAGAACTTGCTTCAGTGCCTGACAAGAATCAGAATATGCTACAGGAAGAAACAGATAATTTTGAGAAATACGGTCTAAGAAATTAGTTTAATTGTACAGTGCAGCCCAAAGAGGAAGGTAATACACTTAGGAAATGCTAACAACATTTTCTGCTTTAATTAAGGTTATCATCTGCTGGAACTCATGAAAAAGAGAAAGACATGAACATTACGAAAGCATCAATGAGCAAGCGTAAGCTACCTTTGTGAAATTTCTTTTAGGTATATTTCTAGCTTTCAAATTGCTTAGAATGTATGAAAATGTGACTCTCCAAGTCTTATAAGTCAGAATAACTTTTTATATATATATCTCATTATCTTCTCGGTGCTTCATTCATGTGTCACAACCTTTATATGTTCATTGGGTACTTAATACATCCTTTCCTTTGTGAACTTCAATTTGAAAATTGAGATAAATGTACTGTTAAGGAACTGAAGGGAGAGGATTAAGAAAAATGGGAAAAGGGGGCGGGGGAGAAGAAAAGAGAGTAGCTAGCAGATCAGGTCTGCATTTTCACTCAACCTATGTGAATCACATAAGAGTGATTCAAAAGAGTGATTGGCTCAAAAGAGTGCAGGGCACTGCATTGTAATATTGCCTTCTTATGCGCTTTGAATGTAAAATGCTTTTGGTTGCTGTGAGTTTGGTGGGTTAAGAGTGCTCCTCTGAGTCTTGAATTTTGCTTACAGAAGGGATTTGAGCCTATTTATTACATTCCTTGTTCTGAGCGTTGTAAAAAAGCAGTACTTGGTGTTCTGGTAACTAAAATGCACTGGAAATTGTTATTAAAGCTGCCCCCACAGCCAGTCAAGGGGCTGTCCAAGTCATAATACATTTGAAGTAATAGAATTGAAGTGCCTGGTATTCCTTTGTCAGATCAATTCTCCAGCTTGACAGGGGCAATTCATCTACGGGTAATTCGTCTGTCTTTACTGGGTTTGTCAGTTGGTGTGAAAGGCAAGCTGGATGCTTTGAGCTGGACGGGGTCAGCGATGCTGGCCTGGCAGCAGCATGTTCCCCCAGAGCATGGCTGATAGATGGGCTGAAAGGAGCTGGATGATTTTGTACACCTGTGAGCCAGGAGGGTGGGGGTGAGAGGCTGACGAGACTCTTTTCGGAGCAGTGTTCCATGACTCTGGGCTGAAGGACCCAGACCCAGTTGAAGCACAGCAAACCTAGCCCTCCTCCCATAAGCAGCTACGGTTGCACTGCCATTTCTTGCAAGTACTGGGTATTCATCCTTACACTAGCAGAGGATGCTGCTGTAGCAAATAAAAACAGCCAGAAGGCTAATCGATAGGAAGAAATTTCATCTGCATTTATTTTGAAGATTGTTTGGGCTCCCATAAAGCTCAAGGTTTCTCTAACATCTCTGACAGATAGTTATCAAACTGTCTTATGCACAGTCAACAGCATCACAGAAGCAAACACACACAATTTCAGAGCCCTTTATATTTCGCTCATAACTTTATTTTTGGAACAAAATTAGAACTTTGTCAGCCTGAAGACAGCACAATAAAAACAAGATCATTACTCTTTCCCTGCATGGTGAAAGCTTTATGGCTCAAACAGCATTTCTAATCCTTTATGTCCTGTCTCTATGATGCATCTAATGAATAATCTCCCTTTCTCCTCTATAATTCACTTGACAGCAAAATAATGTCTTTTAAAAACCACGCAGTTTTTTAAGCAGTGTCTTATCTCCCTCATTCCCATCCAAATTTTGCAGTTAATGCCTCTTCTCCATTTCCTTACCTTCTTCCCCACCCCCCAATATCCCCTTG
>VWZL01000439.1:202400-224402 GCA_013396915.1 Stercorarius parasiticus | reverse complement strand
TCCGTCCGTCTCCACAAAGCACTTCTGCTGGCAGCCTTGCTCCTTGCTCCAGCTTTTGCTCCTGGGGCAGGACACGCCTTCTCCAGAAATGCTGTCTGCAGACAGAGACTTGCAGCCTAATCGCATTGAGAAAAAATCAGATTAATCCTTGGTCTTCTTCTGCAGCCCAGGTGTCCAGCAGAACTGAATACCTGCAGAGCATTGTGGCCAGGAGTGAAGAGTAGTGCTGGAAGTTTAAAACAGGATATTCAAGTCTTCTCAGAGAACTGACAGTTTTCTTCTACTAAAGGTACTGGAGTAACTAAGAAAAGGGGAATATGCTTGTGTTTTTATGGGCCAGTTGAAGAGGAAATTATTTCCATGAGGATTGTTTTTAATCACTCATTTGGCAAAGTGTCCCGAGGACAAGCAAGATTTATTACCTTCACCTTGAGGCTGATATGTTCGTTGCTAGTATTAGTTACCTACAGCACACAGATTTGCAACAGTGAGATTAAAAGGCTTATATAGAATCATAGAATCGTGAAATGGTTCGGGTTGGAAGGGACCTTAAAGATCATCTAGTTCCAACCCCCCTGCCCTGGGCAGGGACACCTCCCACTAGACCAGGCTGCTCAAAGCCTGCATGACCCGCTTCCAATCATCTCCACTAATGAGCTAAAGATCAGCAAGAAAAATCTAAAAATGAGTAAATAGAGTGAGAAATTACAGAAAGCTGCATCGAAAGCAGCTTCACGTACTGGGGAGAAGCAATCTTGCCTACAAATTGTCCACACAAGACTATACACACACCAGTTGGGCAGGTTAATAGCAGTATAAGAGGGAACATAACTACTTACAAAGAATTCTAAATTGTCTAAGATGTAAATTTTAAAAATGCAGAATTATTCAGGGTAGCTTTGGGTGGGAAAGGAAAGAAGGTAAAAAATATCGACAAATGGATCAAATTCAGAAAAGAAATTTTTGGCTATTGGGAAGATTTCTTGACATTAAAATAGCCAGGTCCAAGGCCTTACTCAGTTTTGAATATATTGAAATGAGCAGATGCGAAGCAATTTCAAGCCCCAGCATCGGATACCGTTTGCAGATGGAGTAAGGTGTCCGCTGGGAGTGGAGCTGCAGAGGGTCATGGCTCTGGGACCGCGGATGGAGGGTTACAGCTGACCCCTCCTGTCTATGTAAGCATAGCTTTAGTTGCATTAAACAGTACATTTTTAATGACTTAAATTAATTTTTTTTAAATTTTTATTTCCTCTCCGTCTGGAGAGGTAGACTCTCACTACAACAAATTCAGATAATAACTTTCACACAGACTCCTGACAGCACCAAGCCTTTTATCAAGTCTGTGCAACTTCCAAGGCAACCACAGGTTCAGCTCCCCATAGGACCTTGGCAAGAGCTCAGTGGCCCATCGTACCCATCACAGCTGCAAGAGACAGTGATGCACGGAAGGGCAACGCACCTGAGAGACCTAATGATCCTTCATCCCTTCTAGACCTGATTCATCAGCTCTGTCCAATAAACAGAAACACCTGAGGTTCTCCCCCCACCTGAAAAAGAGTACAAGAGAATGAAAGGAAAATGTATTAGAAATTTACTGTAGTGCATCTACATTAATATTATTTGTAATATACAAATATATAATACCCACTTTTACAATCAGGACCATTTAGTAAAGCCATATAAACTAGGATTTTTTCATATGATGCTCAAAGAAAGGAAGAAATTCATACCCAGCCATCTACAATCCAGGCATGCCTCTAGAAGCCTGGGAGGCTTTTCCCCTGTCAGTACCACTGCTGACGTGCAATTCCACTATCTTGGGCTCCAAAACATACACCTTGCTCTCCCAGCACATTTTAATTCTAGCTCTCCACATCTTAGCCATAGGCTTGTTGAGCATAAACAAGATTATTCATCTTGATTTGTGCTGGCGGAAACCATGTGGGTAGGTTTTCACCACCAACTAATGGCAGCCAAGCTGCTTTTTCCTACTGTGTCATCTTTCACTCTGTCCATCTGTCAGTCATTCGTGGAGAGAAGTCGGGAGAGACCTGCAGGCAGTAACCTTGGAGTGAAGGGTAAGGAGTACTTCAACAAATCCTGGAGTTACTCAAGTGCCATTGCAATGCTATGAGACCCTATGTCCTGCCATGTCCATTAGACGCAGGTGTATGCCAGCAGGCCAAGGAGAAGACTTCTGTGAGCGTGTTGAAATCAAGTCTTACCAAAGGCTCCTTACATCTGAAGGACACATCCATTAAATAAAGATGCACGTGTTTCCTTTTTTTTTACGCTATACCTAAAAGATAAATCATATAGTTTTATCACAAATTTAGTGAAAGCTGATATTCCTCTTAAGGCCCTATTTTGTTTTTTAAGTACGTTTCCATTTTTATATGTTGTAGAGAAACATCAGTAAAATGTGATCCCACAATGCTCAGAAAAAGCAGGTAGAGAAAGGAAACCTTTTTATTCCCCTAATGACTCTGGGGTGGGGGGCTGACTTACATTTCTTGAACGTATGAAGATGGCAAAGATTAATAAGAAAGGGATAACAAATCAATCATAAGTCTTGCCTTTTATAAATAGATGGCAAAGTTTTGGAGAACTTTTCCATTCTTCATTTCAGCAACAAGATTAATTCCCAGCTCCTCCTGCAGGACTGTCCCCCTTGAGGTGCATGATGATTTTTTTCTGCAGGGAAGATGGGACAGAAGGAAGAAGGGGAGGAGAGGAGAAAGTAGGAGGGGCTGAAATAAATTGATTCCAAGTTTAATTTCCAAATGATTTTTTAACCTTGACAAAAAGCTGCAGGACTGAGAAGGTGCTGTCAGCAAATTTCTGTTCTGTCCCACTGCCTGAGAGGTTTCCCTGCAGCACGAAAAGCCAGTCACCACTCTGTGAACACATGATGTCCAACAAGGAAGCAGGAGTAGCTCCTACTAATAGCTCTTCAGAGCTGTGGACAAGGGACATGCCTCCCCACCATGGATGGCCCTGCAGAGGCGTCCCCCAGGCCCCAACCCAACCTACCACATCCACCCTGCACAGTGCAGCACCGCAAAGTGGTACGGGATGAGGCCTAGAGGACACGTAGCCACCTTGATCCAAAACGACATGCCCGGGGGGAGCAGCTATGTAGAGATGAGTTCCCAGTACCAGGTTGGAGATGGACATTCCAGAGCTGCCTCTGTGCTGCTGCACTGAGCACAACACCATCTCGGTTTTGCGTTATAGGGAGAGAGACAGGTCTAAGGTGGGGTTCACGAAGCCCACCTCACCGAGCACCTAAGGAAACCAGCAACAACAGCCTTACGCCCCTCCATTTCACATCGCTTCAGGTATTTCCAAGAATGAGAGACTGGGAAAACCACTTTGTTTCCATTTTTGAATTCCAGAGGCTTTCCCTATGAACAGCTCTCCTTTCCTGTACGCCAGTGGTCTGCAAGAGAAATATGGAACAGGGCACTGGATGGCACTGGTGAGAAAAGGCGCCTGCTGCGAACCTTCTGAAAACCAGACAGGTTTAGTTAGGTTATTAGCATCCAAAATACTACAGCCAACATGCATTCAGTCTGAAGGTCCCCTCAAGGTTCGCGCAACCCCCTTGGATCTGCGATCAGCCTCTCCACTTAAACAGAGCCACACAGAGCTCCCCTCTCTCTGCAAAACTTGACAGACAGAGTTTCCAAGTACACAAAGTTCCTGCAGGTCTGCGACCACACGTGCAATAGGAAAAGGGCCGCCCACCATCCCCTCCAGGAAACCGCTGCAATGGGAGCTCCACAACCACCTTTGCTGCTGCACCACCCAGCAGATGCTGTTTCTTTAACAACAATTTTCCTTTTCATTTCTGAGTGGCTGCAGGTCACCATGTAAGCTGAGACCAGTTTGCCAGTCTGTGTCCTTAGGTTGTCTCTTGTCTTTCTACCTCTCTTTTCAGCGCTTTTTGTTCTTTCTTGCAGTTTAAGTGTCTTACATGTAGTAATTTATATATTGGACAGCCAGGCACAAAACAGTTTCCCTTCTTCTCCACTGTTTCCTTATTTATAAAATGGGCTTTTCTGTGTTTGCAATGTGATTTATATCTCCTTTTTTTTTTAACTTCCAGTATTTGACAGAACCAGAATGCATTATTGTACCTGCTGCTGGTTTTTAACCAAGGATTTCGTGTTTCTGTCATCTCTCCCCATGCACCCCATTTCCTCTCTTTATTTCACCCTGTTTCCTCTCTTTATTTCCTAGACACGCGTCAAGACTGAACTCGGGAAGATCTCCACTTTACAAATGTAAGGTCACAGTATGGAGGACTCCAGTGTGAGATTTAACTCAAGCAGGCTGAAGACTACTCTAAATACCAGAGTGGATATGATGTCACATTCAAAAGGAAAATCAAGAAGAGTCTGGATTAGAAACACTTTCACAAAGAACAAATAGTAAGTACTAAACAAGAACTCAAATAGTAAGTATGAAACAAGAACTAATGTCTGGAAAATAGCGCCAGGCAAACCCAAATTAGAAACTAGATGCACATTTTTAAACTTCAAGCGTGATTAATCACTGCAACTAACTGAAGTATTGAAATCAAGACTAGATGTATTTCCAAAAGTTGTGCTTGAGTTAGACACAATGCCTTGGGCTCCCCAGAAAAATAATGGGATGAAATTCTACTTTGACCTGATGGTGTCGCAGTTTCAGTTGGGATAGAGTTTTTAACTAGCAGCTGGTATAGTGCTGTGGTTTGGATTTGGGATGAGAAATAGTGTTGATACCATGCTGGTGGTTTTGATTGTTGCTAGGCAGTCAAGACCTTTTCTGCTCCTTATACCGCTCTGTCAGTGAGTAGACTCAGGGGGCACAAGAGGCTGGGAGGCGACACAGTTGGGACAGCTGACCTCAACTGACCAAAGGGACGTTCCATGCCATGTGACATCATGCTCAGCATATAAAGCTTGGGGAATAAAGAGGGGGAAGGGGGGCATTCAGAATGATGGCGTTTGTCTTCCCAAGTCAGCGTTACACGTGATGGAGCCCTGCTTTCCTGGAGACGGCTGAACACCTGCCTGCCCATGGGAAGCACTGAATGAGTTCCTTGTTTTGTTTTGCTTGTTGCATGGCTTTAGCTTTACTTATTAAACTCTCTTTAACTCAACCCGCAAGTTCTCTCACTGACCGGGGAGACTGAGCGAGCGGTTGCGTGGTCCTGGTTGCTGCTGGTGTTAAACCACAACAGATGGTCAGACTGTCCCCTCTGGTCCTAAGAGACAATGTCTCCATTAATTAAAAAAGTCAAATAGAACAGAGCTTTCATCAAGACAACTTTAACATTTCCTTGTTACATTAAACCATCAGGGGTTTTGCTTGCCTTTTCTGACAGACGCATGTTGACTTTTTTAGGACCTATAGCAGGCAGTATATCTTCTTTCACAAAGCTGTCCAGATTGTGCTTGAATATTAGTCTTCCTCAGGGCCACAAGTACTGCTCCAAATCAGAAAAAAGTTTTAACTGAGATTCTGAACTTCTAGTCCTTTGGGATGAGAGAAAATCATGTGACTTTATATTGCATATTTGTCATCAGGAAAAGTGTTTCTAGTTCATTCTGCAAGTATTCTCTAGCAAAATTCTGTAGTTGCTCAAAACATTTTTGCAGAATCACTGACATAGGCTTTTTCTGACATTTCCTGACATTTTAATGGTCATCTTGCTACACTGGGGCTTACTGCTCCTCACAGTGCACAACAGGCAGTTTTCACTCAGTAATGGGCATTTTCTCGGTACTCTCTACAACCAAGTCGAATAAAATACCCCTAGTTTTATTACCCATGTTCTGTACAAGCAGGTCAGTTTGCAGCTCAACTGAAGCCAATCTAGTTGCTTAGTTCCACTATCAAAGTTTGTCAAGAAATTCTTTCCTCTAAAGCAGGCATTATTCACTAAGAACGTGTTTATTCTGCTTCTGAAAGGTCAACACGAGTCTTTTGTCCTTAAAATATTCCCCAAACTAGGGAGGATTCTTTAGATGACCAGATATCTCCCAGGCAGATAAGAACTTCTGTTATTCTTTCTGAAAAAATAGTACTGATGCAAGACTCTGTGTTGTGTTCTCAGGTACTGAGATTCCTTGGGGTTTCTGTTAAGCATAAAAACCTGGCCATATTTTGAGACTTGGTGTAACAGACAGACACTCAGCAGCCATTAATGTCTTCTGCTAACTACCAGATTGTCTAGGAAGTCAGATGTGCTCAGTAAAGATGGAGGAGAAAGCTCTGATCCTGCTTACTGTTACATCATTCCACTGATTTTGATGAAGTTGCTTTGCTTTTAGTTAACTAAGTGAAAGGAGGCCCTTTAAGGTTCCCACCATAAAACCTTACTTGATTCCTCATAAATTATGTTTCTAGAGCTCATTCATAGTAATAAAAATTTATAGTGCGCTGATTAAAACTGCTGTAATTTATATGCATTAAAACATCAATTTAAAGATGTATTACGGGGCATGATTTCTTAACCATGACACTCTGGTTTGCATTTCAGGACAAACTAAAAATTCAGGAGCTGAGATTGCCATGTAGCGGCAAAGAACAATAGAACTGAATTAGCTGCAAATTGTTGGGAGCAATCCTTTCCCTGAACAAATGGTAGTAATAGTATTTTCCATAGATCTGAAAAGAAATTGTCAAGGAAAGGTTCAGGAGAGCAAATAATCAGCCTCAATATCCACAACGATGATTCAGACGGTCACCACAGTTATTGTTAAAATAAAAGATCGCTTTTCTGGTTCACGTTAGAAGATGGAAGGGGAAGGAAACTGCAAACTCTACAACCAGTCCCATGCCTGGTCCTACATCCCACCAAGCTCCTCCTGTCCTACTAATGATAATGAGCACAAGGATCCTCAACACCTTATGAGAGGGTACCCAACACCTTAGAAGAACAAGTCTTTCACAATTTCAAAATGATCACTTTTTATTCATTTGAAGGAGCATTTTCCAGTTTTTTGCCGGTTCTGACAGCTCACAAATACCGTGAGCATAGAGGAGCGAAAACCCTGCATTAAAAATATTTGAGCCAAAGGTGGTATTTCGTATGTCAGGGGCTGAAGTGGTCAACTTTCTCAATGGCAAAAGCAGCACAAAATTCTGGGTAAGGTTTTGTGGCTAATTCTCCCCTGGCATTATTTAGTTTATTATACTAATTTATTTAACCAACAGACCTTGACCTGTGGCTTTCTTGCTTCCCATGCACGCAGGTTAGGGATATCTTTTCAGTCTGGGTGACTCTGGGTTGGAATAAGCGATGCCAAGAAAGAACAGGAGTAAGATTTCAAAGCAAGAGTTTGGATGAACACAGGACTCCTGTGTTACTGCCTGCAGCTGGGAGCAAAATGAGGGCTGTTTCTGTACACAAGCAGAATCCTCAGCAGCTTAAAGGTGCTGCACACAGAAAACATAGCCATTAACAGCATTATCTGTTAAGTTTAGTCATTAACTATTTCCTTCTTATTTGTTTAAACCAAGACAAGTGCAGAAACTGAAACTGTAGAAAGTCTGCTCCATCACAGAGCACTTCATACTGCCAGTGCTCTAAATGCTCTCCACCCTAGCTGAAAGCTCATCTCTGGAAGGCCACTAAAAGCTGCAGTAAGGGCTCATAAAACAAAACAAAACAAAACAAATAACAACCCAAAGCACCACATTTTAGACTGTTATAGAACATTCCTGATGAGCCATATTCTGAACTCCTGAGCGTTAAGGCTTTCAGCTGCACAAGCTGATTTCCACCCCACAGTCCCATAATGTATTCCTACAGCCAGAGGACGTCCTGTGCATGCCACCACGTTCACTGGCCTGAACTAAGCTCTCCACCTACCCGTGCACTGGCCGTCACCACTTCGTTTGCTGTGAGCACAGTGGTTTCAGACTGACCTGCCTTCAACCCATCTGAGCCAGAGTCCTCTTCATGTTAGTATGGATCGGATGAGTGTGTTCAGTATGTTCTTCACTATCCGCAAGGCTATTGGCTTTGTGTTTTATAGTGATGTTGAAATTAAACTTTTTCCTTGCCAGTAACAGTTCCTGTCAACACAAGGACACACTATCCATTTATCTCCTGTGCACCTGCCTTCATAAACTCTCCCTTTCCACAGTAGGATTGATGCCTACAGGCGGTGATCACCAGGCTTTCTTCCCAAACAGGCACTGAAATGAAAGAAAACATTGCATGGCCAAAGGAATATAGAGGGGAAGTTACTAAAGTCCAGTTATAACCAGGGACCAAAACATTTCTATTCAAAAGGATCAATTTTCACTCCCAATATCAGTCGAGAACGATGCCATTTGAACAAAGGCGGCTCCATCAGGTTAAAAGTGCTCAGTGCAGTGGAGTGATGTCTGGGACAGATTTTAGTCTGTAGCACAATAGCCTCCTTCACCAGCACCCATTTACACCTCCGAGGGCTTAGCAAAGCTCTGCCGTTTCATCCTCCACCTCCACAGGGTTTCACGCACCGGGCAGAGGTCTGCAGTGGACCCACCTCTCCCCTGAAGCCCAGCAGAAACCCCCAAAGCCTGTGGGAGCCTGCTGTTGTGAAACCAAATCTTTGGGATGAAGCAGAGCAGAAATTTTCAGGCATGAAGACAAGCCTCCTGTCCCTCCCAAATGCCATTGCCCACTAGAGGTGGTCCCCCGTCCCCTGCCCCGCTTGCCTATAGAAAGCACCATGGCCAACAACTCCGCAGCTACCCTCTATTGACAGACATTTCTTTAAAGTGTTGTGCACTGAACAACATGGAAACAAATCCTTCTGGTCCAGAAGGACACGTGTGCTTAACTGAAGCTGTTGAAGATGACGTATCCTGCAGGTATCACTAGGAACTGCTCATGTGTTTCAAAATTAAGCCCCATGATGAAAGGCTTTGCTGGAGAAGGGACTGAGTTCTTTGTATTTTCAGGACGAAGCCTGAAATTTGGCAGACTTCTACTCTTGCAAATAAACAATGCAAATAGAAAGAGCAGCCTTTCAAACTCCTTGGCTGGGAATTAACTTAAAATAGATTTATTCCTACATTTAGCAGGACTGAGAAAGCACTGCATCAGCAGCCATTTGGGACAATATTGCTTTGTAAACACATATAGGAAGATATCAAAGTTGTGATTATTCAACTCTGAAATTTTAATCCAAAAAGTCAGTTAAATTCTGAGTTAAATTGGAATCTTCTTTGCCTTTAGTTGGCTGTGCTCAAAAGGAGAACAGAGTACAGAGGTTTTCATTGCATGTGTGGAAACAGGCAGAAATGCATTGGGAAGCAGAAATACAAATCACAGCTGGGCAATGCTTAGCCCCAGTTCCCCCAAAAGATGCATCATAACCTGCTGTGAAACCAACCCACTTGCCTTTGAGAAAGAGCTGAACTGCTAGTGCATTATGCAGATGCAATCAGGCAGAATTTCTTAAGAAGGACCAATGGCACCATATATATCCCCTTTTCTTCCACCAGTGTCTTTATTTATTTTCTTTTCTAATTATCTGCTTTCCTTTGTGGGTAAAGGGAAAACAAGGACTGCCAATCACTACTCAGTGTCTTTTATGTCTGAGATGTTTTGATGGATCCAGGATATTTGTTTCCTTTTGGGCTGCCAAGGGAAAAATCCTTTAACAATTAATGTAAAAGGTGAGGGTTGATTGAGTTTCCACCGTAACGGTATTGTTCTTAATAATATTGACGGTGCTGAAGGCCATAATCCATTAGTACCAGGGAATTTAATATAAGAGACAAGGAGATAGCTTATAGCTATCATGTGTCTGTTGGGAAATGATTGTGAAAAGTGCTTTATTGCCGAGACTTACAGAAGTGATGGAACAGGCCGAATGCAGCATGGGACTGCAAGTGCTGGAGGAAGAACTGAGACACCGTCCACCTTCATCCTCTTTGCTCTTCCAGCAAAGCTTTGCTGCCACATAGAAGACGACAGGTTTGTGCACAAGTACTAGATAGGAACCTAGAAGATACGGACGTAGTTTCATGTTACCAGATAGGAAGCATAGCAGTAAACATTTAATCTGTTTTCTGTGACTGTATCTGCTAGCAGCAGCAGTTCAGAACCTAATTACTAAGTCATCTTCTCACCAAGAAGATACTGATTGAAGAGGCTGGGAGAAGAGCACAAAAGAGGAGATCAATATGCAGTGATAAGAAACTAAAGGTCAATATGAGTAAGTGTAACAGTGCCTCTCCTAAAAATGGCAATATGGTTGTTTGGTGAATAGCTATTGCATGCGACCATCATTCCCCCATTTCTGGACTTTCCCATCACGTTTCATTGAACTAGGGGCAGCCCCACGGACTGAATTTGGCAACTTCCCTACTCGAGATCGTTTGCCCTTACCTTCCAGACTTCCAAGTGTAGAGGTGCCAGATCTGGCCTATTTTAGAAAGCTAAGTCATGACTCTAATTGCACGTATTCTGGTGAAATGTGGATGTTAGTGCAGCCATGTAGCATACCTGTGATGCCAAGTGGAGCAGAATCAGGCACACATAATTTCAGGACCATCTGATGTTTAGAATTAGGGGTTTGACTGGGTCTGCCCCAGATCTTTGCCTTTCTCGTTCAGGAAGGAGCTAGTGTTGCATTTAACAAAAACCCACCTATTATCCATTTTCTCTCTGTTATGTTATTTCTTATGCTTCTTAATCAAGCAGAAAAAAACAAACCCAGTGGATCTGAAAGACAAATCATTGCTTTAAATGTACAGAGCAGTGTCTGCCTTGAAATGAACACTGAAGACAATTGCTGTGTTGTAAAAGATTCCCGGGTTGCAGGCTTAATGTGAAGCAGTTCTCAGCAGAATACATTTTACTGGCTTTCCAAATCTAACCATGAGTATAGATCTCCTGCATAATCCCAGTGTAAAAGATAAATTAAAGAACAGGTGGCTTGATGTTTACAATCTGTCTTTTAGCAAACATTTCTCTTTCTCTTCCTCAGCTGGAAAATTCCTGCTGTGTTCTGAATGGCGGAGACCTTGAGGAGCCTTTCTATTGGTAAAACATAACAAACGTATTTCTTTTTTATTTTGTTTACACTGATCAGGGTCTTCTAGTAAAATCATGCTAAGCCTTTCCTCCTAAATGCATTCCCCAGACAGTCTACAAGAGTTATTTGACTTCCAAAAGTCAACACTTACTGCAGTGAAAAGAGCGTAGAAATAGGACACCCATTTTATCAGTGATCAGGAGGAAATACCTTAAAAGACTGAGGTCTGTATGTTATCGATGTTAAAATACCTGACAATGTTAAGGAGCACTTTAGCCATTACATTAAATTTTCTGCTATTGCAGACATCACTGTATATAAAACACTTCAGACTTCACCTTACAGGCATTCCAGCTTTTTGCTCTCATTCTTCCTACTGGAAGAATGTTCAAACAGTTGATTATTTTGATAGCTAGGACCCTTTTCAAATATTCATTCTCAGTGTATTGATGGGCAATATACACTCTTTTGCTCTTGGGTCAATGCTTTAGCTTAAATGTAGCTTTTCTTTCCCTGATCTTCATCCCTCTGATCCATGTCCTAAGGAATCCAGTCCCACCTACTTAGATACAATGCAGCCTAGAAGTAGCATCCTAAGATGAGGCAGTCCCTGGGATTCATAACTCCCATCGCTGTCAAATAATGAGCTTCTGAGCTATATCCCTATCAGCTACGCGCTTCCAGTGTGTGTGAGACCTGGGCATCCACACTGGCAGCTCGTAATTATTCAATACTCAACTGATAAAATCCAGACTCTTGTCTCCTCAGTCATGTCTGGCTGATTACCTCTCTCTCTATTTATAGATTTGTTTTGTTGTTAGGCTGAAACCCATGACACAAGTTCCCACAAACTGCAGTAAAGGTGACAATTTCTGTTTCATTGTATTGCATTGGCCCCCCTTAAGCTTTAGCGCTTGATCGTAAGTGGGAGAATTTGCTTCATGGAATGATACGCACAGTACCAATGGCTGGTGTAGTACTCCATCTTCTTCATGACCAGAAATGCAGAAGTTCTTGTGCTTGCCAAATTGGAATTATTCACCCATTTAAATTTAGAGCAAAAAGAATGGTTTGTAATCTCAAACCAGCGAAAAATGTGACTGGGCCACCATGAGTCCAACCTTGTGAAGTGCCATCAGAATAAGCTGCATTTTGTTTATCTGATTCACCAGGAGAATCGGGAAAGCCTAATTTTAAGACGACTAAACTTTGACAAGTGTAACATTTTCTTACTTGAGGGTGAGCGCAATACAGGTGTGACCCCACAGATAGCTCCTGCAAAGTGCACAGCTTGCTGCAGGTCCCGCCAGCGGGTTCATCCTGCAGCACAGACCTTCTTCTGGCAAGAGTTCTCCCCAAGCTGAGCTCAAATAGCACGTCTTGCTATGTCCAAGACCTACCGACAGTCCTCGGGTGATGTTGACAGGTCTTTGCTTCTGCTGTAACACGCTCAAAATCATCCAGGAGCATCACCAGGTCGTTCCATTCTCCTGGATAGTGACAGGATGAACAACAAGTGTTTGAGATGTGAATTTTGTCTTTTCGTAGTGGGAGGCACAGGCAGACAAATTTAATGGTTGAGATGAAAGTCAGAATACATGGTTTGTAACGACAATGAAAGAACAAAGTTCACATCTTTTGCTTGGAAAACATGTCTTTTTTTCCCCTATTCTTATTCTCAACAGTAGTTGGATCATTTTTATTCCTATGTGAGAAAGGAAGCAAACCCAGAAAATTTCATCTAGAAAAGTAGACATTCCTTTTTAATAGGATTTCAGACTGGAGAAGTATCTCCCTAACTTAGAGCATACCAATTCTCTAAAGCAAAAAAATCAAAAGGCAGCACACTGAAATTACATAAAATAAACAACAATCTGCGATTCCTTGCTGGAGATTGTTCTGTTACTTTCCCCAACCCAGCCCACAAAAAAAGCAGCTATTTGATTTCTGTTTGACACTGCCTGTTGTTTGTCAGCAGGAAAAATTCAGAGTACTAAAAATGCTTATTGCTTTGAAAGCAATAATAAAATGTGTGCTTGCCTTCAGATTAGCTATCACCGTTTTTTTTCCTGCAGAGACTGAGAGAAATATCGAGAGGTGAAATTCCATGTTGTTATGTATAAAACAGTCTTTAAAGAAGGGCATGGGGAGTTAGCTGTATTGATATTAATGGGTGTCATGCAGCTAAATCCCTGCTCACTACTTACAAAACATAAAAGATATGAAATTTAGAATCTTGATCATAAAATACAAATTAAATCAACACAGTCTACTTCAGAGAGCACAAATGTATTTCATTTCATTAGAAAATAATAAGCCACATTGGCATTTGGGCAGGAATGAAGCCTGCTCGCTAGAGCACACCTCTTCTTCATAGCAGAGTTTTATACTCTTGTATCATTATCAGCGTGACAAGGTGTCCCCAGTACAATGGTCCTCACACCAGCAGGATGCTCTTTATTTCCTTCGTGGATGGTGGGAAGCTTGCCAAAATCCCAGCCGTGATTTCGTTGCATCTCCAGTGGAGCAAAAATAAAAGCAAACCTGGAATATTTCTGGAATATTTCTCATCCCAAGGAGAGAAACAAGACCAAGGTCAGAAGGGTAAGGCAGGCAAATGGAAGAGAAATTATTGGATGTAATGTGATGTAATAAAGGTGACGTAATAAATCAGCGCAGAGCTGGTGAGAGACCCCACATTTTCTAAGCCTGAATCAGACAACCAGGCTGTTAGACTGGGAGTCAGTAGCTGACAGCAGGGTGGCAGCGGATGGCACATGGGATGAGCCTGAATGACACAGGCACAGCAAAACGGCAATGGTTGCATCTTGAGATGGGAAGGGAAGCCAGCAGCCCCTGTCTGCCGGAGGATAATGACACTCAGCTGCCCAGCGGCAGCTTGCTTTCATGAGGGACAGATCTGGTATCTCCAAAATGTTGTCTATTAGCCCACTGAACCTCTGATTTAGAAAAGGAAAACATAGCTTGGCCAGAAATGCTTGAAAACTTTCCACCCTCTGCACCAGACCATGCTGACTGGCTAAGTTAAGTGGAAGTTAATCAACCCGAAGGGAGACCATGCAGCTGGGAGGAAATCTTTCAAGAGGATTGTAAGGCTGATGGAGCTTTCAGAAACCTTTTTAAGAAAGCCTGTGCTCCTTTCTGTTCTCCATCCCCTGCACTTCTCACAGGTGCTGAGCTGCAGGGGTGATCTCTCAGAGTTACCATTATTTACTCTGCATCTGAAGTGTCCAGTTTTAGGTGTCTTTCGCCCCGCTATACTTTTACATTCATCTCATTCCTTACCCAAGGTATTTTTTTACCTGAAGCTAGGTTCCAATACTATATGTTCTTCACTGTGCATTTTTATTTTTTATGTTTCACCAGATAAGTGCTTGTTACAGGCTAAATCATATCCCAGTGCTCTAAAACCAAAGTGACAGCATTGGTCACAGCACACCTACAATGGATTAAGTCCACTGTAAGAAGACTAATCGCTTTCCCTTTCCACCACTTTGACTGGTCATTTGTAAAATGACGGCAAAATGCTGCCAAACAGCTTCGTTCGATTTTCCCTTAGTGCCCAGGTGAATATGGGCAGTGGCCTACACTAAAAATAGGAAAACTAGGGTGGCTGAAGTTCATTTCCAGGCTAAGGAAGAGTACAGATGAAACTGAATCTGGTCCTGAATGCAGGTTTGTCCATTTTCCCTGACACATTTTTGCAACCCTCAGTGGCACAGCAGTTGTCTGTCTTTCATTACATGCACAAAAAATGTATTGGTATTACACATAAAACATCTTTTATGTGGCCATAAATAATGGAAAATCTCAATCTGGAAAGAAAAGTCCTTTAAAACCCTATAAATAGCAAACTGGAATTTTTTTTTTTTTTGAAAGCTTGATACATTCCTCTGTTTGCTCACCGCATTTGAAGCAGGAACGGAGAGCTGTAAAAGGGAGCCCTCCTGACCATCATGATCTTTCTTCACCTTCTGCTTCCCAGCAGAAGTTTAGCATTTGTTCAAAAGATGATATGTTGCTTTCCTCATCCTCTCAGATATAGAATCTATCATATAGGCCCCTTTTCCCCATCATTTCCTCCCCTCTTTCACAGTGAATCATGGTCTCAACGGGCAGCGTCTGCGTGAGGCTTGGCTAACACTGTGGAAGAGCCAGTAATGTCTCTGCTAGACGCAAGGTGAGGGGCTGGGCTACTCACCTGCTGCACATCAGAAGGTGGACAGGAGCAGGGAGGCAACCTGGAAAACAATCCATGCTTCTACTTCCTAGTGATGCTTGACAAAAGCAGGAGAGGCATGGATGAAAATGAGACCTTGTGTAAAGTTGGACACTTAATGGAGTGAGATGAATCCCCAGTGCCACAGGGACAAGTGAGACTGGTACCGCAGCGGTCCTCCATGACCTTTCAGATGATGAACTTACCCATATTTCTAACAACACTGCCATAATGCAGGATACCCTGATGATCAATCAACTCGAAGCTCAGCTTTTTCTCTCATTTCAAGAGAAATTATCCCCTTGTTTTGTATCTACACGCACACGCTCACACACATATCTCAGCTGGGCTTGGTCCACTGCTGGGAAACCCACCAGCCTGTCACTCCCAGGAGCCTTGGGTCAGACACCATGGTGATTGATAGAATCATAGAATCATTTCGGTTGGAATAAACACTAATGCCTCCCAAAACCATCACCAGCAAGCAGTCCTGATACCCACATAGGACCTGGAGGATAGTCTTTGGCCACACACTTCGACTCCCCATGCCCTCGAGAGAAAAACAAATTGTATGAAGTTGCTTAGTCACGAGTGGAACCTGTTTATGAAAAGCTTATCAGGGTAAATGGCCTCAGAGGACCATCACCCAGCACCTACCTGAAAAAATAAGAGTGACAAATCCAGAGTGGAAGGGACATTTTAACCTGTTTGTTGATAACTGACGGGTGTTAACCAGCACAGGATCGCCACCTGCAGCTTCTCACCCAAGAAAGCAAAACTGGCAGGCCAAAGGGGTTGCCAACATTTTCTTCAGTGGTGTGACCAATTGCTGCCCGCCCTGCACTTCTGTAAAGCCTCAGCCTGGTGGAGGGGGTGTCAGCTTAGTAGGCTTCATGTCAATGCTACCGGCTGGAGAGATTTGTGAGAGATGCAGCTGCAGGGTCTGTAAAATACATACAGTACATCTTTAGATGGCATGAAAAAAGTGTTTGTTTGCCATTTCGTAACTTTGCTTGATAAATACCTCAAGCTGACCTTGGCTTTTATGTCAACAGGATAAAGCAGGCTTTCCTGTCTCGAAACTTTGTCTGCCCAGCAGCCCCATTTCCAGATACACATAGTGCTTCTTTCACTGAGGATGGTGAAGCCCTAGGGAGGATGGGCAGTTACCTTTGTCGTGTCCATCAAGGTATCTATGTTAAAGCCCTCACCTGCCAAATGCAGGATGGGATGTGAAACAGGAGAAGGACTCATTCCTATGAATTGTTTTCTCGGTGGTAACGCGAGGTTCAGGGCTCCTGGCTCCACAGACAAACATTTCTCCTCCCCCCCTGGCACCACGCTCTGCTGCAGCAAGGCGAGTGCTTCTGGGAACATGCCGGGGACTGGATCCCAGCTGAAAGTAGCCCTTCAAAAATAGCAATTTCTAAACTGAATCATTTCCCAAATCACACTCTAAAATTACTTCCCTTCCTGGCAAGCTCCCTGCAGCTCTGTGGTACACAGACAAGCATGGATTTGGAGGATGCACAATTCTCAAGAGCTGCACCAGTCCCCTTCTGCAGTTTCCTGCATCCGTCCATCCGTGCATCTGTCTGTCCGTCCCTCCCCTCTGCAGCACTGTGAACCTCGACCCCTCTTTGAACACAGGGGCCACCTCTCTCACCTTAATAGAGAGATTTACAAAGAGCTTTTCCTCTTTCCTCCAAATTATTGTCAAGAGAAATGGCAGGCTGCAGAACACTTTTGCTGCCTAAATGGCCATTCAGTCCTTTCAAAAATTCAGCCGTTCACTTGGAGAACTGAAGGATACTGATCTCTTCTGAAAGGCCTGGCCCTGCTTGTGCCGAAAAAGGTGAGGTCCAAAAAAAACCAAGAAGGTGACTGGTTTGTTGCCTAATAGTCTACACGAACTTGACAGCGGGTTGTGTATTCAGAAATTATCCTTCGTAGGGTCTCAGAAATATTACAAAGCTGCTTCTCCCTGAGTTGTAGGATACTGTCTTTCCATTATTAAAATGTATTAAAAATTCTTTGAATGCCGAGACACTGACTGAGATTTCCCTGTGCAAAGCAATGATAAAAAACAAATTAACAAAACTAATGCAGGAAGAGCATAACCCACCAGAGTGGCAGGTTTGCCCATAAAATGGGAAGTTCCATACCGCTAAAGATTGAGACGAAAATAAGTCATCTGAATACAGAACAAATTGCACAAGATGCTGGGTGCCTTCAGCTTCCATGGACGTTACCGGCAAGTGAGACCACATTAATGTGCTCAGGATGCTCAGAGCACTATACAGGATCAGGCCTTTTGAAAGCGGCTATTCATCACATTTAAATTGAATGTAATTGTCAGGGCTGAATAGCTAATTAGATTATTCTCTCTCTCAGTGAGAACAGTGGAAGTGAGAAAGCACAGTTAGATTATCACCGGCCCTCAAGAAAAATAAAAAGAAAAAAAGGCGGTTGCATAACTATTCATAAATTACCAGGAAGCACGCAGGAATCTCTTGATTTAAACAGCAGTTGTTCTCTGTTTCTCTTAAGCCCGTGGAAATATTCTCCTAGTAAAAGCACCTCTTTAGTTAACAGTTAGTTAACAGTTCGGTTAACCTCTTTAGTTCACTCCTGTTTCAATGCAGCTTAGCATCCCCTAGCAGCTGGACCTAGCAAGTCAAAACTTGCACATGGCTGACTCCTGCCTCTCGCCCGGACTTGATTTTGAGTTTGGGAGTACAAGAAAGGGTTCCCAAAGGATTCCCAAGTTTATCTCATCCGCTTCTTCAGCTCTGCTCTCATGAAAGCCAGAGTGCTACTGACAAAGTAACCAGGGCTTACACAGCTCAGCTACCTGGTAACGCTTTCAGCCCAAGACTCGAGATGGATCACCTGCTAGCCAACCCATAAAACAACTTGGTTTTCAACCCAGCTGGCTGCAGTAGGCAACTCGTGGCTTCAAGACCAGCTACAAGCCTGCCTGTTTTCTCTCTCCCCTCCCCAAAAGTTCACCCTGATACAGACAGGAGGCAAGAGAGTATAAATGGCCATTTGGGTCACTGGGCTGGTCTTTTGCTTCAAAACCCACAAAAGTACTCTGAGAGGAGGAGGAGGAGACATTAGTAACATCTAAGGCTCCGTGGAAATATACTCTTCACCTAATATTTTGTAGTTAGCATACTTTTCACTGTCTCAATCCGTCATTGCGCTAAGTAGGGTACCAGAAAGAATTCGCCCTCTGTCCCAGCAGTATCCAGACTTCTAACTTAGAAAACTGGCATATTCACTTACATTCCTCATTATGACTGAAACCCTTGCTTACAATGCTACCAACGCTCTGATTGCACGGACTGCCAATTACCTCATCCATTTCTTTTAATTACAAAAGTAATACCAAAGCAAAGACTGTCCCCTTAAGCCCAGTAGGCGGTACAAGGGAAGAAGACGACGGACCATCTCATTTGCCTGTGCAGTTTGTGGAGCATCCAGACTAACCATAAGGCCACTCATAGAAAAGTCATTTCCTTGGCGCACATTACAGATCAAAAACTGAACCATATTGGGCTGTATAAAGAGCAGCACGAAAAACATCTGCACATTAATCCCAGCTGCAGTAACAGCTACAAATCTATTTGTCTTTGGTCACTGTCAAGGTAGAAAATATGTCCAGCTCCTCCAAACCAGGTGTACATTTCAGGTCAGGGACTGTATGGCATATTTACATTCAAATTGTGTGAGACACTTCCAAGTAATTCCTCGAGGCATTTCCATGCTGATATAGTGGTAAAAAGCGCCTAAATTTTGTACTACTATTTTTTTTTTCTCAGCAGATATTCACTGTAAGGTCAGTGGGGACATGTACAAGCAAAGCTTATGTTGAAACCAAGAATCAAACTGTGGATCCCTGAAGTCGAAAGAACTGATCTTGCTAACTTGCTTGTAAGTCACACGATCAAACCATGATTTTACCCACAAAAGAAAAAAAAAAAAGAACCGTTGCCTTGAAAGGAATAACACTATCCTAGAATCATAGCATGTGTTGGGTTGGAAGGGACCTTTAAAGGCCGTCTAGTCCAACACCCCTGCAGTAGGCAGGGACATCTTTAACTAGATCAACTAGATTAACTGGGCTGTTTAAGTTTTAAAACACCATATTAAACTTTATTCTTTAATAATGAGACGTGATGTTCAGTGTTATGACCTATTTTCAGACAATGGTTTAATTAAACATTTAATTAATGCATCTCATTTCTTTGCATGAGCTTCACTCTAAACAACCGAGCTAATAACGTAAACATCACTGTTTGATTATTAAAATAATTGCTTTCCCAAACAGCAACCTCCTGGCAAACAAAATGGCTGGCGCCGTGCACACAATGCGCCCACAGTGCAGGCCTCCAATTTTAGCGTAAAACACAATTTACAGTTGACCATCAGCTTCCAAAAAAAATCCTAGGCAAACAGTTTCAAAGATGGTGATATTTTTCACCTAATGCCTAGAGATTTTATTCTATTAATCACGCAAATTGATAAAATCATCATTCTTTTAACCAGATGGCTGCCTTTAGGAGTTTTCCGCAAGCAGAGATGCAGCAGCAGCTTCAGGACGTTTCCCCAAACAAACTCTGGTATCTGGATCAGATTAACCAAAACCGTGACCTTCCTTTAAGCCAAAGTCCTGTAGCTGTGAAGCATTTGTATCCAGCTAATGGAGTTTTTCCAGGAGTTATTTACTTTAGAAAGGACCATACGTTTTCAGCAAGACTTTAATGAAAAAATAGATGGAGATTTTTATTTATTTTTTTTTACCCCTAGCTTTATAACCAAAAAAATGGAATATTTTTGCAAAACGGTGACAAATTTTCAAGACTCTAAGTAAAAAAATCTTCGTGAAATGAGTTGTCAAAACATTTTGAAAATCTGTCAACAGCTCTAATTCTTAGAAACCATAATTTGGTGATGCTTGAAATATTGTCTTGTCCATGCTGAAGCAGCTAAACCATGTTGCTTGCTGCCTAAGCTTAGGGTTTTTTTTCTTCATGGAAAGTTACCAGCATGTTTTCGTATCTGTTATGCGATTCTTCAAGCGAATCAGCATCCCACCAGCGGCATCCTTTCATAGGCAGGACATCTCCAGAAAGGTCACCGCAGACTCCAGACTCAGTCAGCTTCTACTGCTTGGAGAAGATTCAGTCCCGTCACCCGAGGAAATAGCCAAATTTTCAGTCCCCATCTGTGGCCCAGCCACCACCGCCCAAGAGGGGACAGTGCATGGCACGGGGAGAATATAAGTTACAAAAACTTTTCTGACTGTCTTCCCACTAAAAAAAAGGTCATTGGCCTTTCACACTCGCTGAAATTGCTGAGCACTCCAGAGAACTGGACACTCATTTTTTAATGTTTTCAGCATTAAAAAAAAAAAAATTTTTTTATTATTTCCTTTACAAACACAAAAATAACAGGACTCCAACCCCCAATACCCAGCTGTAGCAGCATAATTCCCGGGTATTCAGGTAAATTAGCTTAGATTTACCACAGTTGACACAGTGGATTGCACGTAATCACTCCTGGATTACCAGAGTGGAAATTATTTCTAACTATAGCCATTGGCACCAAATGGTCCATATCTGACCTATTACGTTAAGCCCTTGACTATCCATGGGAGACTTTCCACTCGTTTTGATGGGCTTTTGATTAGGTCTGATATACTTTCCTGGGGTTTTTTCCACTTCTTTTGCCCTTAAGATCCGCTATTACTTCCCACAGCTATTGAGTTTGTGATTTATTGGTTTAATTATTTTATTTTTATTTGGATTTAGTATTTATAATGGGACACAACCGACACTTTGAAATAGGAGCCACTTTTTTTCTTAAGGGTTGCATGTCATGTTGGTTGCCTTGAGCAGCACAGGAGATTGGAAATCCGTGATACTTCTGGACACTCTCCTTCCAACTCTACTGAACAAAATGCTTTAGCACAAAAGCACTAATGGCAAAACGTGAAGTTTAAATGTGTTAGTGGTATGAAAATATGATATTCAAGTATTTTGTGAACTAAGTCGTTCAAGCAAGGATTTTCCTGCATAAAAAAAATAAAACCTAGGTTAAAAAAAACCCCACATATAAACCAGGGAACAGACTCCCATCCAGGTGAAACTGACATTAGCAGTTGCAAATTGTGGGGAGTATTTGCTCTTCCAAGCCCAGATCTTTCCTACACATGTTATCATCCCCTGCACACACATTTACAGGACTGGCATCACTCCCATCCTCTTTCCAATACTTGATCAGGGTGAATTCTCTTTTTTTAAAAAAAAAAAAAAAACACAAACAAACCCCAATGTTATTATTTACTACAAGTCTCTCAGGCAAGGGCTGCAGTTCTTACTGCAACCTAATGGATAAGAAAGGATATAGTGTTTATTCCAAGCCAAACAAACAAGAAAGAATCCACCAGTTTAGGGGGGAAAAAAAAAAAAATCACCTTTCAGACTCCAGCTAAGATTGAATGGGTATTTGGCACCAAAACCAAAATGCATCATTTTCTTGCGTCTAACTTTGTGCAGCCCAGAAGCTGGAGGCAGATCAGAAACAACAATCCTTGCACCTAGAAATGGCTGGAATTAAATAATTACTGCCCCACCGAACACCACCAGCTCCCTCAAAACCACCGCTCTCGGCACTGGCCATAGAGAAAAAAAGGTTTTAAAGGTAAAAAAAAAA
>VWZL01000439.1:100201-201779 GCA_013396915.1 Stercorarius parasiticus | reverse complement strand
CGCCCCGCCGCGCACCGGATGATGCCCCCGCGGGGGGCGGCGGGCTCCTGCCGCCGGCGGCGCCTGGCGCCCCTCAACGAGGACAACGGGCGGTTCCTGCTGCTGGCCGCCCTCATCGCGGCGTACCTGAGCGCCGGCGCCACCGTGTTCTCGGCCCTCGAGAGCCCGTCGGAGGCGGCGGCGCAGCTGCGCTGGAACCGGACCCTCCACAACTTCAGCCGCATCTTCAACATCAGCCTGCCGGAGCTGCGCGCCTTCCTGCGGAGCTACGAGGCGGCCATGGCCGCCGGCATCCGCGTCGACGCCCTGCGGCCCCGCTGGGACTTCCCCGGCGCCTTCTACTTCGTGGGCACCGTCGTCTCCACCATAGGTGAGCGCCGCCTCGACGGCCCCCCCCCGGCGCAGCCGCCCGCCCGGGGGATGTCCGCGGCCGCGGCCCCGGCCCCGGGGCGGTCGTTATAGCGACCAAAGTTTGGGGGAGAGGCGCTGACACGTTGCTATGGCAACCGGAGGCCTTGCAGTCGGGGAGGGGGTGGCCGGGTCCCTGTCCCCACTCACCCCCCACCCCGGCGGGTCGCGGTCCCACCGCCCATCGGTGCACGGAGCCGGGGACCGGCGCTGGGCTCCGCTCCGGCAGCCTCAGAGGCCGCTGACCGTCGCAGCTGCCGGTGTCCGGGGCCGGGCGCGGCGGGAGACCCGTCCCTCCCCACCAAACTTTCGCGGCCGGCGGTGCGGCTGGGCTCCAACCGGCCCGGCGGGGCGAGCGAGGCTGGTCGCCCTCCGAGGGGCCCAGCCCGCCCCGCTGCCCGCGGCGGGATGCGCCTGCTGCTCGGATGGCTCGTTACCGGGCGAGGCGGCGCAGAGGCAGGGAGGCAGCGGGCTACCGAAGATGCTGAGCGGTAGCCAGGCTGTCGCGGTGCCTGACCGGTGAACTTGGTACTGGCTTTAACTGCTGGCAAAGTTAAGATGCGTGTGTGAATACAGGATTAAGCTACACGAAGCGGTACGTCTCCTAGCTGTACCATAATGTGTGTTCTCAGTACATTCCCGGCTACAGCTGACTGCAGTTATTTGTATCCGATAGGTGTTTAGGAAAAGCAGCACTTTATGAGCAAATGGCGAGCTCTGGGGGGAGGAATTTTTTTTTTTTACTCTAAACTTAATTTTTTTTTCTCTAAAATTACCGTTTTTTACCTTTTTACTCTAAAATTATTTACTCTATAAGCACCATTAAGAACGGTCATACGGGAGATTTACTTGAAGTAAAGCTGTGGCTATCTGCAGCTCTCGGAGTATTGCATGGGAAATCCTGTCCCTGCGGACAGAAGATCTTACTGATCTTCTCTCTCTGCCAGTTTTTAAGTTTTGTAACAAGCCAATTGTCTGGGGGCTTCTGAGCATAAATGTCATGCTTTCCCTTTATTAGAGAGGAAGAAACACACAGCTCATTATTGCGCTTACATTCATTAGGTTCGGAAAATGTTTTATCAATAGTGACTAATCTCTATAATAGAGTCGTGATGGTGACTACAGCGGTGTTGTCAAGTATTGTTACTTTTTGCATTGAATAATTCCGTTAACTTTTCCTTTTCAAGCACGTTCAATAGTCCAGTCATTAAAACACCATTTTAATTAAACATTAGGCCTTCTTCATCACAAGAGCATATGTTTTTAAGCGATCATTATGACTGACCTGAATGGACGGGGGGGAAAAGTCAGTGTATTAATAAACCCACTCTTTCCTTACACCTGCTGTAGCGAACAGAGAAATCTTCAGGAGATGTGTAAACGCGGATCCATTCACTTCTCCATGAACCCTGGCTTCTCCTCTCTGGGGTTATTGAAATGTAAAGTTTCCTCTTCATTTGCAAGCGTTTGTTTGCGTCTCAGCTTCATCGCCCTGTCTGCAGTCATTTGTACCTGGGCGGAGGGAATGAGGTTTTGTTGGCAGTCTTGACAGGTGTAAATGGCTGAACCAAGAATTGTCTTTCTCATATTCCTGTAGTGCAACCTCTCTTTATAGCCAATAACGTCTGCATCTCTCACATGTGAGGTGGAGGCTGAAGATTGTTTTTCCCCGCAGCTACAACAAAGGCTGGATTGTGCCAGGCCCTGAGCAGTGCCTTCTCTTGGCGTGCTACCTGCTGGTACTCCTGGATTGCTTACAGAACTTTGCGTGAGTTTGGCCAGCCTGCTGCAGAGCGAGGTTCTGCTCTTGGGTGAGGAGATGCAGCAGAAGGTGGCTCGAGGCGAAGCCGAGTTGTGCCTTTGGGCACAGTGAAGGCCATGGCAGAGCCGCTGTGGTGGGGGTGCCGAGCTGCATGGCCCCGCCATGAGCAGTGTCTCCTGGAATACCAGCGTCCTGAGGCTGTTGCATCCCATCCCAGCAGAGCTTTTACCAGCTGCGTCTACAGCTCCTGCAGAAGAGGAGCTGCTGCCCCCACCTCAGCGCTTCTCCTTGCTCATCCCTCCAAGCTGCTGCGGCTTGTGGAGAGGCAAAGCTCACGGTGGGCTCAGCAGCCTGTCTGCGGGCTGGGCTTCTTCCACCACGTGGTTGCATTCAGTCATTATTGGCAGCTGTGTTAGCCCAGCAAAAGCGAGAAAACCCAGTGAATTAACTAGTTGTCCCGCTAAAACCCCAAAACTCTTAATGAAAGGTGCACAGAGCTGTCTCGCTCACAACCAAATGGTGGAAACCAAATGGTGGACATCAGAATGTCAGCTGGGGGAGCAGTTCCAGAGCTGTTCTGTCGTGGTGCCTTTTTTCCTTCCCAGCCAGCTCATTTCTGAACCTTTGATTCCACTGCCAGCTCAAACACCGTATTATCCTGGTTCAGGGCAATTTCACTTGCCTTCGTGTCACAGTTCATTGGCAAGAAGAATGCTGTCTTTACTCAACCTCTCCAGGAGCTAGCAGACATCTAGAGTCAAAACAGCTTGCCTTCCTCAACAGCTTCGTCTCTTACGTGTGTCAAAGCAACTTTATTACTGCAGCTAGACATGCTCCTACCCTACCGACGTGTCGGAAAGCTTTCTTACTCACTGCTTGACAAACAGATGCCGTGTCTGTCAAGGGTGAATTGCCCACAGGTTTACTCAGCCTCTTATCTGTAGAGGATTCCAACTTACAGAAAACTCGCTGGGTCTTTTCAAGTCCTCACTCCGCTCTCGCTGGTTTTAATAAAACTACTAAATCCTTCATATGTAGGCATCGAAATAGAGTCATCCGGGGACAGGGCTGCAAGTTTTCCCAGGGTTTGTGCAAGCTGAACAGAGGGAGGGAGGCTCCAATTCTTCATCCTTCTGTGGACACAAGGGTTAGGCACTGTTGGGCTTGGAGAAAACTGCTCCATCCAGCCTTCTTGAGCGGGGCCTTTGCAGAGCCGAGCAGCTCCCCTTCATGAGGCGCTTTGTCTCCTGTACTTCCCTGGCTGCAGTTCTGCACCTTCCCTAATTACACAGGGATGCAATCAAACCCTCTGGATGAGAAGCGTGTCAGTGGGGTCTTTTAAGAAATGGGAGAGAGAGTTATAATGGCATGTTAAGTCTAATCTTAAAGCATTTTCCTGAATAGCCCACAAAGTGAGTGACTTACTGTCCATAAAACACTCTCTTGATAGCACTCTGGGCATTCATTTTTTATTATTGCATTGTTTGTGACTGAATAATGAAATGTTGAGTCTATTTTTCATTAGACACATCTCGATTTTCAGAGCTATGTAAGAATATTCTTTGGTCTAATTTCTGATTGCTTGCCGTCAGTCTACACCATTTATTCTGTCATTACTTTGCACTCCAAAAGGTATTTTTCTCATAGACAATTATTATTATTTTTGTACTAATTTCTTTAAGGAGTAGCTAGTGAAATTTATTCTTGATTCATTGGTCTAACTGGCAGCAGACTTTGTTTTTCAGTTGAGTTTTTTTCCTTCCTTCCCCAAATACAAATCACAGGTATTTCCCGGCACTTTGTTAGACTGAAAACAAAGAAAGCATAACTCAGCCCAGTTTTCTTCCCGGTGAAATGATGCAGAGTACAGCATCAGCAGACATAGCTTTCCCCATATTCTAGCACATAAGGCAACTCCAGGATGCCCAAAGCTCTGGATTTCTGACTCAGTCCGTGAGTCTAGACTCCGTATACAGATTTTTTTCCTCCCTTAAATGTTAAAATAAACATTAGATACCTACATATTAGAACGTGTTGAGACATTGACTTATTATTAAATTGGGATTTTAAGCTTCTTACATGTAAGTACACATTTCAAAATCCTGTGGAAGATCAAGTGATACGGTTGCTTTATAGAAATCCATACCAGGCACTAAAGTAGTCCAATATATAGAAGTGATTTTTCAACATAGTATTTTTAAAAAGCACCCTTACTGTGGATGGATTGTTTTGGGATGGAGCATGTGTGGGTTATAGGTGTTTGGAGAAGAAATTGTGCAAAGACATTCCCCCTAGAGCTGTGCGAGGGTTACAGGTGTTAAGGGCACAGTGTATAGGTGTGAGCGGGACTATTCATCCTTTCCTTATCCCCGAGGGATCCTGTTAAATGCCTCAGTGATCCTGTGGACTGACGGCTCCACCCAAAGGGATGGGACATGCTCTTCTCTGCTGTTATCTCAAACAGATAAGGCACAGCCCTGCAGTGAGATGGGCTTTGAAACCATGTGAAGAGAGGCCACATAACATTCGGTATTTTCTACCAGCTAACTGGCTCCCTGCATCTGCGCTCTCCTTGCTTAGGATGTCAGCTGGGTTAGAGCCCCTTCTCTCTGGGTCCTCTGTAGGGACACAGCATACCCAGCACATCATTTCAGCTTGCTCTCCACAACCTAGGGCACCGTCACCACTCGCTTCTAAAATCTCCTCTGGCTCCGTGTTGTAGTCTTTCGTGAAAATCTGGAGGTCCAGGTGCGCTGAAGGCAATAATTCAGTGGAAGTGGTGTGCAAAATGCAGTCAGACAGCTCAGGAAGCACATGGTCAGATGTTGGACCACACTGGTAGGAGCCAGGGAGTGAGCCTGCCCAAGAGCAGGCACTTCACATGGTAATTTGGCAAGAAATTCCACAAATAACCCGAGCTGGTCTGAAGGCTTTAAGGGGAAAATATTATTTGCCCTGCCTTCCTCACTGGTATATTTCAGGATATGAATTTGAGCTGCAGCTGGGGAAGGTTCTGGCTCTCTGCTCTCCATGAATGCAATTTCACTGTCTATGTGGCCAACGCAACCCAAAAGTCGACAGTCAAACCAGAGTGTAGCATCGGTGTTATGTTTTCTCAGGACTCTGCAGTTCTCCGAGGCTTGTACAGGCAGCTTTTGCAGATGGTTCAAATTAGGGGGCAAGTTGCCTCCGGAGTTGACCTTCTTGAAGTCAAAGAAAAAAACCAAACAAGAAAGCCGTTGGGAGAGCAAGCAGTATTATTAAGCTGCAGTGTCAGGTTATTTGTCTTTGCCAGCCTCTATGCGGTCTGCCACCAGCAGGAGAGTGTGTTTCAGCTTGGTCAGCTGCGGCCAAATCTGATTCCTTAGGTGCGTGTGATGTTTTGATCAACGTGCCGGTGGATATCCGAAGGTTATTTTCTTCACCCTGGTGGTCTCGATAGAGAACAGAGAGCAAGAGGCTCAGAGGTCAGCAAGTTTATGTTTCAAGCATGTTTCTGTGGAGAGAAGCAATCCTACAGCGATTTTCCTCAGATGAGGACCTGGCACTGTAGCAATGTTCTCTACTTGCTGTAGCTTCACGGGAGTATTAAGTCCTTTGGGTACCACTGGTGGGAATTCCCTAAATGTGTGGGCATAGGTTGGGTGCTCTGAGCAAGAAAGTAATCTAAATCACAGCTTGCCTTCTTGTAGTTGAGAGCAACAACAGGAAGCTTTACTTGGAGTACATCCATGTAATTACGCGGGTGACTTGAGGTGTCCCCACTGAAGAGTCGCGATTAAATAATTTTGATCCTACATTTGTTGGGGTTTTATTCTATAAGACGGGAAGGAGGAACCCCATTACTTTAAACAAAGCCCTTTTTAAAAAGAAAAATTCTCTGAAAATATTATTTTAATCAGCCTCAGTGCTGCTTAGGGTTTACCTGCCCCTGTAGGGTTATGCCAGACCTGGAAAGTGAAGCTATTACGATGCTTCTGTTATCTAAACTGAGTGATTTCTACAGAGCCACATCAACTCAGGTTACTTAATCTAAGAGTTTCAGAGGTTTCTTAAGTACTAAACCCTATCTATGAAACCCCATATTTCAAAACACTAATGTCAGTACAATGGAGATGTATTTGTTGTTTTACGGCTGGGGACATTGAGCCAGGGGATGACCAAACTGCACTACTTTTTGCTGTAGCTGCAGAGTTTGGGATGCTCAGCTGGACCACTGAAAGCTGGGGTCTCCAAACTGAATGTCAAGCATCACAGCATCTCCGAGGAGTCACCCAAAACCAAAGCCCATCTATAACATCGGGGAATAAAGAATTTGCCTGGCATCACATGAGATATGGTTCCACATCTCAGAAGTCAGGGGAAGTTTTATATTGACTTACTGTGTGCCGGTTCAGGTTCGAAACAAAGACAGACTGGAGGTTGTAATGAAGGATTCTCCATTTTTGCAGCCTTCAGGGTCCCTCTAGGTCAGGTAATTGAAGGAGCAATGTCTACTTAGTGGGTACGTCCCTCCCACTTAGCTCTACATTCAGTTTGGTCTTCAGTGATATTCCTGTTGGGCAGCAAATACCTGTATTTCGGTCCCCTATGCATTTACAAGAGCTTGGCAATGTGATTGCAAACCAAACGTTGGTGAGCCAGAATACCACTCTGATGGCTCTCTGTCTGTGGGGGTGACGTGTGGCTCCAGCTAGTCGGTCTGTATTGCTAAGCAATCTCCCAGTAAACCAGTTATTGCGCCTGTAGTAGCAGTGAGGGATCATAATTATTGGGCTTATCAGCTGTCCTGTTTGTGTAGGGCTCGTAATTCCAAATCCTGTCTGAATCCCTATGGGCTGTGTTCCCATGGAGCCCAGATGGTCCCCAGCCTCTGCTGTCCCCCTCTGCTCTTCTGGGGATGTTCCCCCTTTCTTTCTCTTAGAGCTTATCTAACACTCCCCTGTCACCTGCCTTTCCCAGGAACTCTCAATTTCTGCTGCCTCCCAATTAGCGTACGCTCCTCTACTGATGATCTATTTGCTTGATTAAATTTCAAATATTTGCTTTATGTCTTTGCAGTCTTTTGTGTTAATAACTTCCAAAGAAGTCAAAAGTAAAGCTTTACAGTTTCTTTCTGCTCCCCATCATGCCTGTCCCTCATCTCTAGTGTTAATCCTGCTATTGACCCTCATTTCTCTTTTCAGACTAACTATTTCTTCCTTCTCCGATTGTCTTCAGTTTGACACAGATCATACACACTTCATCATTTTTTCTCACTTTTACTGATGGGTCATCTTCGCAAGACAGTGTGTCTTGCATTTATGCGAACTTTAATTGCTCTTCATCGTGCAGAGAAGAGGAAAACAATTATAGGATAGATCTGTTGGCAATTAATTTCATGTAACAATATCCACTCCTGGTGTTGTGCTGGAAAATACAATGTCATTAATTTAATGAATGCAGTATTACCTTATGTTTGCAGCTATTGAAGTCAATGAGAATTTTACCTCTTGCCATAGTAGCATCAGGGTTAGAGCAACAGAGAACCACCACGGAACATTTCATCTGCAATTTTTAGTACAGAGACAGCTTGATATTATTGGAAACATAGCCTGTACCCATGATCCATATGAGCCTTGCTTACCTTTATCAAAAGAGACAGTTTTCGTAGACTGTCAGCATCAAGTGCATATCTGAGTGCATTTTGGGCAAAGGTAGGTAAGGACAAAGATTAGGGTTCATGCTGGTGAACATTTGAAACGTGAAAGTCCTACTGAGCACAGTAAATCTTAGAAGTGATAATAAAACCTTTTGTGAACAGAAACACTGAAGTAACAAACAGAATTATAACCTAAGGGGCAATTGCATAGCAATCCAGACAAATCAAATATGTTTAATTTTCTGTCTCCTCAATAGCCGGCTTCTGCTGAAGTCAATAGTAGACTGGGCTACAGATCTTTGGGAAATCCCGCCTTCCTCATTGTGCTGGCACGCTAGGTTTATAAAACAAATGTAGGTCTGATGTTGCCAGCACCTCCTGGTGCGTGACATTACTGTAATGCATCTCTGAGCTGAGCGGGTCTGTCGATGGCAATGGGTGGCACACCTAGCTATAGACATAGGAAAGGTTTCAATGCAATCTCTCTTGAATCAAACCAAGAGAAGCAGGAAGAAAATTAAATCTAATGGCACGAGATGAGGTGAAGCATTAGCAGCCTTTTCAAGTAATTAAAGCTTTGGAGTGCAATAAGATAAGGAATTGAATGGTTTGATGTTAACGTATGGGATTACTTATATGGCTGAGGCACTGCTATTGCTCATGTTTAAAAATCCATAGTACGTGCTCCTTACTCGTTGGTGAAAAAAGTGATAATACCTTGATAACAAATAAAGCCCCACAGAGGTTCCTCAATGAACTTTCAACTTTCTGAGCTTCCACCACTGCAGCTTCTTCCCCTTTAGAAATGATGGGCCAAATGTTCACATTCATTCTCAAGTCTTAGGCAGGCAAATTTAATCAAGGCAGAAACAGCAATTAGCAGAAATTTGCCCACGTGAGACCTGGTTGAGAAATTAATTCAGTAGATTTCAATTAAAAGAAAACTGGACGGCATCCTTTTGGTTATTCTTTATTGAATATTCTGTCATCTCTTTGCTCACACCAAGTACTGTGCAAGCAATATATTTATCTCATGAGGATAAATAAAAAATACAGTGTCACTCATGCTCAGCGTCTATGGAGTCGAGCCTACTTTAAGCCTTTGATGATGGGAATGACTGCGGTGTAAAGATCTTCAGTCCACATGGTGATATAAATGGGGGGTGGGGGGAAAACCTGTGTGATAAAATGGTTTGTCCCTTTACAAAAACTGCTGCTGGGAGAGCTGCGAGGACCAGGAAAATCTCAGGTGAAATTAAAAGCTGAAAATGATCTTGATAAAGTGGCAAAGTTGTTCAGTATCATTAAATTTAAAAGTAGTCAAGGGAAATACATACTAAGGAAGGAAGAGTTAAACGCAGAAATAGAAAATGAGAAGTAACTGCTTAGTCAGCAGTCCTGTCACCCTATATTTCTATTACAGTTACTTAAAATTAGGTCTTTGTGCCTTTGTGAATGAATTGGAGGAGCTGCCTGAGCAAAAAGATACTTAAGAATTCGCTTCTTTTCTTTCAGCTGAAACTTTTTGAAGTAAGAGACTCAGGAAGGCATATTTAAACCATCAAAAAGTTGAGGTAGATTGGTCGGGTTTTTTTTCATTGAATCATAGCTGTAGAAGTTTACCCAGAAATTCAGGAAAAAAATAGCCAGTGTATAAGGATTTTGCCCTGTATGTTTAGGTCCTTTTTGTCCTACGTGTCCATCTGTATAGGCTGATTCTAGCAGAAGAGCTGAGACAGCTATCAAGAAATAAACGTTCTCTGAATACCTGCACGAACACCAACAGCAGAAAAAAATGCTGCAAGTTTATTGTTTTATCCAGTCAAAAGATAAGCCAGCGATGTAATTGGTTGACAGCCTTTCCCATCGGTAGGGCTTATAAAGCCCAGGAGTGACATCATCAGACTTCTCATGTGGGGAAATACGACATACACCCAAGATCACTTGCAAAATTCAGATAATGCTATTTCTTAGCCTGAAAGGAGAAGTATCGTGAGATGTACTGGCACCGGAGTGGCAGTACACATGCAAGTATTCTCTTGAAGCCCATGATGTCTCAAGAATGTAACAAAATTTGGATGCCATTATTCTTTTTTCCTGGCAGCTCAGAAAACAATTTTTGTACCACCTTGGGTCTACTCAGGCATCTGAAATGCGACTGCAAGTTTCAATAAACAGCAAAAGCAGGGGTGAATGCTAATGTTTGAAACACTCCATTTGAAACGACAGGGCATAAGCTTTTTCTTGTTAAAGTGTTGCTTAGATACACAATTATCCACACAAAAAAATCATTCTCAAACACATAGGAAAATAAGAGTGGAAGCAGCTTTAAAGGATGAAAAATTAAGATTGCAAAAGAAGTCAGGTTTTGAAACAATGTTCCCCTGGAATCATATCATCAGCTACATCAGGGGCGTAGGAAGGTCAGAGAAGGTGGCAGTGTATGGCTTCAGATATTGGACACATCCCTAGAGAGAGAAGGAATTGCCCGCTCTTGGGGTCCATGAGCTATGCCTTAACATATATCCTTGGTTACTGAGACAGACTTTGTGCGTTTCTTCATTATCATGCTTTTGTTTTCTGCAGATTTTTTAAAACAGTTACTCTGAACTCAGAGAAGTTTCCTCCGTCTGAGAGTGTCTCAGAAAGCTCGGTGTTTTCGCCGAGGTTGGGCAGTGCGGTGAGCCGAGGCAGACGCTTCTGCGCACAACCTCAGGTGTGAGCTGGGCTTTGATGCAGCCCTGACGGCTGGTAAGGCAGGATTTTGAAGACCGTTAGCCTCTAGTGCAGGGAAGTGTTTTTCCACAGTAATATAACTTAAGCAACCGGGGAGCTTGCAGGCTATATTTTTACGTTATTAATACCACCACCGTTTCAGAAAAGATTAGGGCAAAATGGTTTTCACCCAGCTGTTAGGATAAGGAAAGAAAACAAACCAAAGATAGGACTCTGTGATCAGCAGGTGTGGATTCAGCCACGAGAAGCAGCTCTGGACTAGCTTAGGTCAATTCACAAGGAGATCGGCTGCAATCAAAAGAAAGAGCATCCTGCTTTCATCCCCTTTTTCTGGAAGTTTTCCTTTGCAAGGTGGTTTTAGTGCTAATTTAGGCAACAGTAACTCATATTCTTTCCATTTTAACAAGCTATCAGAGCACCCCAGCTGTGCCAAGGAGCAGAGAATCTGACAAAACAAGAGGGGGTTGTGTCATCTTGCTTAAGATTTGCCCAAGAAAGGTAGCATAAAATGAAGAAAATAGTTTCAGCTGTGATTTTTATGACTGTAAACCAGAGTTTGTCCCCAAGAGTTTAGCAGAGATTACATTATTTATAAAAGCAATAAAACCTGAAGCACTGGAAGAAAGTTTATTTATGAATGGAGAAGTTAAGGGAGACTGTCACACCGCAGGACACCTCCCTCCCTTTACAGTTGAGATTGAACAAGAATAATGCCAGCTTGTAGGTCCTTACTTTCTGTGTGCAGTTTGAATTCATACTCCTCCAATCTGCCTATTTCTCTGAACTTCGTTCTCCATCGTTGCTTTTTAGGAGAGGGCCCCTGTCCCTCATAAGAAGTTGCGTCCTGATGCAATAGGATCAACCAGCAAACCCAAACATAAGCTTGCCCAAGATTTCCAGCCTCAAGCCCATGACCCTCCCCTCTTCAGGGGGGCTGCTTAGCAAGACCTTGGGCCAGAGCTACTGCTCAGCTGGTGACGCTGGTGGCCTGGCACAAGCCAGTCCCCATTTGGTTGTGCAAGGTGCATAGAGGAGCAGCCGCCTCCAGCCAGGGAACTGTAAAACTGATTTAGAGACACTTCTGCTTCTTCCTTTATCTTGGTTCTGCGCCAAAGCGGCTTGGCCAGGCCAGATGATCAGCCTCCTTCTGTATTTATTGGGCTATGTGTTTACAATAATGGCATTTAGTAGTGAGCAAGGGGTGGGGGTTTTTTTTGGTTAGTCTTTGGTATGTGCTTTCTTCTCACGCTGTACACAGAAAGGGCAACAAGCAGTACAACTCAGAAAAAAGGAAGCTGCCTACTTCTGGTAAATGAACAGAGCAAGAGTACTGCCACTGCTGGTGAAGCTGAAGCCCCAGCGTTTCTCTTTTTAAGGGTCATTTATCACTCAAATTTATAGAAGTTAGACTACTTGAGCTGATAAATGTGCCTGCTGAGTACTCACTAGAAGTTGAAGATCTGTCTTGGAAAGCTCAACTAGAAGGTGCCAACATAGAAGAACGCGCTTGGGAGACCTGCTGCGTAGAGGAGAGGGTAAATGTACATGAGCAGCCAGGTTTTGAGGAGGTTATTCCTCTCCTCTTTCCCAGGGGATTTTAAGGGCGTACCCCTAATGCCTTAGCTCCCTGTCAAGGTGGTGACGCTTGAGGTTTCTGAGAAGAAACTTCACCCTTACTCCTCTCAGGTCTGGCATATCCTTCACCCTAAATAAGTTGTTCCAGCTCTGTCACACAGGACACCTCCACAGGACATGGGGTCCCCTCCTCACCTGCCTGCTGATACATGGCCAGGTATCAGCTGCACACGGCAGCACCTCCACGTGCAAGTACTCTGCATGTAGGGGTCAGCCTTCATGTTCCCATCTTCAGGGGATTTTTGCGAGACAGGTTTCTTTGCAGCTTCTTAGCCCCCAACTGGCTTCCCTGTCCCCTTCCTACCAGAGGAGATCCTTCACCACCGTCTCCCCTCCAAAATTTCCTCTCCAGAGCACCCAGGTTCCCTCTTCAACCCAGGGATCACCGTCACCAGCACCTCTGGTGGCCCTTTCCATCACACCCCACGGCAGTACCTCCTGCCCCATCCCCACGGGGCAGCCCCTCCCAGCATCCTGCTGCTCTCCAGGGGATGCCCGTGGGAGCACAAGCCCCTTGCCCATGAGCAGAAACCACAGGTTGCCAGAGGAACCAGGGAATCCCGGCATCCCTGGCCTGATGGAGCTGCCCTGCTGCCTCCCAGCCCCGGGCACGAGGTCTCTCATCCTCATCCAAGTCACTTTTTGGCATAATTTTAGGTTTGTCTTTCTTGTTCCCCTCTACAGAAAAATATTGATACCTCTTGGTCTCTTTTTATACCCTTCACATGCATCTGGTAACTAACAACTATTTATCAGCTTTACCTTTTAGTTCTTTATTGTCATGGTTTCCAATTAATTCACTTTTTTTTTTTGTCAAGGAAGCTTAGGTTATTTTAGGCTGACAATTCTAGCAACTCTTTTAGGAACCAGTGTACTTTAAAGAGGAATGAAAATGTGGCCATGACCTTTCAGGCTGCGGCTTAAATCAGAGTCAGCAGAGAAACGCTGGGGGTGATTGATTCTGGTGTCCGCTGATGTTACGCGTAGCAGCACTTTGGATAACCAATAATCTGATCACAGTTGTGTGTAAACAGAATAAAATTGGTACTGTGGAAGCCTTTCATAATTGCCTGCAGCTCCTTGAAACTCCTTAATGTTCAATTAATCATCTCCTGCCTCTTGTTCTGCCAGCGTGGCTCCTTTTGAGTAGCAGTTGTCTCAAATCTGACTAATATTTCACCGGTGGAGAGGTAACAAGGATCAACAACAGTGACCTGGATGGTTTTTAAGTATGCTTATCGAGTTTATGATGGTGCTCTTTCAGGTCACAGAATAGACTGAGCATCTTTTCCCGCAGCCTCCGGTGGATTGGGTGCATGCATGCACATTTTCATGTGCTGAAGGGGAGTTTGGGGGAAAGAAAAAGGACCTGGTTTAGCCCACCCTGGTTCACAAAGCCAAATTTACAGGACTTCTGTCCACCTGTTTATTGTGGGCATTGGGGAGAACAAGTCCATGTTAAAAGAATGTTATTAAAATTACAAAAAAGATAGGAAATGCCATAAACACAGAATCACAGCCTGCTTATTCAACTTGAAGAGGTATCTATTACCAAGAATGGATGGATAGTTAAGTAGATACAGATAGATAGATAGATAGATAGATAGATTGATTATGGGAGTCAGTCACTGCTGTTACTCAGTATTTGCTCCATGGGATATCTGCTCCAGTATGTGGTCACCAAGGACTGCAAGCTTGTGTACGATACAGGTTATACCAGCCCTAAAAACTGCAGTGGTCTCTCGTGTCTTCAGACTTAGCTTGGGTCTAAACTAAAGTGTCTTAATGCACACAGTGCTGGACAGACCACTACCATTCAGGTAGCTCTGTTTCCAGATAGTAATCTAGATAAGATCAAATGTGATTGTACAGCAACTTTGATATTAAAGGCTCTGGCAATGGAAAAGCTCTAAAAAAAATTTACTGTTTGGGCCCAAAGGGGAGTATTTTACTAGACCAGGCTGACAAAGATGTTAAAGGGCAAGTAAGTTTTTCATTCGTAGTCTGAAAATGCAAAGCCAGGTGGAAGAACTGCCTCGTAGTATTTTCACTCCTTGGGTAAAAGCACTGGATGCAGCAGAAGGTTTCCGTCTGCGGCGGTTTTGTCGGCTCTGAGCTGTGACCCTGTATCCAAGGCAACTGTTTCTGGATGTTAGGTGGTAAGGAGCTATAGAATATATGAAAGGCAGCTGTGAAATATACAGGTATGACTCTATCAGGGACAATAATAAGGAAATGCTAACGGGTGCAAAAGGGGTTGAAGGGAGCACCAGAATCCAAATACAGAATTTTAACCTCAAAGTTCAGAATGTGATATCTTCCTTGGTGCAGATTATATGTTAGCCAATGAAGACCAACCAGGGCTATGGGAAGCCATGAATTAAAGCAAGTGTGGAACAGACGTGAAACGAAATTGGTTGCTCTTGGTTTATCTGCCTGTATTCTGTAACTCACATCTCTTGAGGACCAGCCCTGTGAGAGCTTAGTCTTTATGTTGCCAAAACTTCTTTCTCTCTGGAAGCAGCATTCTGGTTATAGCGGGTTTTTTTTTTTTTTATTTCTGAGAAATCATTTGTTTAAAAAGTTCTATTCAACAATTTTAGTTTACTTTGATTCCTTATTAAATATAACTGCATTATTAAGAAGGGACAGAGGTGATGCTACTCTCATGATCTACACTCTGGGATTTAAAATGATTGCTAAGCTGTGCTGACTTGCTGTAGGAGCCCCGTCCCATGGCAGGGTGCCTCTATAAGAAGAGCTGAGGGCCTGACTTAAAGAAGCAGGGACACACAGTGCCATGGTAGAAGCTGGAAGACGTTTTTGCGTTCAGTTGGAAAGGTGGCCAAAACTTGCCTCCATCTCTGGTTAAATATATCTTTACTGTAAAACTGTCAACCCCTTGAACCTCAAAATATAGTAAGACAAGGTAATTGCCAAACCGGGTGACCTGAGAGAAGAGCTCACAGATAGTAAAGCTGCTATTCCTTCTTGTTTTCTGGTGCCAGCAGTCTCTTTTACCCATAAGAAAACGGATAAAAGAAAAGAAAGGAAGAACAACGGGAAGCGTATCACAAGGCATGTAAGTCTTCACAAGTTTGTCCAGTTGCACTACCTCTTGAATCCATCACCAGGATAAGTAAATTAAAAGTCCAGATGAGCAGAATAGTAACCACAAAACCTATTATGCAAGTCAGGATGAGGGGCTCATTAATTGCCAGCACTTACCCATGAGAGGCTGCTGAGGGATAAGTGATATCTGAGTGTTTTTATCAACTCGGCTGTACTAGTTCTGTTTGTTTGGGGAGAAAAAGTATCAAACAGCTGAAATTAATGCTGCCATAGAGCTTGTATCTGAAGTTGCGGGTCAGAATTAGCATGAGGGAGGTTGAAATATTGTGTCCGAGCCACACAAAATCAACCCCAAGGTACCTGTACAATATATGTCAGGGCCATGAAAAATGCAAAGCACCCTTGTGCTTCTTTCCTTGTGCTGTCTCAGAAGCACAGGCGGTTCTGGATGAATTCATTTCCCCCAGGCGTCACGATGTACTTAGCCTTGAGCAGGGGCTGAGCTCAGATGCGTTGCACGGAGGACACCAGGACTAACCCCTCATGGTCCAGCGACGAACACAGCTAGCGAAGGAAGACCCTGTACGAAGAGTACATGAGCACACTTCTGTCTGCTAGCTGTTGACCTGAAGTTGCTATATCTGCCTGGTCTTACTTTTTGCCTGTTTGATGGAAGTCTCAGCACTCTCGTTGACGCGATGGGTCCTTTCACCTTGCATAGCTACGTACTGAATTTTGGTAACATTATGCCTCAGAAAATCTTGCTTAAACAAACTGCACCAAAAATATAAAACTTCACCACCTCTCATGAATGATCACCAAAACGTACTAAGAAGCTTCAGCACATTTACAACTTCATCCTAACTGTCACTCTCTCTCTTTTTTTTAATTAATAAATGTGTCTAGCCATATGTGTGACAATAAACCCATTTATTTTGATGGTGATGTTCACATGCTTGCTGAGAAGCACATGTTTAAATGCTTTGCTGACAAGGCATGGGCGAACAGATGTCTTCTCCATAACGAGCTGGCCGGGTATCCCTAGCTGGCAACTACAACAGGCTCCCTGGCTTCTTCTGGGGGCTGGACACTAGTGGATATTCATCACCAGATGAGAAGGCTCCTGCGAGCAGCCAGTCCGACCCAGATAACAGCTTCACCCCACAGAGAAGGAGGAACTGAGAGGAGCTTCCCATTGGAGACATTCAAGGCCAGGCTTGATGAGGCTCTGAGCAACCTGATCTAGTTAAAGATGTCCCTGCTTACTGCAGGGGGGTTGGACTAGATGGCCTTTAAAGGTCCCTTCCAGCCCAACGCATTCTATGGTTCTATGATTGCCTTGTGTTAAGCCTGAGACCCCAAGGCAGGCTTTGTGAGATCTCCTCAAAGGTGGTCTTTTAGCACGACAGAATGGAGAGACCATGGGTCCAGAAGACAGAATCTAATGACCCCTTTGGCAATTCTCTGTTTTCTGGTAATGCCGTGCATTTTTTTCACTGTCTTTTACAGAAAAGGCTGTTTCTGCTGTGAAGATACTGATGATGCAGTACAGTCCGAATTGCTGGCACACAGCTCTTTCCAAGCATGCCAAGTCTGGTGTGAAAGTAGGACCACCTCTTTTCTTGTGCGCCTTCATGTCATTGAAAAGATATTTCCAGTTTTACTTGTCAGTAGCATTTACACTCCTTTATCAACAAATGCGAAATTCTGTATCAATGAAGTACGAAGGTAGCACAAATAAATTACCCAGAAAAATACAGCCATTGCAAAAATAAATCAATAGATTTCAAGCAGCAATCTCAAGTCATTATACATAGGGAATATTTTCCTGTTACTATTTCAAGGTGAGTCATGATAATAAACTGGATTTAGTGATTTCATTATGCTCTATGCTAAAAGTGGCTCCTTTTTCTTCGCAAACTTTAATTGATGCGGCCTGATGTTGATATTTACCTCCCTGAATATGTTACTTGCCCAGGTTTTTCGTGGAACAATAAGGTAAATGAATTTCAGGATGTGGAGTTTTCACGAACCATTAATTTAGATTAGTTGTGGTTATTTATTCATGGGACGTGAGCAGTCACCTCAATCCCATCAGGATGCTTTTTGACTGAACCACCGAGGATTTCTGCAGGGAAGAATAGCAGAACAAGAGCAATACCTACAGAACTGAGTTTCAGAAGAACCTTCCTGAGACAGTATGTGCAATATATGTAGTTCTTTTTCATAAAATAACTGGTATCAGCAAATAATGTGGAGCAAACTTACTGTATTTATTTGCATGCAAATTTTAAGATCACTTTTGCTGTTATTTAAGCATCTGTAACTACAGGGCATTACTGCTTATATATAAAATTATGTGTATGAGTGATGTCAAAGTACAATTCTGGTAAAGAAGAGGTGAATTAATATTGCTGCTGGATCTTTGCAGAGTTAGTTTGTATACTCCAATTTGTCTATTTTAACTGTACGGCAGTGGTTTTTTCCCTGCTGTAATTATCAGTCTGCAGGATCCTAGCTCTCCCAGTCTGCCAGGGGGCTCTGCAGAGGGGGGCATCTTGCTGACGGCTTAAAAGGGGCTCATGGCTTTTCCTTCCTTCTGTGATGATAGCAGGTGGGCTAGTCGCAGTTGGGATTTGGTTCAGACTTTAAAGTGCTGTTATTTTTAAAACAATATTTGATCTTTGGGAGGTGGTGGGGGTGTTTTTCTGTTATACAACTGGTAACCATCCATCTTCTCAGCAAGAGTGGTGTTAACAGCCCTCGATAACAATAGCGTTATGCTGGGTTACAGCTCGTCAATAGAGAGCTTAAACTTTCCATCGGGCCACCCTGGCTCCCGTGCATGGGAGCAGGGAAATGACCTCTTCACCTCATCATCTCATCTCGAGGTGGTTTGGGCTCAGGAATGCTTCCGCCTGCATTTACAGGGTGGTTTTTCTCTGTTAATATCATCTTTCATCACTGCGAGGATGTTTTGCTCTCTCTTGAGTTTTGGTCATCTTGTTGAGCTTTCTGGTGCCTTCTTAGTTCTTTACAAAACTTGTTTTCAAGTTGGCCTAAGTTGACTTAGAGGTAGCACTCCTCCTTTTTTCCAGTGAGATGGGACCTTTGTTAAGTTACATACATCCTGAGCTTATGCATGAAAAGCCATGTCATTAACTTTACTCTTTATCTCCACACCTTAGGTTTCGGGATGACCACACCAGCAACTGTGGCTGGAAAAGTATTCCTCATCGTTTATGGCCTTTTTGGGTGTGCTGGAACTATCCTTTTCTTCAACCTCTTCTTGGAGCGCATTATCTCTCTCCTGGCGTTTATCATGAAGGCATGCCATGAGAGACAGCTGCGAAGAAGTGGTCTCCTACCTCCCAACTTCCGAAGGGGGCCAGCTATTTCGGGGGTGGGCAGCCTCGTGGGGTGGAAGCCGTCTGTTTACCACGTGATGCTGATTCTGGGAATTTTTGCTATTACCCTTTCCTGCTGCGCCTCCGCAATGTACACAGCAGTGGAAGGATGGAACTACGTTGACTCCTTGTACTATTGCTTTGTCACCTTCAGCACCATCGGCTTTGGAGATTTGGTAAGCAGCCAAAACGCTGCGTACCAAAATCAGGGATTATACAGATTCGGAAACTTCATATTTATATTAATGGGGGTATGTTGCATATACTCTCTTTTTAATGTCATCTCAATCGTAATCAAGCAAGTTTTGAACTGGGTGTTGAAAAAATTCGAATGCAGATGTTGCCCAAAGTGCCATAAATCAAGTGCCCGCCTTGGACGTCGCAACGCCATCACCCCAGGAGCCCGCCTACGTCGACATAACATCTCAATGGACGCTGATGGACAGTATGACAGCGACACCGAGGGGAGGAGGCTCTCTGGAGAGATGATTTCCATGAGGGAGCTCACGGCATCGAATAAAGTCTCCCTGGCCATTTTGCAAAAGCAGTTGTCCGAGACGGCCAACGGCTACCCGAGGAACGTTTGTATCAATACGAGACAAAATGGTTTCTCTGCAGGGGTGGGTGCTCTAGCCATCATGAACAACCGCTTGGCAGAAACGAGTGATTCTAGGTAGAGTTTTTGAAATTCCTTTTGTTTCTTAAAAAAAAATAAAATTGTGATTAGGGTGGAATTGTCACTGTAAGCTACTGGAAAGTTTTAAATTCAGAGACAGCCTTAGTATTCATTGGGCATTCAGCATTTTAGTTTCTGGGGGTTTTATAAGTCTTCTCTAATATGCAGTAACATCTTTACCGTAATGTTACCATTTTCCCCAAAGGGTTTTTTGGAAAAGGCTTGGATGTCTTTGATGCAGAATCTGATGCAATTGTAGAAGGATGGTGCGTAGTTAGGATGGCGTCAAAACCAACATGTTCTTCTTCAGAACACAATCTGAACCCAAACTCTGGGTTAAAATGCATAAAACGGGCAAGTTTGGCTCCAGATTCAAACTTGGAGTTGATAAGCTTTGGCTAAACTAATATCTCACAGTTTGTTGAAGTCTGGATCTGGCCCTGAACTTTGTACTCGATGCTCTTCAGCAATTCTTCGTAGCAGGCCTGTATATAACATACGTGTAGATGACTGCAGTTACACCAGCTTTAGGGTGACTGTGCTTCACTTGAATAATCCTGCTGACTTCAATGGTAGAGGATCAAATGGGCCGATTCCCCTGACTACAAATGATGGGTTTTAGCCAGTCTTGTCTGAAGCACTACCAGCTGCTACCTAACTCTTAGAAGTCAGGGGATTATCAAGAACCATGTCAAAATGTGCAAAACTGCTCTTACCTACTGAATAACTGAAAACTGGAAATTGTCAGCTTCCTTACTGACTTCATTTAATGCAAGAGAAGCCAGTACGCGCCTCTGGTGTCAAATGTTTGCATCATCACTGAAATTCTTATTTCACTACTTTTACATGAAAATAAGTAGCTAAAATGAATGTAGGCTCTCTGTTGTCTTAAATTCGCATCTTTTACTTCTGCAATATTGTTGCAGAGATTCATGCAAATGATTTCCTTGCAGTTCTTTGGAGCACCGGACCCTGTACTTGTTTCCCACAAATCTGATTATGTAGGTTATAGAGAAGAGCATTGCTCTGAAGCCCCCCCAGAAGCTGGCTTCCCCCAGAACATTGGTACTAAGTCGTAAAATGGCCTAAGGCTGTTGCTACTGTCTGAAGTCATATTTAACTTGGGCTAGCCCAAACCGCTGAAGAACCAGAAGCATCTTCAAGCAAACCTGGTCTAAGTGTCTAGTTTAGCATGACAAGTGAGTGCACAGGAATTACTGCAGATCTTTTTCAGAAATACATGCAAAGCTTTGGATCATTTCTCTAAATTCTCTATACTGTGCCACTCCTTTAATGCTGTGAAGGTAATAAAAAGGCTTCTGCTGATTCCAGCAAGAAATATAACGAGAAGCCACAGTGGTCAGCTCTTGAAAACAACTTGTGCAATTATAGGCAAGATGATAAGTACTAGGTTGATTACTGAATAAATTGAAAAAGCTGGTGAAAAAAAACCCCAGGAATATTAGAAATTTTTGAAAATATTTCCATGAAGTTTCAAATAGATATTTTACTCTATTGTTTACTTACTTTACTGTGTTTTGCATGGGTTTGAGTTATCCATTGGTTTGCTTTCCTTTAAATTTGTAGTAGCACAAAACATTTTGGAATTTAACCTCAGAAAACTAACTTTTAATTTGAAGTTTTGCACACTTGAGCCTGCCAGCTGAAGTACGACAGTGATTGTGTCTTTTGTCTGAAGGAGAAGGAACCAGAGCAACAGACAAACCATCACACAGGGGCCTGTATCATGCTGTAAACATAGTCACAGCTTTAATCAAGATGCGTTTGGCCAGAAACACTCGATGATGTTTGTGTTCTGTATCTATGTGATACGGACTCATACTTAAGGAGTATGTGGTATGGAAGAGCCCACATTCAAGAGGCTTTTATCTGGCAGGAGCCTCCCTGGTGGCAGAGAGATCCCCTGAGGTCCGTGTGTCCATGTGCCTGTCTGTCTGTGCGCTCCATCTCAGATGCCACGTTTGAGTGGCCCTGTGAACAAGCAGGCATAGGTCAAAGTGTTTGGTGACTCTAATTTGAAGCTCACCAAAGGATAAATTTAAGCAGGATGCGTGGGGGCAGGTCATGGTCTGGGAAAGACTCAAAGATGGACTGCAAAGACTCAGTTCAGGGAGGCGACTTCCAGAGCTGCAGGGACCACTTTTGGAAACAGCAGAGACAGGGAACATAAAGAATAAAAATTTGTTCTTGTCCCTCGGGATCACCCCCAGGGGTAAATCTCTTTAGCTATGACGATTTATGTGTTTGTTTATTAAGAGTGCGTATGTGGCGCTGCTCTCTTTCTGCAGCTAGACCTCTCTTAGGGTTGTATCTTGGTACATTTGCCATCACGGGGACTATTACTCATTAGAATGGACCCCACTGTGTGAAGTGCTGCATAAATCGAGGCAGACGGGCTCTGTCCCAAAGGTCGTAAGAGTTTGAAGAGATAGGATCCCAACGCACAGCAGAATTACTTAGGTTTATCATTTTACTCATAAAAACATGTTCAAATGCATTAACAGGCTGTGAGCTCAAGAATGTATTTTTATGATAACAAATTTGCAAATTAAGGGTGTTTATTTTTTCAGTAAGTTGTTTTTAAAGGATAAATATTATAACTATGATTAGGGACCTATTTAAATGTCTGTAAATTGTTTTCAAACTACCTATTCCTGCCTGGGAAATACAGTGAAGTAATACAAAATTGTACATACCTCCTCTGCTGTTTCTGTACTTTTTCTGAGCCCAGTCAAAGGCAGGCACGCAATCTGTCGTAAAAACATTTAAATGTTTCTGAGTCTTTTTGGTGCCGTTGGTCACAGTGGTGCCATTGCAGGACCCTTTGCGGTTCGTGTTGACTTCAGAGGGAGTTGGATTGGCTCCCAAGCTGGGTTCCCCAAGGGACTTGGGCATCTGATTGCTACTCTATGCACTTAGGTCTAATGTTTCTTTACTCCCAAGATCCTGGATAACTCCATTCTGCTCCTCCTTAGCCTCAGAGGCATATAAAGTGCATGCCTAGTTTTTCACCGGTGCCCCTAATTCTTGCAGCACACATATCCTTAGAAGCTGAACCACAGGGACCCCCAGCTCGTGTCTAAGCCCCATAAAAATCGCCGACCCCATCTCTCTCAGTAAAGGCCAGTTTATGAGGGGGTTCAGAGCAGAATTACTGAACTGGGTCTCACATGGAGTGGCCTTACAGTTCCCTCATACTCAGTAGCTGAAGTGTTTTTCAAGGATGCATGAAAACCAAGCTCCAAATGTCTACTCTTCTGCCTGCTAGCACCACCCATCACCCCTGTGCATGAGCACATGAGCCAAGAGGACATAGGAGATTTGAATTCAGGCTTTCCTAGTCCTTCCTGCACTTTAGCTTTTTTTTTTATGACAGCTTCTCTTTAAACTTGCCAGACTTGGGCACCTCACTCCTCTCTTTTATTGTGCATGGTCCAACTTGGGATTCCCCAGGGCAGCCTGCTTCCTTTTGTGAATTAAACCCTAAACGTGAACCAGTTGCACCAAGCGCAATTCCTCCTGGTATTTCATTTTCACAGACAAAGCAGATACCTGCAATACCCGGACACAGGCTGAAGCACAAGAAATCAGAAGGAAACTGAAGGAACAGAGTGGGACAGTGAAAGCACACTGCACTAGATTGCACTTTCTTTTCAGGTAACTTGGGAGTTGTATTACATTCTTGAAATGTTTTTTTTTTTCCCCAGGTTTAATTTTTGGACAGCCTTGAAAGAATGCAATTGATTTAGGATTTAAAAGCTCATCTTCCCTGATGCAAACCCCCTCTGCACCACCCTGCAGAACAGCAGCGGTGACTCCTTGCAGACACAGACCCCAACATCCTAGTTGCCCGCTGAGCAGCTGTAGCAGCAGCACAGACGGGAGCTTGGACCCCGTCCCCAAAATTGGTCTTTTGCTGTCTGAGCCCGAGCAGAGCATTCGGCAGCAGCAGAAAGCTACAGGGCTTAGGACTCCTCTGTGAGCCAGCCCCTGCGAGAGCAGTGATTGCCCAGGCAGGAGCTGCTGCGACCTCCAGCGAGAAGGGAGGAGATACCATGTTCACCTGGCCCGTGTGCTGTCACTTTGCCAATGGGAATTAGAATTTAAGTGAAAATTAATAAGGGACAATGATCAAATTCAAATGACATCTTCTCTTTCCTCTGGAGCTCAGGGCAGAACGGTTACAAGGAACAGTTTCTTGTGAAAGCTGTAACGCTTGGCAAGTCACTACATTTAATTCTTGGGGTTTGTCTTCCCTCTGTGTGTCTTGGACAAAGCTTGGAGTCACACTGAGATGTCGTCTGATTCTCTTTGGTTTCTTCCGATGTGCAAACACGCTTCTCATTTTCTGCAGAAAATTCAGATTGCTTTTATTTCCTTGCAATGTGAAGGATGTCCTTCAGACAATGTAGATGTTCAGAGAAGTCATCTCATTGACCTCAGTCACAGATGGAAGTTTCTGAAGGACGAGGCTGTAGTTTGCCTGTCTCCCTGCGGAAGAAGCATTGCACAAGTAACTCCTATTACTGCTAGCAAGACGTAAAAAGGCACTTTAGACAGTGGTTGGGGCTTTGCAGCAGTAGGCACAACTAAAAAGGGACAGACGGTCTGTTATAAAGGATATTTGTGCCTCTTTGACATGTACTTGCTATTTGATAACCCAATTGCCAGCTCTAATTGCAGCAAAAATACGCAGTAGAAGACAAAAGAGGTGTAAGAATCACGTTAAAGCTCTTGGTGACCACCCCACGCCATGCTTGGGTTACCCAGAGATGCCTTGCCATGCTGCCTGTCAGTGTAGTGCTGGTATGCCAGCACGGCTTCAGTCCTGGCCCTTGATCTTTTCTCCTCCCCAGCTTTCTGTGGGTGAAAATTCGGGTATACTATGACCACTTACCTGTATTTCAGTCGTGTCTTGCCTTGCTATTGAAAGGAGGACTTGAGCAGCAGTGGAGGTCATACAGCCAGGCACGCGGGCTCAGTATAATCCTGATTGCCTGTGCGGGGTGGATTTATAATTATATGAAAATTAGCTGCAGCAATGAGACCATTCTCACTTTCTTGTGTTTTTCTAACCTTTAACTTGAAAAATATTCAGTGACTAATTATTACAATGAATGTTCAGAGCTAATCTAAACAAAAATCATACTTTGCTGCTTGCTATCACATCTATGGATATGTCTTCTGCTCTAATTGGATTACTAATGTGCCTTTCCAAACCAACATACATTTTCAATGTTATATTTAAATAATACAATAAATGTTATGTTACATAATAAACTCAGTTAGGCCATATTAATACTTGACTCACACAAAATAACTAATGAAGTGTGCATTTCGCATTGCACAACCAATATGCAATTGCTTTTTTTTGTGAAGACTTCCATATTTGAGCTCATACTCTGCTTTTGTGAATACTCATGCTAGGAAAACAGAAGCATTATCACAGAATCATAGAATAATTTGGGCTGGAAGGGACCTATAAAGGTCATCTAATTACATTGTCTGTGGAAAATGCAGGAAGGTATGGCCAATTCCACTGACATTCGACTCGTAGGATATGCATATTGATGTATGCACAGTAAGCAGTTCATTATGCATTATAAATATGTTGTGTAGCAATGGCACTGAGGAAGGACTACGTCAGATTACATGGCCACAGTCCGAATGCAGCTACCAATACAGACGCATGCCGTTTTTCTTACTCTTTTTGCTTATTAGATGGGTAGCATCCACTCTTTAATTAGAATATACCTTTAAACCAGGAAAAAAAGAACGCTGCAATTGCCCTAAATATTGCACAGCCAAGAAGAGGTCTAGGATCAAATCCAAATTTTCAGCTCTCGGGAACTGAAATGGTGCAGTTTTGCTTTGAAGTGGGGCTGCAAACCTGCAGCCTTCCTATCTATTGTGCTTAGTCCTTCCTCAGGAAAGGAAAAAGACGGTAGATAGGGATACAGTTTATAGCAGAGAACCCAGTAGTTTGGCAATTCAGCATGAGAAAAAAAAAATTACAAGTTTTTCTCAAGGTACAGCAAGTGTACTGTTATCAAGGAATGAGAAGTGTGGGGAAAGGGAGAAGGTCAGAAGTATTTTCCAAGAAATCAATCGGAATACCGAAGACTTGCTTTGCTCTCCATATGCACAAGCGTTATGCCCCGTCACAAAATGGTGGGACACTGATGCGGCCCCCAGTAGTTCTGGTAGCATCACAGGCTCAGCTACGGCGTTTGGAACATGGGGAGAAGCGTTTTGTGAGATGCAGAGGGAAGAGAGCGGGACCGCACGCTCACACTCACCCTCTGCACTTCATTCAGGAGGTCAACACTGTCACGGGCTGATTTTGGGAAGACGACAGCCCAGCCTACTACTGGAAAAAGCGGCCACGCTGATCCCTTACAGTGATGAACGCTATTTTGGGTGTATCGTAGGTGTAGATTCCCATGCCTCCAGTCCCCCCAGTCCCAGGGCCATACTGTGCCCAGGTGCGTGCCGGGCAGCTCCCAAGCCTGGACTTGGCATGAGGAAGCACTGGGCACAAGGATGCAGGTGGATTTGAAATTGTGTAACGTCACCGTCCCAAATGTTTTCAGGATTAGATCCCCCCAGCAGGTGATGCTTTATCAGACCGTCTAAGAAATACAAAGATGTTCCCACAATCCCTTCGTACTTCGCAGACTGTAAGATTACTTTTTAAAGCCAGTGAGTCAATACAAAATTAATGCTTTTACAACAGTATACAATAAACAACATAAAAAAATTACTGATGTTTCTGACAATGTGCAATTCAAACACCAAGTATTTTCTCAATGGCTATCATTTCCTAATTTTTGTACTAGTGAATCAGTTTTATTCCCTGCAAGTAAAATTACATCCAGAAAACTTTTGCTTATAGTAACATCCACAAGCTGTACAGGCAGTGCAAGAATTCCATTCTAATTTTATTGTAAAACCTCAGTGCCTGAAAGCACAACATCTGAAAAATGGTTTTGGGGTTTTTGTGTATGTGTGTGGAGACATTCTTCCCTTCACATATACAGACACACGCATTTTTTAGCTTGCTAGAATACTACTTTCTTGTATACTCTCTGCAAAAATGCTAGTTCCAAATTTCAAGCCAATTAAAAAGACTTCAATGATAATATATCTGCTCAAAGGTATTCCTGTTTAATTTTTATTTCTTTTTAAAGGGGCACAGCTTGGTACATATCTCTAATGGCGTTGGCATTCTTATCTCCTATTACAAAGATCAAGAATTTTACTTCTGCAGTTAATTCCACTGGCTTTGGTATTTGCTTACTCGTGTATTTCACTGTGTGAATTACAAAAGGAATGACCATTTCTGGGCTGGTTTCTGATTGGTATCACTTTCCCATTTGCATTGATTGCAAATAGCTGAAGTATTAACACCAGCAAATTAACCAGCAAATGTTCCCAGACACACCAAAATTAGACACTTTTCTGAAATTTTTTGTTTAAAAAATTGTTTTGTAAAATCTAAATTATGAGTATAAATTACTTGTCATGGTTGGAATTAGCAGACTGAATATTCTTCTTACCAACAGAAATCCTTGAGATGAACTCAGTGAAAGAGGCTAAAGATGCAGTTTTATGAAACAAGTTCTTCCTATTTTACTTGTCCGTTTTATCTAATTGGTTTAAACTCTTTAAAGGAAAGTCAGAAGGATGTAAATCCCATTTGGAAAACACCCTCCCCTGCACATTCACTCCTATGAAAAGAGATTCTAGAGGGATTAAAACTGAGACTACTAGATTGCTGTAAACACAATTATTTGTACAAATCTTCAAAACGTGAATATTTTTACCTGTTTGGCAATTGCAAATTAAGGGCATGGTAATGAGATTCTAATTCAGACAAAGAAAAATAAATAATAGAGCTCCACTCGCTACTGACCGCTTTTATCAAGAAAACTACCAGTACACAGCTACAACATCAAGGGTAACGTATTGACTCTCCATGCACAAAGGTGTTATTTTGTAGGTTGGTTCGGTGGCTGGGAGCTTATGCTGGGGTGGTTAAAGCCGTTTGGAAAAATAAAAAAGACTGGCGTTATCTTGAGAAGCTCGGTGAAGTGCTGCAGCCGGCGCTAGGCTGTTTCTGGCCACCTTTGAACCCTGGTTTGTTCCCGAAACTGGAGCGTTTGGGATCCAGGTGCAGTTATTGACTCATTGTACATTCGGCCTCTGCGCCAGCAAAGCAGTAATGCCGGGATCCTGCTTTCCTCGTAAAACGGATAGAGAGATTTATTTAGGCTTTCTGTATGATGACAGCATATATAGGTATCACGAGATGAATCAATTACCAAGTCTGGTTATATTTGCTAAGAGACCTTTATTGGTAAAAAAGGGGGAAATAGTCTTGCCACCCTATGAGTGCAGTGAAGCAACAAAAGAAGGGGTGCTCTGAGCAGAAAGCGAGGTGCTAAAATATACAACTGGGTCCCAAAGCTCAGGCATCCGACCCAAAATCACCATAGCGTTCATTTCTAATGCTCGGTGCACGTGCATTTTCTCAGTTTCTGGCAGCACTGGTGTAATCAAGGCTTGTATGTTCTTCACCTGCATGAAAGCAAAATGTATTTCAGGACATGCCTGGGTCTGAATAGGACTCAGGCATAGAGTTGCCTCCATCCCCAAATTTAAGCACGCCCGTGGTCCAGAGACCATGAATATCAGTCCAGTCCTCAGCAGAAAATGGACCTGCCTGGGGGCGTCTGTGTTTTTTGGAGAGGAGCTGGATGTCACGGCAGCCTGCAGCTGCCTCCTCCGGCCAAGCCTCCCCCGGCGTGGGATCCATCCCACCGCCAGCCCCTGGTCTGCAGCCAGCAAATGTACTGCCAGGAGAGCGGTGCAAATCAGCAGCAGCGCGGTCATATCCCTGCCTCCTTAATGGCTAAAAACATCAGAAAATACAGAGAGCGTTTTCTATTTTAATAACCAAAAGGGTGTTGGCCATTATTCACAGCCTACGCACAAGATGTCACGATTTCCAATTTTCCTGCGCCAATCATTCAATCCATTTGACAGCTGACCTTCAAGTGGCCATGGTTTTTAAAAAAAAAAAAAAAAAAAAAAAGAGGAAAAAAAACCCCAAACAACAAATCACCCAATATCAGCATATCAGAAAAGCAAAATAATCCTAAATGAGACAGTAAGGAACTCACATGCAAAAAGCTGTGAGCTTCCTGACAGCAGGAGGAGGTTGGGTTCGGGAGAGCATCAGCGGGATGCGTGGGGTGCTGGACATTGCCCTGCGAACAGCTGCAGCGCCAAAAATGGCGCTTTTAGATCAAGTTTCTGCAGCTGTTTCTATGCTGTTAGAGAAATGTCTCCTCGCCATTACTGAAAGCAGGGGCTGGCAGCAGAAATCCTGAGTGAAGTGAAGGGGGCTGCCGGGAAGGCTGGCATCAGGCTGTCCTGCCAGCCTGGCCTTCCTGCAGGCTCTGCTCTGTCTTTCCCATGGGATATAGGGAACAAAGTTGCTCCTTCAGCAAGTCCTCTGGCAGCTGGCATCACTCAATGTACTCCCAAAAAGTTCAACGACACAGAAATTATCTAAATAAGCCAAAAGAGCCGGTTTGTTCTAGGAAGCAAATGCTGCTCTTGCCTGAACCTGGAGTAGCTTAGTTGCATTGCAGGTAGTAAACAGCCTAATTAAATAGATGTAATGACTTTTAAATGCCTGCCAGAAGTCAAAAGGAGCGCGCATGTATTTTTCCAGCACAATTTCAGTTGTGTTTACTGAGTCAACAGGTGAAATGAGCATAAGTTCCTGTAAATCGTTGATTAGAAAACACAGATTTTTATTCTCTTTCAGATGATGCTTCCTAGCAAAATGTTAAACTGGAAAAAAAAATTCAAGCTTGAAATCTATTTAAACAGGTGGCATTTTTAAAAATGCTTTAATTCTGGGTTGACAGGAACTTTGCCTCCAACACATACCATAACTGTGAGTGCTTTTAACAAAAACGGTCCCATTTTTGATGTCAGCTCAGGACTTCTCCACTCTCAGATCTTTGAATGAAGAGGACTAAAAGCCATATCCAAAGCCCATTCAATATCGATCACATTTCTACTGGTACGTTATATACAGTTTGCAGACAAAAATGGGAATTCTGGGCTTGGAACCCCTTCATTCACAGAAGCATGGCTATGGACCTCGGAGGCAGAGCCGGCTGATGTGCAGCCGCATGGCCAAGTGGTGCTGAGGCAGAGGATGCGTAGAGCTGGGAGTTAATGAGACCATGGAAGAACCTGCTGATGGCGTTCGGGGAACATTCCTGTGTGCTTTTTTAACGCTGTGATACATGACTGAGTATGAATTCTGTACAATCTGGGAGGATGTCAAATTCCAAGTGACGTTTGGATTGTTGCAATTAAGCTATTACAAAGACTTTTGAAATAAACAGGAGAAAAACGTTGCCTGGGATGTGTATGCAAGGACTCTTCTTTTCTGAGCACGGGGAGCAGGAGGCGAGGCAGAAGCACCTCCCAGCCAAGAGATCCTCTCTGAAACGTGCAGCTTGGGGACCACAGAGCTGTAAGGCGAGACCCCACAGCCCCCCAGGTGCTGGCTAAGCCATGTGTGGTCAGGAAGGGCCGGGGAGGACAGTAACTAGCATGCCGTGCTTCTAATGTACATGATGGTTATCAAAGATTGCAGCTGACCGATCCTTTGCTTAACAGGAAAATAGCGAGCAGATGGAAACTGTTTGCTCTGTAAACAGTTACAAGGAACTCTCTCTACAGCCCCTCTCCCCAACTTTCATTCAAATCAATAGGATCCATCTGTCCTAGGTGTTAAGATAAATCCTGGAAATTTCAGTATTGACTAGAAAGGCGCTTAAAAAAATCAATCACACTGCAAACAGCAAAATGTCACTGCGCTGAACGTGGAGGCTTGCTAATCCTGCTAGACAATGTGGACCCGAAGTGCAAACCTTTCTGGTTTATAGGCCCAGCCAAACCCCACATTGCTGTCCCCGTCTCCTTAGCTAATTAAAACAAGCCCCAGTGAGAGACAGTGCCGGGCACATGCTCTCTGGATGGCACCCGCTGCTGCAGTGTCCCAGCCAGACACACAACAGAAAGGATAATGGCTGATGAGTTGCAACCACTGAAAGTTATAGAATTATAGAATCACCTAGGTCGGAAGGGACCTTCAAGGGACCTGCTGGGCCGGTAGCAAAGGGGAGAGGGAAGGTGTCGGCTGTTTAGCACTGACTCCGCTGATGCTAGCTATCCTCAAAGACACTGATGCTGGGAGTACCAATTCCCCTGGGATTTATTCGGGGTCTCCAATTCTCCTGGGATTTATTTGGTGTTTCCCATGCTTCAAAGAAGCTAAGATTTTCAGAAAAGCATAAAGTCTTCCGTTACACAATATGGGAGGAAAACCCCTACTAATCTGGTAGATATTCATATTTACAGAAAACAACCTTTTTTTAAAAAAAATAACAATTACACTGTCTACACCAATCCATTTTGATGTTACTGTTCTGGTATCTTGCTGGTTTGGAGGAACCACCAGCTACCTCAGCTCATTTTCTAATGGAAAAAAATAGTCCTGAGCTCTGCTCTCCAAGAAGGCAGCAAAGCAAACGGGGAGAAGAGAAAACTCACCCAGACAGGCAGCGCCGGCAGCTCCCACCACTGCTCCCGAGATCTCCCAAGTGGCTCTTACTGGCATAGGTAAAAGGCCACTGGAAAAGCATCCATCCTTGGTATGTGTGACGAGGTGGGAGAAGACAATTGGTTCACTGGGAGCCAGCTTCCCTTGTTTCTGCTGCTCCGGGAAAGCCCATCCATGGTGCCCTCTGGAAAGACGGGGCTGGCTCGCTCATGCCCTCAGTGACCCCTCTAGGAGCAGAGACGGGGCTGCTGGTACCCAGCCAGGGGATGCAGCTGCCTCCAGTCCCCCAAAACCCTTTCCAGAGGCAGGTGTGTAAAAACAGCCCTTAATCCAACTTACTGCAGCAGGATCCAACCCTAACATAAGGGCTGCATTTATATTTACATTTCCATTGTGTTACGCTACAAAGCCTTTAGGTTACAGGGATGATGGGGCCACATCAAGCTCCCAAATGTGTCTCTGGGATCTTATCACATACGTGTACCGGTACTGGCTCGGCATTCAGGCTGTCCACTGGCATGTCACCGCTATGCCGCTCTGGCTTCCCTCCTTTCCATCATCCCCCACAATGGGCATTTTTCACAGCCCCATCCCGCTCCCAGCACACCAAAACACGGCAGGAGACTTGGCCTTAATTTTGAGAGAAGCAAGCATGACGCTGGATAAAACCCTGCACGAGGGTTGATACGTACGTGATGAGGCAATTACAGATGATTCATTAGACCTTGTACAGCATGATTTGGGGTTTAATGACGTGTTGCCTTTTTCAGTGGTTCCAGCCACCGAGCTGCAAACCTCATTGATGATGCAGTTGCATTTTCCTGGGTCTGAGTTTTCTTCTCCTTCCACCTCCAGCGGGCATCTGATCACACACCGAGAAACACGCCATCGCCCCCTTCGCACATCTATATCCTATCCAGAAAGTGCATTTTGTGCAACTTTTACATTTATATAGGAAGATTACATAAAGGTTAAAATCCGGCTCACCCTAGTCATGTAACCAGTTATTTTGGTAGAAATGAGGTTATTTAAATGAGCAAGCCAAAAAAGGGTTCACCTGAAATACCCTTGATATGTGCTGTAGAAGTCATCAAAGCCCTCACCACGCTGTTTGTCTCTTTGCTTTTATCCAGTTTAATTGGTCTCTTACCCCATTTATTCCTATGCCTGCTTCCAGGCCTCCCGTTCCCTTCCTACTGCTTTATTCTCCCAAACTCATTCAAAAGCGGTGTGTGAACTTGTGACCTGCTGAAATTGGTGACAAAACCTCCATGTCTGAGCTGCGCTGGCTCTAAAAATAAACCACGCCCTCACGTTTGCACTGAACCTCCCTGTTCCCCTCCGCTCCCCAAGCAATTCCTTCAAAGGACAAAACACTGTCACTGGGGGTAATTAAAACCAATTCATATCCTGTTAGTATTACAGGTTTAAAAATCTGAGTGCCAGGGAAACGGGGTGCTTACAGTTTTTGTAGGAAACGAACTCCCACAAGAAACATATAACTTAATTTTGCTGTCAGATGTTCCCACAGACTCCTCTTGAAAGTCAGCCGAAGCTGTACATATGTGCCTGAAATCAGTTTTTTAAAAAAAAAGTTAGATTTATATTTAGATCGTCACCCTCCAGTCATTCAAAACGGTTCATGTGGGAAGTTTTTAATGCTGTGATGAAACCCTTTATTTTGGAATTTATTGACATTTAAGCATCTATAATCATAGCTATACCTCTGCATTGACTTGGAGGCTGTCGGGCCTCCTGCAACCTGTAAGATCTCACACAGACAGAAGGTCCCTTGTGCTTAGATCCCTTTCCAGGAGAGCCATCGGTGAATGTGTGACAGAGACCCGATAACAAAGATGTTAAGTGCCATCAAAATTGAGAAGAGTTGGCCACAAGCCTCGCCTCCCCAGAGTTACAAACTGCTTTCCTTCATACCGTTATTGTGTTTTAATGGTAAACTAAGCGAGCAGAACCTGAAGCAACACATTTGCACTCCCCAGGAGAGATGTGCTTGCCAGGAAATTTTATTTCCTATGCAATCTTCCGCATGAAAACTTCTGATTGCCTCTAATACAACACATTATGTTGACACCAAGAGTGATGGCTTCCCGAGGGATTCATCCCAGGAGCAATGGCAAATGACTGGCAATGCTTTCTCTTCCTGCATCTTTGCAGAAACAGGAGAGGCAGCCCCCCTCTCTCACCCTGATAGCTGCAGGTACTGCAGGTGGATGCATGGTGTGCAAAGTTTCACGTCCATATGTCCATCACCACCTAAATGTCAATCAGTTGGCAAAATACCACCCGTACGGCTCACTTGGCCGAGGAAATTATTCTGACCTCCTTACGCTCCCAGTAAACTACAGGAAGGAATAACAAAACAGCCAGTGGAGTGGATCTAATGCATCTGTAACTGATGTGCTTGGGTTTGCTTTGATAAGAATAGCCATCTAACTGCAACTCTTCGCTTTCAGTATGGTTTGATCTCCTACCACGTATAACACCAAGGGCAGGCACGTGCGCTAGAGGCACTTGGATACTGACAGACCAGTAAAAGTGTGCCAGTCCCTTCGGCACACAGCTTCTGCGCTGTTCCTTGGATCTTCTGCCTGCTACCAGTGAGGAACTATCCATCCTCACTGAGCTGTGGACTGGTGGCCACCACTGCCCCTTCCTGGAAAAACTGTATGGAACAAGTGACTCCAGGTCTTTGCACTTTCACTAGCAAATATGGCAATTTGATAGTAATCGTCTTTCAAATGATGGATTTCCGCTAACCTGTGGTATCCAGGAAAGGAAAACTGTTTAGCCTAACACGCTACAGCAGCTTAATGACATGACAACATAAGTGATGAAATTAATGGAGGGACCAAACCCAGGAGGTCTCCCCTGGGGTAACGCGAAGGGGTCACTTTGCTCTATCCGCGTGCTTTGGGCTCTCCCCAGCTCCCTCCCACCCTGGTCAGGCAGGGTCTGAAGTCTTCTCCTGCATCCCCAGGCAGAGACATGTCTGTGCCAGGAGCTGCCACAGTACGTGTCTCGGTACAGCGATGGGATTGGCAAGGCAAAATCAAACCAATTCATCTGAATTATACAGGGAGAGAAACAGTCACTCCTGAAATCTCTGCAAATCAGGTAAAACCCATCAGCAATTACAAAGGAACAAGCCAATATTGGACAAGATGGTTCATACCCATATGATGATGCTGAATCTTTGCTCTTGGCTCTTCATGACTGCAAGTAAAATCTTCGTTTGTACCAATATTTATTTTTATCTTTCATCTTCCAAAATGTAGCTATAATTAAGCAAACTCTCATGAGCATCAGGTGCACTATTACAGAAGAAATGAAATATTCCTATGTAGATCTAATAGATGATGGTAAATGTTAGCATATCCTTGAGATCTGAGAGATCATTTAAGCAGAAATTACCTTATATTAAAAATCGATTATAGGCAGTTACAGGTTGTATCCATAGCCCTTTAGAGAAAAAAAATGAACCATCAAGAATAATTTTTTAGTGTCTGTTTCCATCAGAAGTGCAATCATGTTTTTTCTAGCTCCTCAGAGAATTATCAATAATGAGGAGCCCGTGGATGGATGAGATACTCTGTCTTTGCTCCCTTCCATCACTGGTACTTCTACTGCCCGTGATATCCAAGCATCTCATGACCATCCGTAAGCTTATCCTCAAGCCTCTGAACAAGAAGCTTTTGACATCCTCATTTCATATACGTTACTCGATGATCTTAAGGGTCTTTTCCAATCTAAATGATTCTACGATTCTATATGCAGAAACTCAGACGCCGGAGAGTCAAGGACTTGTCCATCACAACACGGGAGATCTGCAGAGGAGTTAAAAGCAGATCCATGAGCCCCAGACCAACGTGGTTGGCAGCACATTTTTCTATGTGGTTTCTTCTGAAGACAATGAAGATAAGAGTCCCAGCCCCACAAATCTTGAGCACCTCAGCTCCAGCAGAAACGGATGGTATTCGTCATCTTCCAAATTTTTCACCGAACTGGCTCCCCTGTGCACGCAAAGCTGGTAAAAGCAGACATCAGGCCGCAGCACTGAAAACTTTAGAGTATTATTAAAGGCAAATGAAAGAGCTGAAAGCAGATGTTGCAATGTATAAAGCTGACGGGAACAAATCCCCCCATCTCGCAAGTATCAGAATTGGGAAGCAGGAGTCAGAAAGCAGCTCAGCTCCGTGGGATTTTAACAAAACATACGTTTATCAAAGTCATCTAAAAAAAGCACAGCTCTAGGTTTTGAAACTGCCAGTGAAAAGACACCTGCATCTCTCAGCAATTTTAAAAGCTATCCTAAGAATTACTTTATTTATATACCTAAGCATTGTGAAAAGCCAATGAGCTAACTTTTTAGAAGTATGGTATTACCTCCCAACCTGAATGCATTTTGATCTACACTGCTTTGCTGTAAAAATATTACTTCAAAAGCGCACGTGAAAACAACTGGGAGGGATCGTTCGCTCTTTTTTGGCTGGTTTCACCTATGGAAGAGCAGAGGCGACAGAGACATCTGGGGCCACGGACAGGCACTGCTGGAAGCCCCCAGAAATATCAGAACTACTTTCCTGCTAGAGCACATCAGGTTATTTTCTAAAGCAAATGGAAAAATCACCAGTGCAAAATTCTGCCTCATGTCACGGGTGCTTTTGCTCGCTTTTCCGCAGAGATGCTGAAGATGTGCAGCCAGCAAATACTGTCCGAGAGGGCTCACACACACTCCGTGCAGCTCCACAGCAGAAAATAGAGCTTCACAGAGGCAGAGGGAGCAGCTAATGCGGCTGTGGGATAACACACGCTCAACTGCCCATTGCAACATGCCGGGGTCAGATGCCCAAAGCATCCCTGGGCACCATACACACGCCAGTGCAGCTCCTGGTATTTAGACTCCCCTTAAGTCAGATGTGGGGAGACCCAGGTGCTTCTGGGTGGGGGAATTGGGGACCCTCTCAGCAGCCCCTTCTCCCAGGGTTGCTCCAGCACAGACTGAGCAGAGAGGGAGAGGAGCACCGCAGGGGGTCTCGGCACATCAGCTGTGGTGTTTTATCCCTCTCTTCCCTTCCTGCCCCTCACTTTGATCAGACCTGCAGGCCACCCAACCCTGAGCAGGGTAACAGGTGCCACCACGACGCCCAGGTCTCCCTCTCGAGCAGGCTCCTGAGCACCTGCATCACCCACAGCACCCTGAGCATGGCTCTCGGGGCTGAGAAGCCCAAGGGCTTTGCAGAGCAGCGCAGCACCGCTCAGCTCTGTCACCAGACCTGGGGCAGCATCCAGAACACTGCCAGCATCCGTCCCATTTGCAAGCAGAAGACGGTTTGGCACTGGTGCCCGAAGAAGCGCTCCTGGATGCCCTTCAAGCAAATAAATACGTAACAACTCCAGCAGAGGAGAGCCATTTTTATAAGAGCATAATTTGATTAAAGGGTTTTAAAGAAATTGTCTTTGCCCGACGAGAGGGGAGGAGGAGGGCTGGTGCGTTGGCAGGACCCTGGTGCTCAGGGTGACACTGCTGCTCGCAGCAGCTCTTTGCCTGTCAGCCCTTTGGCTCAGCAGCAGGCACTGTCCCCTCATCTCCCACTGCTGATGAAAACCTGGTGCCATGACATGGAGGGTCTCCACGACCTGCCAGGAAGGAAAGAGCCTCCACAAAGCAAATAATTCCAAGCTCCTGGTGGTTTCCCAGTGTCAGAGATTATTTTTATATGCCTGAGGCAGCACCAGTCGCACTCCATGTAGTCAGGAGAGGATGCATCCACTGCATCATTCAGCATTGTCTATAATCTTTGCTCAAAAATCTTTTAAAACTCCAGAAACTGCAGCTGGGCATTATTAGCATTAGCCCTATACCCTCCCGTATCTGTCCAGTACCCCATTAATGTTTAATAGGCCACTTCTGCAGCTCTGGGAGTCTGGGAGCTACCGGTCAACATCATCCTTCGGAGACCTCATCCCTGCCTGGCTCAGTGCATTCTCCTGTGGGCAGAAAATTTGTTGTTAACATTATTAAAATGCCTGCCAGGCAGATGCTGCGAACGTGAGGAGAGGCTCTGAGTATGCACTACTGCATCTTTTGCATGGTGCAGTGTTTAATTCAAACCACAAAGGTTTTCCCCGCTGCAGTTAAACAGCACGGTCGGTGGAGCTGCCCCAGGGAGAGCGAAGCAACAGGTCCCCATGTGGATTTTCTTCCCCTGCTGCTCAACAAATTTAGTCATTCAAATCCTAATATATTATTGATGGGCACTTCTATCTGGAGAGTGCAGAGAGTTGCAAGCTACTAAGAATACAGGTTAGAATAAGTGCTGCTCTCGCCAGAGAGGGGCTGAGTGAGGGGTGACACCCAAAGGGTTTTATTTAAGGCACTGTGACCTACAGCAGGACCATCCACACCATTTCAAAATGCGAGATACCTGTTCAAATTCATATACTTTTCTACTACGTTAAATAAAGACCAAGATAGCTTTTCCAGCAAACATTTTTGGCCGCTCAGTCCATTTTAAAATGGGAACTGCTAACTTTTGGGTTATGCCGAAGCTGAGACTTGTTAGGCTGGTTTCTGGCTGGTCTCTCCAAAACCGCTACAAGTGGAGCCAGGTTTACCCCAGCCAAGCTCATGCTCTGCCACGGCGGCTCATCCTTATCTGTCACAGCATGTCCGCTCTCATGTGCATTTTTAACATGGCCTGACAGGAGGGCACAGAACAGTGGGGAAAAAAAAGATTATTTTCAGAAAGCTGGCCCTAGAAACATGAATTTAATACATTTTTATCTATATATTGATTTATACATATATTAATTTTTCCAATTGTTTCCTAACTCTTCGTCAAGAGTATCAACATAAGCTAAATATGAGGAGGCATTTATACTGGGTTTACATAAGCACACAACATACTGCCATGGTTATATTACTATTACATCTTAACAGGTGACTATAAGTGATTTTAATAGGCCACTCAAGTCTCTTAAAATATCAGCTTTCCTTTCTCACCCACCCACTGAAAGAACACGAAGGCGTCTGGGGAACAGGCTAACCTCTGTGTATCAACACAGCCTTTAGGTCATCTATTCCGAACATTATCTCAAGCCTAAAATTTCCCTGATTGCACTTCTACAACGGTAAATTTTTCAGGAGGCACAACACAAGCCGATTGTATCAAGCTTTCCACCATCCAAGTCCCAAAACTGTTCTGCCTGCACACGTTCAGGAGCATCGATCTTTGCAGCCACTTTCCTCGTTAGCTGGAATCGAAAGACTCTGCTAGTGCAGGCATTTTTTTAAAAGCAGAAACTGGACTATTTCCAAGTGCAAACAGCCTTTTCTTTTAGTTGCTGTTTGGTATTTTTAAAGCAGCACGTGAAGGGCATCCAAAAATCGCAGCCTGTCCCTCTCCCACCTCCCCATGGAGGACTCACCCCCACATCAGCCGGGGCACGTTCTTCCCCCCACCCTTGTCACCGGCCTCTGTCCCCAGCCAGCATCTACGCTATCGCCACGCAGGGGAAGGGTAGATAACGAGAGACAGGCAATGATGAGATGGAGAAGACAGGCGATAGCCACAAAGCCAGGGAGAAACAGGGAGATGAGAGCGCAGTGGAAGTAAAGGGGTCTGGTACACAGCAGCAATCCTCGTGCCTAATTAAAGACTGACGTCTAATTGAGAAGCTCCCCATGGCGGTCCCTGCACCAACCACCCACCAGTGCCCTGCAGCAAAAGCCGGGGCAGGGATGCTGCAGCCCCACACCTCAGCCTGTGGCTTTAGGACCCCCATGAGCTTCAAAGGCTTCAGGTTTTCAGTACGCAGGGAAGTGAGAATTAAAACATCACACAGGCGCGCAGTGACCTCCTCCTGCTCTATTCAAATTGATGCAAGTTTTGTCACTAACTCCCATAACAGCAAAATTGAGCAGACCATGGTATACGAAGCGAAAACACTGTGGTTCCCCATTTGTACCATCGCAGTTAAAGCACATGCTCCTCTCGGATGAGCTCATCCTCTCCTCCCTGTATCTCTATCTGATTCCTCGGTGCCAAAACCAGAGGAATATAGGTTGTCCATTTGCCCTCATACTGGATACAGTGCAAAGCAGCACACTGCGTTTGGGGATACACTTAACTGCAGGAGAAGCAGAGAAGAGCATCCCTTGCTTCAGCAACCACAGGTACCAAGTACCATCTCAAAGCTAGGCAAGGCACTTCAACCTCTGCAGCTGTAGGTTTCCCAAAACCGCCCTGACTGATGGTTATGGAGGTTTGTTTTAGCTCCGTGTCAAGTCCATTAATGGTCGCCTGTTCCCTATAGAGCAGGTGTGTTGCAATCCATTTTCCAGACTGAATTTCCCTGTTCGGACAAAGATCACACTTACACAGACCTTGTAACGGGAGTTGCTATCTTTTATCAGAGGTGGGGGATAACAAACCGCAGATAGAGCCAACCCAACCGACAAACCGAAGCTCTGAAGCCCAGTAAATAATTTTTACAACTGTTTTAAAAGATTAGCAGCAATCTCCTGTGCTAATGAGCGTGCTTCCCTTTGCAGTCAAAGCCACAAGCAGTTGATTTCTATTTCTACCGTCTCAGCAGAGTAAGCCCCAGCTGTTTGCTGTCGGCCATCCCCCAGTCGTGCAGGTGAAGAGCTGTGCTAGAGCTGAGCTCCCCTTTGCAGAGGACAAAAGCTATTTTTAGCGCTATTTCTCTATTTTTGCAGTGCTCCAGGACCCGATCGGCAGCTGAGCGATTTGAAACAGGGATCGCTGTTATCCTTGTTTTGGTAGTAGCAAGATGGATGTTCAGAGGTAAGAAAATACACCTTTTTTCTGAGAGCATCCAGAGGTTGTTAGGAGAGGTGTGAGGAGGTGCCTGCCCCAGCTCAGCCCCCAGCTGCGCTGAGCCTGGGGACCCAAGCTGGATTGGCAGCTAAAACCTCACTTTTCTCTGGGCAGCTCAGCCCCAGCACAGCCACTTTGTGCCAGCAGAGGAAGCCAAGCTGGTAAGATGCAAAACTGGTCAGCAGAAAACATGGCCAGCGTTGGCGAACCCCTTGGCCGGCGAGCTTTGCTGCAGCAGGGTCTCCTGGGCATGGAGAGAGGAGCAGAGCCTGGGCAGAAGAACACCATGCCCACTGTCCTCCACCAGCAACACAGCTCTTCACAGGCGGGAGATAGGGGAAAACCAGCTCGTGCAAGCGCGGGGAAACAAATGCAAAAGGAGGGGGTTTCTTTGCATCAAGCAGCACGTGCAGTTGGTCTGTCCCACTCGCACAACACGTTTAAACAAAGCACCGCGGCCCTGGGACGCAAGGGGTTATTCATTTCTACATAGCCAGGCATTCAGTTATGTGATGCACAACACACCACCTTCTCTGACTCTGGGAAGAGCAGCAAGGGATGGGCAACACATTTTCCATACATTTGTCAGAGGCACTGCTCTCTTGTTTGCTTCTGGCTTACAACTCTGAAGCAGTGGGATTCATTACATTCCAATGTGTATCAATATGTCAATATGCAATTTAATTAAGATAGATGGTTTCAGGTTCTCCGCACTGGTGTTGCCTCATCAGGAGCTGCTGAGACACCTGCTCTCCATGCACATCTGCTCGCGAGTGCCGTACCAGGAGGTCACTCCTGCTCTCTGACCCATTTGGTCATATTGCCGCATTTCCAGTAAATTACAATGAGGGTTTTGTTAAGAAGTCAGGAGGCCTGTGGCTGTACATGCCTCATATGTTCATTTAATTACTGCTTTCCTTCTTTTTTCTTTTCAATTAACCAAAAAGATCTTGCCTAATGGACTGCGTAAGAATGAGGCAAGAGCAAATAGCAGTTCCCACTAAGGGTCCTCCAAACTGCAGCAGGAGCTAAGAGCAACTCCTGTGTGTTTGCAGCAGTTCGACGTTGCGGGATGATGACTTTGAAGGCTGAAATTAAGCTATTTCCACCCAACCCCAGAGAACCCTACTTGATTTGCACACAGGCCGAGGCTTCAGAGCCACCCTGATGGGGACACGTTGTGCTCTCCCATACCTACAATGCCCCCGATCATACCTAAACCAAAAGACATGCCCAAATCTCTGTTGGGTCGAAGATCAGCTCTGTGCCAAGTGGATGGTGGGCTGACTCCAAGGACAGTACTCCAACGCTGCCTTCGAGCTCTATATTCAATGAATAAAAGCAAGAGACCCTGCTGTTCCCTAAAGCAGCAGCTGCACCAGTTACTCCTGGTTCCCTTCGGTTTTCTGGGGGGATGGGTTTGCTCCATCCCTGTGATGCACTGAGTGTTCAAGGTAGCTACCGCAGCTCACCCTCCCTGCCAGCGGGCCAGCTGCAGGCAGCCCAGCGGCCGCTACGTCACATATTAGTGGCCAAAATCCTCCCTGGAGGGAGACTGGCCAGGTGCTGTGCCCGCAGTTCTGGGGTTCATCCCAGGCACCCCTCACATGTCACCTTGTCCTCCTGGAAGGGCCAAAGAGCAAGTTTTTAGGCATTATTTGCAAGTGTCAGGTTACTACTGCACTGGTTACTGTACTCCCCCCAAAACCCCTCTTGAACACATTAAACATCTTCAAGCAGCCTGACTGCCTTACCTGATTTCTTTTGACAGGGGAAACAGAAAAAGAAAGATCCTAAGAAGTGCATTCCTCAGGATGCACGGGAGGTGTGTTGAAGTCTACGATGGTTTTGTTCTTGTGCACAGAAGAAACAAGCACCTAGTCACTGAGTGAAGCCAGTTCCCACTGCATGGCTGGAATCCCTTAAAAAAAAAAAATCAGTAAAACTAAACTTTTGCAATACTAATGGATAAGATGTTTATCAGCTTCCAAAGTTTTCCTGTAAGAAAATTACACTTTTATCTGCAGCCAAACTACACTCGAGAGAGAGAGATTAAACCACTGAGAACTACTAAGAGCACAATAGCATTAGCGTGGATCCATGGGCCAGATCAACAGACAGCCTAATCTCAGGGAAAAAGAACACATTTACTTGACGCAGCTCCTCCGATTCACACCGGGTGAGCACACCTCTTACAAGACAGATTACAGAGAGCTCATCCTGCGTCTCTCTACAGCAGAAAGATAAACAGCACTGCGGTTTTCTCATAACCAGCGTTGCACCATAATATATTGTGTTTGAAATCCAGCCCCAGCAGCACAGCAAAAGGGGCTTCTGCGAGATTTCCCTTCTGCAAATTTATTTCCTTCCCGGGGAGGGGGGGAAAGCACCATTAAAATGCTACTACAGGTGAAAATGTAAGTCAGAGGATTAGGAATGAGACTCAGGTCTGCTAGAGACAGTTCAGCTCTGCTCTAGCTGCTGCTTTGCTGAACCACGAGTGGGCTTTGCCGTGCCGGGGCAGGCAGACGGGGCTGGGGTCCTGCGAGAGCTGCAGAGCACTGTTCCACCAGTGCCTTCAGCGTTCTGGGGAGGCCATGCTTCCCTCCTCAGAAGACCGAATATCTTAAGCAAGCTAGCCAGCCATGCAAGTGTTTTACAACACAGTGGAAAACCTCAAACAGGTGGTTTTGGTCTCAGATTACTTCATTTGAATTAAAGGTAGTAACTGGAACAAAACGTTAGTAGCCAAAGGACCACTGAAATAGCATCTTCAAGAGCCCTTATAGAGAATGTAGAACATGTGCTGGGGACCAGAGCTCCTCCAGCAACTGGGGTGCTCCCAAATTGGACTGAGAGAGGCAACTCCACGGAGTCAGCGCTGCCGGAGTTACCCCAGGCAGCTGCTCCCAGGTGCTGCAGCCACTCTTGCAGGCTCGGGCTTTTGCGGCAGACTGGAGAATGGCAGAGCTGCCTAGCAGCCAAGCCCCACTATGCGATTTGTGCCAGTATTTTGGTTTTACAGGGCTCAGGGTACCCCCACAGCAACCAACATAAAATTAAGTACCTGTGCTGGCATCTCCCATGCTTACTGCAACCCCCCTCCCAAACCCGCTCTCCCCCTTGCTGATACGTGCAACATCTGCCACCCTGGGAGACCGGCACCCCTCCTGGCAAAGCTACCAAGGTTGGGACTTGTGTGAAAACGGTACTTTCAGCAGGTTCACACGCAGCTGGAGGGTGGTTAGGAAGCTGGTTTGGTTTTGTTTTTAAACCCAGGGGGCTGCTTGAGTTTCAGGGTGGACACACATCCACAGAAAGAGGGAGCATCTCGCACAGCTCATGTGCACCTCCTGGTGTTCCCGCATCTAGATCACTAGCCTTTTGCACTTTAATACATATCCTTTGATACAGCACACAGGCAAAAACTAGGCAGGCCTTTTTTTTTTTTTCTTTTAATGTCATTGATCGCTATTAATGTGCGAGTGAATTGTTACGCTGCAACCCGGTGTCCCTGAATTGAATGATAAATGCTGCAGCAGAATGAAGATATGAGAGATGACCTATTGCAAGCAGAAAGAGAGTGGGAGCTTGAAAAAAAATCTATTACTGCCCAAGGTGAAAAGATGAGCAATCAGTGCGTATAGAAAACGAAACTCCTATGCTGCCTTCACAGGTCACGGCAAAAAAAATACTTTGTACAGCCAGAGCATCTGCACTAAAAACAGCAGCAGAATCATCCTGCTGGTAATTTTGGGATTGAGCACTGATACCAAGCTTGATTTTTATTTTTACCTTCTTCATTAGCACATCAAAGCGTAAGGAAACTACTTGTCATTACATTGGGACCCTGAAAACCAAGGAAGGGACATTTAAGTCAGCAACAACCTACAGCAGAAAGACATGAGGAAGTTACTGAAAATATCCAGAGAAAATATCCAAGAGAATTGCTTCTAAAGGGTACTTCCAATGATCACCTAAAACCTGTGAGGCTTGCACTATGGTAACATACCTTGCTGTTCCTTGCCAGGCTTGGGACCACGTTGTGACAACAGCTACGTTTCTGATCCTTTGGAGAGTGTTTATTGTTGAAACCACAGGCCCTGGGGAGGAGGCAGAGCACGGGGCCACGTCTGCTGGACTCGCTCTAGCTGCATACAGCGTCTGCGTGGGAACAGCAGGTCCCCAGGCAGCTCTGGATGGGGTCGGGAGGGCGCAGAGAGGTTCACAAGCCTGGGCCGTCTGCTGTCAGAGGCATCAAAGGGGCATGCGAACAGCCGCACAAGGGGAACTAGCAGGCATGGCTGAAAAGACCAACAATTTCCAGTCAAAAGACCAACAATCTCTGGTCTAAAGCCCACAGCGGTAGATATTTTCCTGAAGTTTTGTACCATTTCTATGCACAAACAGAAAGATGCAGGGTAGGAGAAGACAAGATATTATTTCAAAACTTCAGTATGAAAAAAAAAAACAAAACATGTCCCTCAGGGTGCAAACCATCAACTTCAGGCAGGCCCAGGCACTCTTTAGGGTTGCTGCCCAGGTTCCTGCCTCCCCCACTGCGTGGTCCAGCAGCGGTTTGGAAATGGGACCAGACTGCCAGTGCGATCTGATACAGCCCTTCCTGCTCAGGCTAAAGGTCTGCTGTTTGCCATGGCATAGTGGGGCTCACTGCCAGAGCCCACAGCAACCCACACAGGAATAGCTGTCTCCTTTTTTTCTTTGGGGGGGGTGTGTGTGTGTATGTGCAGGGGGAAGAGCAGATTGAAGCCCTGCCCCCGGCAAGCGCATTGCCCTGACAAGCAATGACTTTGCAGCGTGCAGCAGGACCAGGTGGATCAGCAGGGAAAATGTTCTCATAAGCACAGGCCATTTACTCTCAGCTTTTCTCTCGGATCACACTGTTTAGCACAGCTGTTTTCAGCTTTCCAACCGTCCCTACAAGGACAGAACTATTACATCCTTATGGAAACTGCCACAAGCATCCAGCAGCTCAGCCCAGGTGACAAGGCACCTTTTTCCATGACAGCAAAAAAGCAAATACTTTTTCTCACCTGTAGAAAAGCACTACTTGCTCCAGCTGCTGGAGCAAACACAATCTGCTCTCTGCTTTACGGTATTGTTTCCAGGTGGCAGAGTCCACCATGTCAGGAGGGTAAGTCCCAGTTGCCACCAAGAGCGATTACAAATTCTCACTTCCTTCTTCAACAGCAGAGGTTGCTCCCTCTCAACTTGACTGGCAAAGTACGACATGCAGGGATATATCTACCCTTGTCCCCCCACCCCATGTAAAGGATAAAAAAGCATTGCTGATAGCTATGACACATCCATAAAATGTATGCAAGGTGCTCCCCTGTGTATAGGAACTGCGCAGACACCTGGCAGGAGTAGGGAAAGGAAAGGCAACAGCCTGGGAAAGGTGGCTGCAAGGCTGGGAGAGGAACAAGAACATGTGAGATACAACTGCAAATGAGGCGATTTATCAAAAAGGCGGCATTAAGAGCCAAATTCTACCTGTAAGGGTAGATGACAGCACCTCTCCCATTGCCTTTTAAGACTTCAGGCTGCTATGGCCACTTGTTTTCCCTGTTCCCAGGTCAGCTAGACGCAAAGTATCCAATGCATGACTTCACCCTACTTTGGATGCAAAGCAGCAACTGCTCTCCCTTGATTTTTCAAATAAATCTGTCACACTGCAGAACAGTCAGGCCAATTGTCACATGGTTTTGTAGCCACAGAAATCTCCCAGCCTAGGTACTGATCATGTATTTGAAACTCATTAAATGCCAGGAAAACAAGTTTAAACAGTCATCCTAATCTTGCACCAGATCAGATCAAACTGCTCACACAATCCTAGACCTCAGCTGAGCTGCAAAGGCAGCATCTCCTCCAGCAGAGCAATGAGCTCTTGCACAGGCTTCCCTAAATCTGGAAAAATTAGACCACCAGTCACTTACAGAGTGGTTATCAACTCAGAACAGCTACATCCACACCAAGAGACAGCACAAAGCCATTATGTTCAACAAAGCCCAGGCCAGTAACGGGCCTGCTTCTCATGAGCAGCTATCTGAAGGTCTCTCATAGGTGTGAAACTCTCCTGAAGCCAGCTTCAGTGCATCTCAGTCATGTTCCTGCCATTTCTGATTCCAAAACTACCGCAGTTCCAGTGGAGTGGAGAGATACAGAGCCACTAACAACTGCAGAAGCGAGTCCCAGAGCTGGCAGGCTACTTTCCCTGAATCTGTGAGCTTGGTCCCTCAGTCCTCCAACTCTAACTGGAGCCTGCTGACCACCAAGCACCTCACCTGCTTTTGACCACAAGCCAAGAGGTAAACCCAGCATTTTCTCATCGGGCTGGCTCCTGCACACAAATAGGTTGCTAGAACCCCTGATCACTAAGAGGTGGGCCATAAAGTGATGCAAGGAAAGTAATTACTTCAGTGTTTGATCATGTCTGCTCTTTTCTTTACCCCACCTAATGCAGTTTTCTTCATAAAAAGTCTTCTAGATGAACAGTGACGGCACAGACTAAAACGATCACACCTGCAACAAGTATTCAGTGCCAAGCTTTCTCAAGTGAACGAGCAGAGAGAAACTCGCATCTTTATTCAAGGCTGACAGTAAGCAGCCTCACTGCTCCTCAATAGCTATATTATTTTGCTCTGAAGCTTTCATAATCTTTGCATCCTTAGCACAGCACTGTAATAACCAGACAAGTTCTGGAATGCATCCTGTCCCATAGGTACGTTTCTGAACGAAAAGCTAAATTGGAACCAGCAAAAATAGCCACTCTCCTGCTCACATAAAATCACACTACCTGTAACCCAGTTTGCAAGCAACACTGACATATGGAGACTAAACTCTGCCTGATCCTCTCTTGCCTATATCCAGCAGCAGCAGTACACTCAGAGGGGTGGGAAGTGCAGTGTGGAAGAGAAAATAGTTGAAGAGATGAGTCTTAAAATCCCATTAATTTGCACCTTTCTTCCTTGTGAGTGTTGAAGGGCATGAGAAAAAACTGAATCCTTTTTGTTGCAGATGCAGAACTCCCTTTTTGAGGCATAGAGGAGAAGGTGCTGCCTGGAGCTGGTCCAGTCAGGGCACCAAATCACTGCCAAGTAATACACACGAGTATTGCTTTCACCCTCGGGAAGAGGCAAATCTGGTTATGCAGGAACAGCTCTATCAGCCTCCAACTGCAATACAAAAACGAAAGCAGCCTTTCCTCAGCATACTGCAGGCAGGCTGTACTGATGCACCACATCCAGAGTGCACACCTGAATAATAAAGACAAGAGGCACTGAATGCAACTAGGAAGCGGGTTCAAAGCAAAGAAGTGGTCCCTCTTGCAGACGGCAGCTCAGTGAGGAACTCCTTGGCTAGGAGTGCTGTAGACGCTGAAAGTTCACACAGGGTCAACGGGAAAAGAGAAGTTCCTGCAAGAGAAAAAACCACTGCTGGTTTTATGCCCGTTCCCACAGTTAGGGACAGGAGGCAAAGCGAGGAACTTCTTTGATCAGACCACGGACATCTCAACATATGTACGAAGAGGCTGTAAGTACCAGCACTCCAATCACAAGAACTGCCCATTTCTAACAGTTAAAACAGTTTGATCTAATACAAATTGTGTGCCATGGCAGTACTTGATCCTCCAAATTGATTCTCATTGCCTATGTTATGTATAATCCTGTATTTTAGAATAGCTTGAACCAAATGAATTTGCTATATTTTTCATTAGTTTATGTAACAGATTTTTCAATTCACACACTTTCCAGACACAGCTACTGAAACCGAATACATACACTGACTGTGCTGCTTTGTAAACACAGGTCTATTTTTGTCTTTGTAAGTAGAATGCATTCTAATTTAAAGACCAAAAAGGTGCTATGCAGAACCCGAACGACTTTCACAAGCCAACCTTTACTTTATTCTGTTGAGAAGTAAGTCTCTCTTCCAAGTCCTAGTCTAACTATAAATAAATGTTATTTAAATACAAATAAATGTCCATCTCCACATGAGGAGGAATTTCTTTACTTTGAGGGTGGCAGAGCACTGGCACAGGCTGCCCAGGGCGGTGGTGGAGTCTCCGTCTCTGGAGATATTCCAAACCTGCCTGGACGCGTTCCTGTGCAACCTGCTCTAGGTGACCCTGCTCTGGCAGGGGGGGTGGACTAGATGATCTCCAGAGGTCCCTTCCAACCCCTACCATTCTGTGATTCTGTTATCCAACAGCAAATTCAACAATACACCTTTTATGACTACTGTTGGAACACAAATGCAGACCACTGCAAGAGATTAACCCCCGCCGCAGAGCTATAGCACAGCTTTAAGGGCAGCACTGCTGTCCCCAGCACACACCCACTGATGCAATCTCTGCCACAGGACACATCAAGAGTTTGCATGGCATCCGCAGCATGATTTTATTCCTACAATCTCATGCAGTAAACACCTTTTCCCATCTTTCAACACTGACAGTTTTAAATAAAGGTAAAGTGTTCTAGAGCAACAGTTTAAAATGCTAAATGTCAAGAAGAATATAACCCTGTACCTGCATGCTTTCAAAATGCCTGAGTGTGAGAAGCGTATTAGATAAAAATCAATGCATTCTTTCGTCGTAGACAGACCTCACAAATCATGACCAACTCAGAAGTTCCAGTTAAGCTGTAACTTCACTCCAGCCACTGCTTACATTACAAAACCACCAAAAAAATGTAAGAGGTTACCACCACTCAAGCATGAAGAGCAGGCCTGTCGTATGCTTGACTCAAGCATACCTATCCACACAACAAACAAAAAAATCCCCCTGCCCCCCACCTCCACACAAATACACACGCAAAAGCTTGACAACAAATTACTTAGATGCTTTTTTTCTAATGGAGCACTAATATAGCATTACTAAAACTTTGCTGAATTAACATAATTGCATCACATAGAAAAGAATCATGGGTATAGGACAAAGATTTCGTGTATGCACTGTTGCTTTACAAGGCTGTGGTAATTGTACGCCATCTCAATCGTTATACTTTCTAGCACACTTTTTTCTCGTAAAATATTACGCATTTTGTTTGTTCAGTCAATAATTCTCTCAATACTGAAAAAACATTTTATTGAAAACATCTAAAAGGGCAAAATCTTCACAACTAAAGCAAGAAGCTGGCACCAAATGTGCTCAGAATTTTTTACAAAGTAATTACAATACAAGAAAAAAAAAAGGCCTACATAAATCAGTACAAGTATCAAACTATAAAAGCTACAAGACAAGAAAATGATAGCTCTTGCAATGTAAAACACCCTTTCAGAGCTGTATCCTGTTCTCACACCTTTCACAATGTAACTTTCGTTCGGGAAACGATTTCATTCACAAAACTGTTGTTCTTTGCCAACACATCATTTCTCAGCTGTTTCAGCTTGATTTTGACGTCTTCTTCTGACATATCTGTCAGGGGCAATGCTTTCACTTGACAAAGAAAATCCTGAATTATCTTTTCACCTTCCTGAAATGGAGGGAGGAGAAGGAAAAGAAAACAGAAGGGATGTTCAGATTGCAAGAAGATTTTTCCAAATTCTGACAAAGATACAAAGTATTATTTAGCACCAGAAACTTTTTTGCAGGCAAAAAACCCTTGTTTTTTCACACTTACTATCATGTTCTCAACACCAGAACAATCCAGTTATACTGGGATCTGTTCTTTTCTCTTTCAACCCATGAGCAAAAAGCATCAGTTAATCAGCAGAAATACAGTATTTAACATTGACAGCTCCTATGTCTGTTCTGCATTTAACTCCAGCGCGCAACCACATCAGGTGAGGATTGCGAGCAATAATAGCAGAGCGGCCATATTACCCAAACTAGTTACTTTTTGGAGGAATTGTAAATCTAAACTAATGTTTCAATATGCAAAAAGAAAGAACAAATTGTAACCAAGCAACTGCACAGTGGCGGTCACCAAGGAAAGCAGATGATAATTAAGCTTTATGCATATGCTTTTACACAAACAGGCAAAGTGGAACTTCTAAACAATCTGAATTGAATAGCAGGAGCAAACATTTCAGTGAACAGTAGTCAGGATCCCTGTATTAGAAACAATTTCCCCAGAATACAGAATTTTGTCTAGTCCTCTGCATTTTAGGACTCTGCTACAAAGCTTTTTTAGTTTTATCATTTAGGACTAATGCAGTGTGCTTTCAGTGCTGAAGTCTCCAAAGGACTTGGAAATGTAATAGCATGCTTTTCCCTCTAGACATGATGTTAACGAAGGCAGACAAATTGCCTGGGCAAGACATCTAAAGCTATGCCATTCTATTGCCTATAGAGTTTATGAAATATTATGTACTACTGAAATACCCAAGAATAAAACATGATGCTGTATTTGTCAAGAGTGTTTGTCATGTCAATTTAATTTATACCAACTTAAGACCACACAGCCAGATCCAACTAATCTGAACAATATTTCACCATGATACCTAGCGAGCTGACAAGGGAAAGATAATAGTGGAGCAACTGAGCTAGTTGGAGGGGGAACCTCCTAGCACTAAAAGGTGGGACAAACCAGAGATTGCTCATTCACAACACCAGATCCACTTACTGGCCCAGGAACAAATGCAGTAGGCCTCTGAAACCGAAAATAAAGTTACAGGTAACAGCCTCTGCCTAGAGCAAAGGCTTTTTAAATGTAGAAGGTACTTTGAATACATCCTAACACTTTTAGGCTTACATATGCTGGAGTATTACTAAGATTGCCACAGATGTATAGGAGGAGATAAATGAGTTGCAAGGCTGCAAAGTTTCAGGCCAACTGCTGGGATATAGAACTAAGATCTGTAAGCAGATTTATATGCATGCAGAAAGGAGGACCTGACTATTGGCAAAAAAACAATACAAGTCATAAGGCAGCATGCGGATTTCCTAGGAGGCTGCAGTGGATGTCCCTGTAAGGACTCTTAATTCAGCAACACAACGACAGAGGCTATTCTGAAAAAGCTTCCTGCAAGCTATTGTTTTCCTTTACATTACCTGCTACTGAAGCTTCTTTTAAGAGAAAGTGGAGGGAGAACAGAAAAAACAGTTCGCCCAAATAGCTTTACACAACTGTATTATGCAATATAAACACAATCAGATCTATGCTGAGATGTGGGTTTCCTCAACTTGTGCTTGAAGCCAAGAGCATTCTACTTCTCAGTTAAGTAGAGAGAACCAAGCCAGATTTCTCACATGTGAAATGAGAAGAAAGACATCTGTAAATTAGGCATTCCAGGTCCAAATTGTCGTGCCCTTCAATATGGTCAGCTTGTGAGACATCTTAGTACTGATGTGACATGGAAGAGCACAAAGGAGAAAACTGTACTCAGCTTTTCTCTGATGTGAATAGATCTGAACATGTTCACGTTGAGCTTCAAGAAATCAGCACTAACTCCCCCTCAAATAAGGGGGAGCAAAACAAGGTACAAACCGCATGCAGAGCTGTCATGGCTTAATCTCAGCCAGCAGCTAGAACCAGGCAACCGCTTGTTAACTCCCCCCAGTCATTATGGGGAGAGAATCAGAAAAGTGAGGAAAAACTCACAGGTTGAGATAAAGACAGTTTAATAGGCAGAGCAAAGGCCATGCACACAAGCAAAGCAAAACAAGGAATTCCTTTAGTGCTTCCCATGGGCAGGCAGGTGGTCAGCCATCTCCAGGAAAGCAGGGCTCCATCACGCATAATGGTGACTTGGGAAGACAAACACCATAACTCCAAATGTCCTCCCCCTTCCTTCTTCTTCCTCCAGCTTTATATGCCGAGCATGATGTCACATGGTATTGAATAGCCCTTTGGTCAGTTGGGGTCAGCTGTGTCTCCTCCCAACCTCTTGTGCACGCCCAGCCTGCCCACTGGTGGGGTGGTGTGAGGAGCAGAAAAGGCCTTGACTGCCCAGCAACAACTAAAAACACCAGTGCACTATCAACACTATTTCTCATCCCAAATCCAAAGCACAGCACTATACCAGCTGCCAGTAAGAAAGTTAACTATATCCCAACTGAAACTATGACAAGAGCCAAGAATAACCTAAACAACATTTAATACAAAAGCTACAGCTTAAGTGACAAGAAATATTGCACACAAACTAAGTAGCCAACAAAAGCTGTGAACACAAAATTGTGGCTTGGTTCACAGCATAAAGAAAATCCCACAGGACAGCTAGGGATGTGGTCCCTTGTATGACTCCCAGTCCTATGCCAATCATACTCACTGCTGAGCATTATTCTTTAAGAAAAAAAAAAAATTAGTTTCATTCTCATGACTATGTTTTTAGATAAAATTCTTGCCTATGTTAACTTGAAATTAATCTAAACCAAAACCCATCATCCTTGAACATCTCGTCAACTCCTAATGAACTTCATAGCTAAAACATTCTGTCACGGAAAAATGAAATTACAGTGATCCTCAAGCTTTGGGGGAATATGAAACCTAAAACTATTTTGCTTGGGCTATTCCAACTAAATAAATTTTAAAAAGCATTCCTGATAGCAAACCTCTCTTTCTCTGTAAAATTTCTTGGCTGGTGGTTCTCCTTCAGATTCCTTGGACTTGCCAATGTTTTGAAACTCCTCCAGCTCCAATGCTTTCTCTCTTGCACTTTCTATCACATGTTTTGGGAAAGCCGCCAGCTCTGCTACATGTATTCCAAAACTCTGGTCACAAACGCCTGGGTACAGAAAAAAAACAACCAGTAAAGAATTCTCAAGAGATAATATGGCTACACAGAGATTATATGAACAAACTTGTAATAGTTCTCTGTTCTGAAGAATTAAGTGTGTGATTTACCATTTGGACTATACACGATATACACGATAACACAGACTAAAGAATATGCTCTTATTTAATTAAGCTGTCTTAAAGCAGTAATTGCAGAGCTTCAAAATGCTTCAGGAAGAAAGGAAAAGTCTTCAGGCAGAAAGAATTTCCCTCTAGTACTTTAATGAAATTGAATAATGGTTTTTATTAAAGTACTTCAGTAAAGCCTGTAGAATACAGTGATTTGCACCATTTTTTTTAAATATATCTCTCACATTTTTTCTATGTTTATATAAATATATACATATGTGTGTGCATATATATAAATATTAAAAATGTCGCGTTCTCAATCATCCTCCTCCTCCTTTACATCAGTACCGCATGACTCCTCAGTCTCCAGGAATTGTCTTTAATTATATCAAAACCTTTCAAATTTTAATTTTACACTTAGTTCAATTAATGCACTGTTTATAACATTTGGTTGAGAAAGAAAAGTTCTCATAATTGCTCAAAATATGTCAATTTATATACAGTTACATAAAATAATTTTCACTTCAATATAAAAAGCACGCTGGTAAAATCTGTCAACTCCATTCATTTACATTACCAAAATTCCGACTGGCCACCCACAAATATTGTTACATACGGTTTTTTTAATCAGAAGAGTTGCTATTCCAAAGGATTTAGGTATTAGAAGGCAAAAGGTTTATATTTAGCGTATATTACTTAGCCCCCCAACCTAAGTACTCAAAATAAGGCACCTAAATAAAGATGGTTTGTTTGAAGACTGTACATTGCCAGCTCTCACTGCATTGAAAATACTCATAGTTTCAATGTACGCTTACAGCAATTTGTGACTATACTTGTCTTCATCTCCCATGCACCCTAAGTCATATTTTAGGCACTGATTTGAGCAAGACACTCAGAGGGCTCTGAACAATCACTTGGCGGAAGGAGCTCAACATGTGCTGGAGAAAATGGGAAATGGCAAACTACAGAAGAACCATAGACATTGCTTCTCCAACGCAACACGCTGCAGACCAGGGCCACAGCACTTTGGACTAATAGTCAGCAGCAAAGCCTGGACATTGCCTTGGAAAAGTGCATGAACAGAGGAGATCAGATTTCTAAGGAATAAAGCTCTTAAAAGACAAGGACATGGAGTTAAGAGAAACAAGACCATGGCGGCCAGAGATTTTGTGACCACCTCTAAGCAGATCCTCAGTGAAGCCAGAGGAGAGTAGTTCTTCTGGCCATGCTTTGATTCCCATTGTTCAGAGCAATATCTTAGCTTTACAGAAAAGTACCTGAAAGCTAACTGCAAGACTATATCTACAGATGAATACAAAATTAGAAGCAGCTATACAAGTAATCAAAGGGCAAGAAATGAAGTAATTTCACAGATTTAAAACCTGAAGAAATGAGTAAGAAATAGTCAATTAGTAACATCATAAGAGTAAAACTATCACAGTACCATTTGAGTGAGGCTCAAATCAGGATATAATAAAAACACATTTACCAATTATCTAGAGACACTTAATAGCACAGTGATAGCCTGTGAAGATTGTAAAAATGATCTTTAAAAGCATAACAGTAAAATTTAATAATTGGACAGCATATTAGATTCATTTCAGAACAATGTATGCCAGAAGGAACTGAAGAGTCCTAAATCAGCTAAAGAAATCAGGAAATATCGGAGAGAGCTCCAAGACAACACATACTGAATATGCAGTAATCATGAAAAGCAGGGTTGTTAGGAGGAACTAGGCAAGTGAAAGCAAGTATTTGGTATTCTGTCAAAACGACAAAACAGTTTTTAAAATGAGGAATGAAGTTCAGCAATGGTACCTGTAAGGTTAAATCCTAAACTAAAAAGATATAAACATCAGTATCCAGGACTTGAGATGCAAGACAAGGACTAGCTCCTTAGCCTTAACAAGGATGGATGATTCAGTAATTGTCTCAGCAAAGATAATAGCCTCATTCCTCAAGTAGTTATTCCTTACTTAAGACATAACCACTCCACAAGGTAAACTGTTGATCTGATGCAGTATAGCCACGGTGTTCCACAGTAACCATGTTCTATCCACCTGAGTGTCATCTAACTCATTCCTTCATTGTGGAATTCAGAAAAAGGAAATTAAGAGGTATTTTAAAGTGAAAATATAGCATAACAGTACTCTGCTCAAATTGTACAATCAAAATCTCAGTCCAGAGGTAGACAACCTGACTGAAATGCTCTTATGGGAAGAGCAAAATCACTGCAGAGTTTATAGCTAAATTAGAATGCTACAAATGACGATACCCTGTAAAGCCACAGTTACGCAGCCCTGCTTTATCTAGCATAAATATAGGCTCCTGCTGAATGGAGCAAGAAGAAATGATTGGGGATATAGAGAAGCAGGAGGAACAACTTACTGCACTTAACAGATGAAACTTATGCTCAATTAAAAATTGTCTAATTTAATACCAAAAGGAAAAACCGGATCCACTAAAGGATTTTAATTAAATACATTGGACTTATCTTACACTAACAAAACAACAGGCTACTTGTTGTTTTACTATGATGCCATTAGCTAGAAACTAAACACATGATTTTGCCTATATCAAACTACTGCAAAAATTGGGCAACATCTTTCTTCAATGACTAAGCCTTATTACAATGAAACAGACATTACTAAAAACTGTCAGCACAAAAAAGCTGCACTCATTTCCTTTAAAAGAACAGTTCAAGGAACGTAAGTCTTTTCTATATGATTTACCAAAACCTACCCCTTCTTCCACAAGGAAAACTAAAACTGAAACACCAGCAGGTAAAATGGCTGATTTAGGGAAACAGAAANCAAAAAAAAAAACAGAGAGAGAGATCTCAAAAGCATTGACTTGAGTGGCAGAAATAACCTAGAAGTCTTAACAAAGAATCATCATCATCACCAACCGTGTTCAGACATGGACAGAGCTCCTGCCGTACACATTCTCTATGGACAGAGAACAACATGTCTATTATAAACCTTAACCCTGAAGTACAACATATGAAAATATCTTTTTATGTTATGTTTTTCCATTAATACTTCTTCCTCTCTCAGTGCAAAATAACAGTTCACCCTGTTCACATTTACACAGTCTTACCTTCCTTGACACGGTAAAGCATCGTCAGTGTGTCATCACTGGTCAGAGCAGTAACATGTAGGTTATTTACTGTTGGCACTTGGTCAGCAAGGGCTGTCAGTTCATGAAAATGTGTAGCAAACATACAGAAAGCACAGATTTTGCTAGCAATGTATTCTGAAATAGCCCATGCTAAGCCAAAGCCATCGTAGGTAGAAGTTCCTCTTCCCAGCTCATCAATGATTATCAGGGAGTTTTCAGATGCTGTCCTAAAAACACAAGAGCATTTTATAATGTTTGAGAACAGCACAAACTCTAGATATTGGAGTACCACAAGTTATGTTACAGAGGCATAGCATAAAAGGGGCAAAAGACCTTTCCTATTTACAGAACAACATATGAATAAAGTGCACACAGTCTCACACTGATCACTCCAAATTTGCTTCTTTGGCCCATTTAGACTTTAGCCTCCTGGTAGCAGCTCTATATGACCACTGAAATAAACAGAAGGCTCCTTCAAGAACTTATCAGCCTGCTAAAAAGGACTTGAGGTACTCTACTGAGATCCTACATAAAAGAAAATCTTAAATGCATCTTCCTCAGAGCAACTCCTTTCTCTTCAACCCCAAGCAACAAAATCAAATAAGCACAGGACTTACCTAAGGATTGAAGCAGTTTCTAACATTTCAGCCATGAAAGTAGACACGCCTTTCAGCTGACTGTCTCCAGCTCCCACCCGAGCCAGGATACAATCCACAATGGTTATTTCTGCAGAGTCGCATGGTACAAAACACCCAATTTGGGCCATAAGAACAATCACCCCTGTCTGCCGGATGTACGTTGATTTTCCCCCCATGTTAGGGCCTGAAGAAGAAATTTTGCAAATGAATTAAAAAAATTTTAAAAAAAATCTTCTACAATTCAACAGTTCTTTTAAAGGAGAACAGGCTCTAAATTTAACAAAGACATTTAAACTTACTACTCTTTCGCCAGGAGAGAGGAGCAGACTTGTCTAACGAGTGCAACAAGTAGCTCCACTACTAATAATGTTTGCTCGTATGTCACTGAATGCTGCTTTTTCAAAGGAAAGGTGATCAAACAGCATTAGGGGCTTCGTAAGTTTTGGGACTTTTCAGAAGCAGAAGTGGTCATCTAAAACATATGTCCATACCTAAAACTAGTAAGCTTTAATTTAAAATTCATCAGTATTGCTGCATAAGAAGGAAAATAATTTGCTTTCCCCTAAAACAATTACAATTTGTCTGTAAAAATGAAATAGCTTAGTTACAGACTGGGTACAAGCTAATGGGTGATTTAAATTACAATCTAAAGGGATTCTGAATCAGCAAACATAGATATTAAGAAGTTAAAATTAACTGAAGTACAAATGAAATAAGAAGTATTTTCCAGAAAACTGATCATTAAAGCCAATTTTATGCTTTTGCTAACCAGAAAAACAAGCGTGTTACCATGCATTTATCCATATTTTTAGTTTTTCTTTTTGATTATGTTAGAAGTGTTCATTAATCATTCTCTAACTTCAAATCTCTGCTACTCAGAATGTATGTCAAGGACATCTGGATGGAAATTAAAATTCAATTAAACGTATAAACACTAAAAATGTTTTCCTGTGTAGTAAAATTATCTTAATTACACCAGAGAATAGGGAAAAAAAGGGTACAGTCATTAAAACATGTTTTGCATTTAAAATCGACTTTAACACTAAACAAAGAAAACATTAACAGAGAAGTTTCTTAAAATCTTGCCTATAGGAGGTGCCTACGTGGCTACAGTACAATTGATGCCCAGTGGAATTTTCCAGATCACTTAAGCAGGTTCAGATTATCCAGCTCCAGAGGTTGCCTGGCTTACGGAGTTACGCTGACTAAGGCAAAGAATACATATATTAAAGAAGGACTAATTTCTTACTTCCTACTGTCCTAGCAGCCTCTCTCCCCTTACCAAATGACAATTTCTAAATTAGTGATCACCTTCTCCAAACAGTACACTATAACTACAATAATAAAAACTAATTTCATGACTATCGGTTTGGAATATTAGAAATATGCCTGAATGCGCATAAGCATGTAGAATACCCACTACACATTTCACAAGAATATTGTGGGCACTTTCTCCTTACAAATACCCTGCCTTCTTTTCCAGAGCTAATTTTATCCCCCATACAGAAAGATTAATAACTTGCTAACTGCTCACCCTTTGTTGATTAGAGAAATTGTTTTGACAGTTTTATTGGGTTATTGGTTTGTTTGCTTGCTGTTGCTTTTTTTTTTTTAAAGACATCATTATTGGAAATACTCGAGACATTTAAAATGTAAATAACAAATGAAAAAAGAGAACAGAAACATTTACCAGTAATAATGTGGAACATCTGCTTGCCCTTCTCAAATGTAATGTCATTGGGGATGAAGGCCACCTCATCTTGCACTTCGATGCAGGGATGCCTGGCACCTTTCAGCACAATCCTTCCTTGTCCCTTTTCCAGAATGACAGGCCGGACATATGGCACTGGCGCTCCGTTTGACACATGAGCAAAACTTACAATTGCATCTAATTGAGCTATTACATCATTCATCGTCTGTATTGGTTCTGCATAACCTGTTTTTGATTAGAGAGATAAAAATTCAACAGAAATTCTTTTGTTCTTGCCGTAAAGATATCTTAAAGTCTAAACTGAGACGATAAAATTAATTCATCTGCATTAAAAGTCAGTTTTGTTTAAGATAGCAGTCACCTTCTGTGAGAGTCTAAGATGCAATCCTGAAGTTTCCATGCTTTAACTATGAAGGGGACTTCTTCAGACTAGGAAAAGGAAGAGGTCAAGCCACATTGATTATTTTGCCCTAACACTAGACAACAAGAAGCAGCTTATGTTAGTACAGGAAGGCAAATGCTCACAAGAGCAAGATGGCTGGAAATCCAATAAGTTTCCTACCTCAATAATACACTGCATTTTGATGCTCATGCAAGCGAAGACAATAGAAACACAGCACGGACAATTCAAACTCAGCAACCATTTAGGTTTATGTGAATGACGGTATGGAAAGGTCTATAAGATACAGTGTGTGTGATATCAGGCAACTAGACTAGATCGCCCAGGATCCCCAGTACCAGTTTTTAAGTTTTGGTATTTGTTTTTGTTTCAGTGAAAGTGATGAGGGACAGGAGTCTACAGAGGTAAATCATCTAACACCTGCAAATGGGATGCATGTGTCAGAAGAGGTGAACAGTGACCTGCAGAAAGAGTCCTACCTGTACAAAGTACATTTACTAACATCATCTCTTGAACTGGCTGGGTATAGATCAAGAGGACTTTAAGTCACATTCATTCAATAATTACACACATAATCCAGTCTTCTTCATTAAATTGCCTCCACTTGGGAAGTTAAATGCTTTTTAAATACACATATACACTTGTAAGTCTATGACTGAGCATCACAGAAGCTTTCAGCAGCAGCAAAAGACTTTCTTAAACACATTAGGTATTTAGAGATGACATACTGAAGTTAATCGTGCTATATAATACCCAATTAGATTTCCACATAAATATACAAACCTTAGTATGCTACACACGAAAAAGACCACTTGAAAATTGCCAAGATAAAACAAAAAATAGCTAATAAGCTGCTGATTTTTCAATATACTGACAAATTTCTTATCGTTAACAACAGGTCAAAGCTTATGAAGATTTCCACCATAACTTACTACACAGTCAAATATATTAATACATCATCTTAAGAAGTGCTGGTTTATCTTTAATACATTTGTAGCAATGCCAGGAAAGAGTCTAACCATAGAAGGCAACATATTTCAAACTTTCAACAACTGTCTAAAAGCCAAACCTCTTTTTTTCACACTAATTCTTTGGGGAACATTACTGTTCTTCTCTATAGAAGGATCTACAAATAACTGCAAGTCCTCCCAGCATTCCAGACTGTGATACACATCAACATTAACATATTCACCTGAAGCAATATTAATGATTTCCTTAACAATTGCATCCTGAGCTTCTTCATACTCTTCTCTGTTCTTTATGTATTCATCATTGACGGAGCTCAGTTTGCTGTGAACAAAACCACAATATTTAGAAGCTGTGACGTTCTGTCTTCACCGCTACAATGCCAAACTTCTGGCCTCCTCATCTATGAGTGAGGATCAATTGTCCCCACCTGTTTTAACAGCAAAGTTCAGCACAAGGACCACAAAGCAGCTAATCTACAATTCATCCACACCAGGATATCAGTAAGATTAATTCCAAGTTGAATATCACCCACAAGGGCCAAACCAGCAACTCAAGCATCTCTGAACACATTGTTGTTAAAAATCCTACAGTAGTTTGTGTAGACATGCTATGTGATAAGAACTTGATCTTAAAGTTGAATTTCTGGCCATTTTGCAACAAGATGTGGCAGTTATAGAACTGGCAGAGGAGAATTGCTGCTAAGCAACTGTGTAATTAGCCGGAGTCCTACAAGAGGCTTATCAGAGCTGAAGGCATTGACCTTGTTCATTTAGTAAGAACCTCAGTGAACTACTGTCACTAAGAACAGGTTCTAGTCTTCAAAATAAAGTAAGCTAAAATCAAGAGAGAGTTTAAGCAAGTGTTTGTTCTTCTCAAGCTTGTCTCTGAACACGAAGCAGAGTCTGCAGGACTGAATAGATAACACATCTAAGTAGAGCACACGCACTATAAGTAGAAGTCAGCCTTGTGTTTGTAGTACCATCTACACAAGCAACTGTAACTTAACTAAGCACAGAGAAGCCTGTTTTATTAGTGATCCATGGGCTTCTTCCCTAAGGGAAAGTAACAGATGACACTTACAACAGAGGTTCTAAGTATCATCTTCTCAGTTACAGAAAAGCCTAACTTCATCATTACGTTTACATTCATAACATACTCAGAAAAAAAAAAAAAGCTGTTTTAAATTTCAGGGATGTTTTGAAAAGATATCCTCTGAGTAAATATTAAAACAAAATGCAATTAAGGTTTACACTTCATTCATTTAAGTAAATTGGTGCGAAATACACCAACATATTGGTTGGTGTGAACCAATATGTTTACCCTCCTTTTCAAAGCAAAGGATTTATTACTTATGAAAGTGAGTGATTAACAGAAACAGTCACTATTAGTAATACCATTGGCTTGAAACCAATCTTGCTGTGTAGGCAGTGCTCCTCATACGTGTGTGTCAATCAAGATTTCTCTCAATAAACTCACTTCTCCGATGCTAACCCCAGCAGGAACTGGGTGATAGCAGCACGGTTTGTCTGAAACAGACTCCACAATGTACTAATCTCTTCTATTTTTACCCTTCCATATGTAACGCATGCAGGAGACTTAAAAAGTAGTTTTCTCCTGGACCTGCCGCTGACAGAGGAGGAGGAACTTGTCAGGGGGTTGACGTCCAATTAGTGGCTGATTATTAGTAGCATTTCTTAGGGTTGATACTGGGGCTGATACTATTTATGCCTTAATTAGCAACCTGAAAGATGGGACTGAATGCACTCTCAGCAAGGTTGTGAACAATACCACATTGAGGGGAGCTGTCAGTGCGCTGGAGGACAGGGCTGCGATTCATTGGGTTATCTACAGACTAGAGAAATAGATGGACAAGAATTTCAAGACAGGCAAATGCAAAGTTCTGCACCTGGGATGAAATAACTCCACGCAACAGTACAGACTGAGGTCTAGATGGCAATAAAACAGCCATTCATAAAAGATCTGAGCGACCTGGAGGATAAGCAGCTGCACACAAGCCAGCAGTGTGCCCTTAAAGCAGAGAAGGTCAAGCACGTACTGGCTGGACTAGCAAGAGTGTAGCCAGCATGTCAAACAAAATGATTCCTCCGCTCTATTCAGTGCTCATGAGACCACATCTACAGTGCTGTCTCCAGTTTTGTCTTCGCAGTGTAAGAGAGACATCGAACCTGGAGCGGATGGCCACCACAAAGATTCAGAACTGGAGCATCTGACACACGAGGACAGTCTGAGAGAGGTGCCTGCCCAGGCTGAAAGACTGTGAAGTCAGCCTGGAGAGGAGAGGCACCAGATTCTTCTTGGAGGTGCACAGCAAAAGAATGAGATACCAAAACCCCAAGTTTCTGCAAGGAAAATTCTCATTAGATCCGATTAGTAAAATTTCCAGCCCTGGAACTTGTGCCCCACCAGGATGTGAAGGGTGCTTGGAAGACAGGCACCTGGGAAAGGCCTTGAGCTACCTCATCTAACTTCGAGATAGGATCTCATTTCGAAGGTGGCTCTGCTTTGAGTCAGGGGTTAGACCAATTAACCTCAAGAGATGGCCTTCAACCCAAGTTATTATCTGATTCTGCGTGTGCAACTTTCTACTTTGTTTGCTCTGTGTTAATGAAGTACAGAAAGATGAACATCTGATGACCAAGGTAGTCCTTGCTCCTTCTAAAATGCTCAAGAAGAGCCAAAAATTCAACAAGAAGTATAGGCTTTTTGCTTGGCTGACCTGTGACAGACTGGGAGACACTAAAACAGCATAAATCCAATTAGCCCAAAGACTGAAATTTTGAAACAGCTTAATCTATAGAGCCACAGAATCGAAGTCCAATACAGAGGACCAACAGAAATTACAGCATGATTTGGAACCAAAAAAAAGGTAACCACCAAAACTGCTGCATGTCATATTTGGTGATAAACATAAATAGCTCTTTTATTATTGCAGCTTGTGAAAGTGTCTGTATAAACACTCACAGTGAGTGCAATTACTCCAGTAGGTGCAGCTAAAACAGATAAATAAGCCCAAGTCAAAGGACCAAAAATAGCTAACAGTTGGCAAAGTAAATGGGGAACGCAGCTTTTAACAGAAACTGTATGACAACTGACTCTCTCATGCCAGTCTTACTCAATATCTTAATCCGAGAGCCAATTAAAGAGGTGAAAATTCAAGCCATTCAAGATGTAGGGAAACCAGTTTATCGGCATAATTATAAAGAAAGGAACAATTTTGTTTCTTTCACAACAGACTTGAAAACCTACCAAGATGATCTCCTACCTGTTTGTAAATTTCACACCATTCTTCTGGGTATCAACTATTCCATATTTTGAATTATTACGGAGAACTTTTTCCTCCTTGCAGGTTATTCGAAAGTGATGTCCAAACTGTGAATTTGTCTCCAGTTTTATACTTTTGCCAGCTTCCAAGCCTTTTAGATGAAAAGAAAGAAAAAAGAAAACAACTATATTATCAAAAATCCTGCACCCTGTGCTATTTCTGCTCACTAATCCCCAGTGTGTGTGATATAGCCTCTGCTACATATGCTCTTCAGTACACTTGCTTTGGTTCTGTACAGGTATGAGAAAAACCCAGCCTAACAGAAGTTTACTGAATCATTCTTTGCTCTTACTTTGATATGCTCTCAAACCGCATATTCAAGTCAGGTTCATGATTATTGTATTGCTACATATTCTCCAGAAATATGAAAAATGTTCATAGCACACTGCAATGACATTCTATGTTGCTGCTGTAAGCACAGCACTTGTAGTCTTGTGATCTTTTTACTAATACATACTTCTGCTAGTGAGAGTTCTCTTTCCATCCCTATACAATCTTGTCTTTCCTTCTTTTCATACAGGTATCTTGTTTACACTAAAAAAAAAAATCAACACTAAAAAATACACAAGCCCTTAAAGGTGTAACCTAAAATAACTATGGTCTTGCCAGTTTTCCTTGCCATATTTACATTAAAAATGGATTTTATTTTTTTTTTTAAGGTGCTCTTTGAGTGCCTAATTCATCAGCTGCACATTAAATTTTTTGCATAGGATAATCAATTCTTTAAATGTCTCATTTGCTTACACATTACATTTTGCAAAAAACTTCAGAAGAAAACTAGCATGTCCTGAATGGACAACTCTGGAAAATGCTCGGGGGGAAAAAAAAAAGTTTCATTGCATGTCCTTAAAGGATGTAAAATAGAGCTACACCTAGCCAAGAGTTATGATGAGTTACAGTTCTACAAAATGAATTCTGCAGTATCTTGCAACATACATGAAAGTTTCTGAAATATTCTGGAATGCCATCCTTAAAAAAGGCCAAGTTATAAACCAAAAATCACTCAGTTTTCAAAAGATTGTACTGCGACAACTAAAGTCACCCCATACTAATAACAAAATAATAATACAAACATCTCTTAACTCCCATATACCAGTTCTCATCACTTGATCTCAAAACATTTTACAGAGGAGGTAAGAATCAAAAGGTAGTTTCATACCCTACCTAGTTCTTTGGCTGCACTCTTTAAAAAGGACTGCATTTTTTCTTCCAGTTCGTTCATCTTCTCTCTTAATTCTGTCAAATTAGGATCAAAAGAAGCCTTGACAAGAAATTCATGATTCTCCACCTAGGCAAAAATAACAAGAAAAAATTCATATGAACATAGGCAGGAAAAAAAAAAAAGAATCGCCCACCTGATCATACACGGTGAAATAAATTTATTTAATCATTTATTCCATTTATTTTTATATGTATAATTCTGTACTGCAATGCTGTTTGTGATAATTGGTGTCTGATTCAACTACAAAACAAATACATCTCAAACACTTGTTTTCTCAAATAATATATTTTATACAAGCAAAATATACCAATTTAACAGACTCCTTTACTTTGAGATGGAGTTGTCTGCACACTTATTTGCATACAAATAACTAAGCAGTAGGTAGGAAAAAAAAAGGGAAGTCAGAGGAAATGAAATTGTTATGTACATAATCTGTATGCTAGTCTGGACTTACGCAGCTAATCAAGACAGAGTGTAAAAGGATGGGGTGTTTCAAAACAACAAGTCTTTGGAAATGGGAGTTTCTGAAACAGTAATTCCCGCCCAAAACACACTCAGGAGGTTACGGAAAGAGCCTACCTAATATCACCAAAAATCCTACCCAGTTTCAACACAGTTATTTTGAGTTGAAAAGCAATACACATTTCCTTCCAAGCTAAACATTTTCAGACGCACAGCTGAAGTAAGTTGTATTTCATCTTTTTTCCTCTCTCTTCCCTATGCTTCCACTGACAGGTGTGTGTTTCTGATGACCTTTACAAGCCTTGAGTTTAATTTGCAAGCACAACTTGTAACTGCTAAATAAAAGAAACTCAATTTTTAACATACAAACTGTTATGATAAATAAAATATTAGCACTGTTGTCCGACATGGAAACTAAGCACTGGCTTTCACGTTACTAATATATTTAATCTAATTAAGTTAAAAAAAACAAAACAAAACAACACTTTGATGAAGCTTGCCCTAGCTGTGAATTATCTGCAAAGTTGTACACAAAGCAGCTGCAAATACTTTGCAAAACACACCAAAACAAGATGGTGGTTTAGGTACAATTTCACTTTTACCCACAAGTATATGTTATTAAGAGGAGGAAGGAGAAGAGGAAAGGGAGGTTCACAGTTCCTTTACTCCCTCCCAGACAATAAAACTATCACTCCAGAAAGCACTGAGCAACAGGAACTGTTAACTGTAAGAACTACTGCATACATCTTAGAATCATAGAATCTTCATGGTTGGAAAGGACCTTTGAGATCATCAAGTCCAATCATACACACACACAAAAAACACCCCTACAATCTCTGTCACTAGAGCATGCCCTGAAGTGCCAAATCTACACATTTCTTAAATACCTCTAGGGATGGTGACTCAACCACCTCCCTGGGCAGGCTGTTCCAGTGCCTGACCACTCTTTTGTGGTCTTCTTGTTCTACTACACACAAGAAGCACTTGAAATATGCAGTGCATCAAAACAATTTTAAAAGCATTAGACTGAAGATTCACAGGTTTTGCAGCAACTTGGAACAAAGATTTGGGAACGCAATCTGGAGATGAAAGCCATAGGGCTTCTATATTTTTAATTTGTAATAGGGGTACAAGTAAATTATTGCATGAAGAAACTGCGTATCATACTATATATTCAAAGGATTGCTACTTTATTCTGAGAATGATCTTCTCCCAACAGACAATTTGATCTTCCACAGAAGTTGCATCATGGAAAACTGAACTGTTGGTGCTTAATTTTACCAGCAGTGCAAGGCATTACACGGACGTTTTTGGTTCCAGTTGTGTTGTGTGCAAACACAACGCCGTGGCAAAGTTCTCCAGTTGCTTAACCAAAGCACTTGGTAAAGTAATGGATTACGAAATTTTAGAGGACCATCTTGAAACTTGGAGTCATTAAGAAAGGGGTATTTATGCCAAAGCATACAGCAGAAAAGACCATTCCTGGTTTTGTGGGGCAGATCCTGGATCTGAAACAGAAACTGGAAAGGCTGGGATGCAAACACCATGTAGGACTGGCTTTATGAGACAACCAAGCCTGACAGTCAGGTGAAAGGTAATTTTGTTTCACTACTTCAAAGAATTATTCAAAGCCTGGAATAAAGTGCAAAAATGCCATAACCTGAGGAGAAGGAAGGTAACATTCCTAATGACCCATAAGGCTCCGGCAGCCCCAGCAGGCGCCCACACTGGCTGTCGGTTCCAGCCTTCACCCAGGCCACCATGTCAGAGAGCCTGACCAGAACCGAAGCCGTGCCCTGCGCTTCCACCCTTCATGGCCTCCTCGCTACAGACAAGCTTTCATTCTGCTGCAAGCAAAGATCCATACGTGGCTAGAGCTTACAGCGTGCAAAAAAGGCTATGTTACTGCCTCACCCAGCGCTCAGTCCAGCGGTCATGGGGATGGCGTTAGTTTCCACGTGCTTGTTGCTAACTCCGTTACAGCTCCAACAGAGCTGTGATGACGAATGAACCCAGAGGCTGCTGGTGTGCAAGAAATAAATCCTAAACTGCTGTGAAGTTTCGTGACAGGAGCATTAAAAGCAAAATTACTTCATCTTCAGTTTACATTAGCCTGGGTTAGGGACCACAGCAGCTTGAGAACCAGTTCAGAGCAGACCAGGCACTCCAGCCCCAGGGTAAATGCCCAGTGGCTTTTCCAGGTGTAGACACCAAGTCTTTAGGACATCTAGCAGACTGTATCTCACTACCTCAGCCTGAAAATCTGAATTTAAAAGTGCGTAAGATCCAGGTTTGAAGACAGCTTCTAATATATTGCATTACCACCCCAACTACTATAGGGCAGCTCCTTCCTCATTCAGGCCTGATGAAGGAACCCTTAGCAGGTGACAAGCAGAACTACTCCCTCTGACCACACTCTCCAAGTGAAAGCCTAGTGCGATCAAGTGAATAGAAAACATTTTAAAATTAAATTAAAAGCTCAGCTAAACTGCTAAGGAAGTAAAATGATTATGATTTACTAAAAATATTAAAAACTAGTGCTACTAATTAATATAAAAACATCAGGCACCCACAAATATATTACCCTCTAACATTCTTCTCAAGCTGTGCTCCTCCTTGCAGCAGTCTCTCAGCTATAATTAGATAAGTCACTTAAAGCAAACTTCTGCTTTTCTTTTCCGCAGCCCTCAGCGTGAATGTGGCCAACAATCTGGCAGAACAAGCGTTAACAGTAACATGGAACACCACATACTTGAGGTCTTTGTGCTGTGTACCTAATGAATCCACCATCAGTTATGGTCCAGTAAGGCTACACCTCACCAGAAAAACTGAAGAAAACGCCAGTGAACCCAACTCACTGCCCTCTGATCTCCTCAAAAGAAGAATAAAAATACTCATCATCATTGTGACATTTTACCGATATATTGATTGCTGAAATGCACTGAAGTCTGAATTGCAACTCAGTACTGCATTAAATACAAATGTTAAATTTGCTTCAGAGATTAAGGAATGCAGACATGCACAAGAGGTTGGTCTGAACACTCTTGCTACCACTTTCACTCTGTACACAACCTTTTACTGGCAGGAGTTATGCAAAGGGTTATAATGAAAACAAATCCCTTAATGCAATATGGATAAGAAGCAGATAGACATTGCCTTTTGTTCTACTGAACACACTGCATTTTTCTTAATCTAAGTTTTTGCCCAGACCTACTCTGAAATGATTCAAAGTATAAAATACTTAGTGTGGTAAGTAGCAGACTAACTTCCCAGCATTGACAACATTTTGATACCTGCATATGTTTACTTACGTGAAATAAGACCCAAGCAAGTCACATTTCCAAGGGGTGCTCAAATGAATGAGGTGACAGCAAATCGTTTGCAGACTCTGGGACTATGTTGAGCTAGCTAGCTAATCTGAAAAACAAGTCCTTCTGTAAAGGGCTGTGCTCTTAATGCTCAAACCAAAACGTGATATATCGAAAGCGCTAACAAACTTGGAAGTTGCCCTGACTTGAGGAGGAGGTTGGAGTAGATGGTTTTTCCAATGCCCCTTATGATTCTGTGAAAGACGGGAATGGAAATGACAGTTTCTCAACTTCTATTACAGCCAGGTAAATGAATAACCACATCCCACTCTTTTTGAACTCAGATGTTTCTTTTTATAATAGAATGGATTATTGACGTGATTTAGTTGCTATGACAATCTGTCCTTCAATCACACACAGAACAGAGCTGGGTATTTGGCCTGAACTCCCTAAAAATCTAAGAGAAATTTCAAGTCAAAGTTCAAGTTTTAACATTCATACAAAGAAGGTTTATTCTTCTAGTAAAACCAGTATTGGTTTATTTATAGCTATTTTCCAGTATCTTGAAGGGGAAAAAAACCCAAGCAAATATAAAACACCAGATTCTATGGGACTTGATTAAAAATAACTGACTTGTTCTCTTCAGAAGGACAGCAAAACATTTTTAAAGTAGAAGCTGAAAAGAAATTCGAAGACCTGGACTATGAGGGGTGAAGGCTTAGAACAGCTGTTGGTTTTAAAGAAAACAGAGTCCCAGGGCATACAAACTGCATCAACAGATGGTCTGTAACTAGTATAAAGCTATAAATTTCTTCATTAGCATATATCACAAATTACAGCAACATGTCAATCAAACAGTCTTTCCTTGAACAGTAAAATGCAGTTGATGAATGCATACACAATACAAAGAGATAAAAAGTGGCGGTTTTGCCTTTGGATTAAAACACGCATGTCAAAATTTTAATGCCATTGCATTTTTCAAAAGTTCAACACTTTGCCCTTGCAACCATGCCTGGCACATAGTTAGGTAGATCTCATATTTCTACAGTCAGTTGAGATTCTACACTTAGGACAATCCTAAAAGCCTTCCAAAGTGACTGAAATGTCTTATTGAGAAAGGAACATTAAATACTTTTCTAACCAAGCATGTACATTTCAAAACATGTCTCACCAATTCTCTAACAAATACAATGGGAAAAAAATTATGTACAAAACTCACTAAAAACCTTGGCATTGTTTCACCCAGTTAAGCAACAGTTCATGTGTTTGCCTGTGTCCTAAGTGTTCAATGTCAAACAATAATAAGGAAGTCATTCATACTCATCCCTTCTCCCTTCCACTACAGACTTAAGCAACAGCAATGTTCCTTCCAGCTTTCTTTGGCCAATTTTTCCGCTGAAAAAAATGCTAGTTTTCCCTTTCAAGCACAGTCCTATCATCAGTAATATTTTATAAGCAAGTGTAGATGCAAGGCTAAGATAATTATAGTAGCTTTGTCTCTAGTGAGAAACATCTTTACACTGGAAATTAAAGTCAGTCTTCATACCTAGGTCAATCATTTTTCTGAGAGGCAAGCTGTTAGTTATGAAGACTTAATCCCACTGAATAGATGCGAGTCTAATGAAATTTACAGAAGCAAAGAAATATGTAATAAATAGATATATTCTGGCTACATTCTAGATTTGAGGCACATCACAGTAACTTTGAAGATATGAAGAAGCAGGAAAGTGACAAAAAAACTTCCCCACTCTTAATACTGATGAGGTTTTTAAAAAATAGTTGCAGGTCCACAGCATCCAGGTACCCAAAGCATTCTCTAGCATTGGTTAGAGAATTTCAGACAGTGGGTGGATATCTTGATATTCAACTGCTATACTAACAACAGTCTTCATATATTCCGCAGCTAAACTATCACTAACTACTTAATATAGATGTTCAATTAAATTTAGTGAGTGTAGAGCAGATTGCAAAGTTCAGTAAGAAACTTTAATTGCTAAGTAAACCCCCTCCCACACACCAGCCCATACCTTATCCATGTCCAATGTCGTTTCTATCATCTCCAGAAACTTTGAGAAGTCAGAGTAGATATCATTAAGAGGTGTTATAAACACTGCCAACAACAACATCTGGTGAGCTCCTGTTAAGAACAAACAAGAAAGATTATCATTCACAAAACCCCACAACTTTACCAGAATTCACTTATCCAAGACAAACAGCACCACTATATAGCTGGTTAATTTTTATTAAGATTGGTTATGATTACTTCACTGACGCACGCATTCTAAAATTGGCATCCAATTTATATTCTGATTAAGCTTCTACGTATTCATCTTTGTTCATATCTGGTACTATGAGTAAAATCACAAACAACCGTCTGAAACTAAACCTGCTGTCTGAACATTACCTATTCTTGCACATAAAAAGTTGAAATGGTTTTAGTAGAAAGTGTTTCTACAGCAACCAATTTTGAAGATACAAAGTGGAAGTTTCATCATCCATGCTCAGAATTTTTATTTTTTGTAATTCAAAATTGCCAAAAATTGGGAATATTTGGTAGGTTACAATATGGACATAAATAGAAATTAAGGTGTATGGTTTTTGGTTTTGTTTTCCTTAAAAAAAAAAAAAAAGAAGACCATCTACTCTAACCAGATCTTAATAGTCACTGATCTTTCCACTAAAGAGGAAGTCATCAAAATTAAATTAGTCTTTTCCAATGTATTTTGTTAGCACAAATGCTCTGTAGCACCAAGTATAACTGCACAGCACACATACTGTTTGGAAGTCCATACAACATTGTAAGCATCAAATGCAAAATACAGTTCACAGTTAACTTAGCGTGCACAGATACTGTCAATTTTGTCAAAGAAGTATTTTCTTCAGGCCTACAAATAAGCACCCATCCAGCAGCCAGCTGTAAAAACACTGTCAGTAAATGAATGTTTACATCTTTGCAGACACTTCAAGTTATGATTTAATCACTGGAAGATTAGCATTATTGACTATATGATTTACACAAAATGCCCCCAAAAGAATTCAATACTATGAGCTTATAGTCATTGGATTATGTACAGAATTACAACATTTGCCTTCGACGTTTACAGGCAAGGCTTGGCACATTGACAGAGAAGCACAAAATTAAGCTCTGGCTATTCCAGAGCCTCCTAATTTCTCACCAGACTAGGGAAAAAGTCCTAATCTTTCCTAAAAAAACATTTCATACACATTTATTGAATTCACACAGTGAGAACACAGTTACCCAAGGGACTCTCTCTTCTCTCTCAGCACTGTAACTCAAGTACAAAGAAGCAGGTTGGTTTGCTTCCTCTTCCTCCTGTGCCTTTCTGCTTCCCCACTCCCTCAAGCTTTTCAAATTAACACTCTTAACTGATTAGTATCTCTAAATAGAGAAAAAAAATTACATGTTGTTGAGAGATTATTGAAGTCGTCAAAATGGAGTCTTCTGCTGACTAAAAATCTTCAAAACTAAGAGAGATCTGAAATAAAGTACAGCTTGCTTTTTATTCCAGATCTCTTGCTCTCTGTCACATCTTTTTTTTCTTCCCCTCCTGTAAGAAGACACATCTAAACCAACCTAGAAAATAAAAGGAGGCAGTAAAGAAGGAAGAGACCGAAGAGCAGAAGATTCACATCCATTCTTCAGAGTGGACTTGGCAGTTCCCAGTGCATCAGCTGACCGAGTGCATGGCACCCACAATGAAATGATCTTCAGTATTCTTGACGTAATGAAAAATGATTGTGTTTGAACTTAGAAGTAGTAATTACACTTTGTTTTCTTAAAAGGAGTAAGTATGAAAGCTTCATTATACCATTTAATTATTTAAGTTTGAAGCGTACACCTTCAGACACTGTAGGAAGATGTCACATTCAAAAATCAGAAAATATTAATTTCTCACATAAAGCACTAATGTATTTATATATATTTATTATATGGTCCAAGCTAATACATTGCAAAATTGATTTACACTTTCAGTCCAACTTCATATTCACTGTCCAACACTTGAAGCAAATAAAGTAGAGTCAGTGAATACTGAGGATTTATAAAAGTTGTATGTGTCTGCTTTTTCTCAAAAGCATAACAGTTGGCATTAAGAGAATATGAAGCATTAAGAAACACCATTGAAAAATTCTATATTAAACTCCAGCTTGTCTTGCACCTGCATTCAATAAATTCATATAAAAGATGCATGGTAAAAAAACCACTTTTGCACCTACTCAACATCATTAGCATGTAGGCTAACCATTGAGAGGAAGAATAATAGACCTACGTAGCATCAAAAGCAGAGATGCATGTTGATCACAAAGCCTATCTGCTCCCAGGTACGGTTTTTAATTTAAACCATAATTTACTTACTGAAGCACAGGCAGGTGTTTATTACATGCATTAAAGACTTTACTATTAATATGGTTTAAAACGTTGTATAGAAATTAGAATAAAGCACTAATCTTCAAACTTGAAACATTTCTATAGTTAGTTTGGCAGCAAATAGAAGTATGAAAACTGACACTATTCTATCATGTGAAACGGACAAATCTCAATGACTAAATGCACTTAAACCAACCATTTTGATGGTACAAAATCTTTTAGAAAAAATAGTGAGGAAAGAACAAGGAACAAAATCGAAATTGGCATAAAATATAGTATGAGTTTACTAGAGGTGGTTCATACCTGTATAGCGCAATGTCTGTCCGAGATAACTGCCTAAGACAAAGGTAAATCTGTAGACCTAATCTAGGCTCTTCTAAAGCATTCAATACGGTGTCACATGAGATGCCAAGATGCAAGATTCACGATTAATACAATGATCAGAAAGCAGATAGAGAGGACATCACCAGCTTGCAAAAGTTGAATGAGCTGGAAGGACACCAACATTACAGTTCCTCCAGGGCTCATACAAGCATTTATCTTTTTAAGATGTGTGAATTAATGATATTAATGCACAAAAGAAGGCTGCTTATAAAATTCACTATATATACAATGTGGAAGAGATCAGTAGATGAAATTGGAGGAAAATAAATCAGGAACATAACTAACTGACCTTGAAAACTGGGCAAATAGAAATGAAGTAAAATTTAACAATGAGTACGATGATGCGTTGATAAACGAATTTCTGCTATGAGTAGGGGAATAATCAGCTGGAAGTGACAAAGGATGGGAAACAGCCAAGTCCGATCACAACATGGTTACAACACATCAGTGCAACAGTCATGGAAAGAACAGTACTGCAACACACAATAAGAGGTATTTCCCAAAGCAGTAAGGGGGTATCCAAGCCACTGTATACAATATGGTAAAAATACACCTGGAACCCAGCATACAGTTCCTGTATGCTGCATGTTTACAGGCTTAAAATAAAGAGTGTCAGTCTGAGATGAGAAGAAAGATGCTTCAGCAGCTTCTTGAAGACAGACATCTTCTAAGTACCTAGATTTTATGCCCCAGCAATTTGAGTAATGAACAACTGCTCCCTTTTACCAGCAATAACAAAATGATTTGATGACTCAGAGTCCCTTCTTGTCTTATGCATGTTTCTTATGTCTAAAAAACAAAAAAAAGTTGTCTTTACTCACTACCCCCCTCCTCAGATTTCATCATCCATAAAAACAAGCATCTCAACAAAGCAATGCTTCATACTGAGGGAAAGGCAATCACTGCTGATCACTTCATGGTGTATTTGCTCTGTCTCCCCATATCCATTCACGAGAAAATGAAGTTCTGAAACTGGCAGATACTCAGAATTGTCAAAAATCTTTCTGACTTTCCATCTCTTGTGAGTTAGAAGATTTTGTAGAGTCCTGAACTGGAAAGTAAGTTCTGAATCAGTCACATACATTCAAAATTACCAGACCTTTCTTGTACTTCAAACAAGGACGTACAGGTACAAAGAAAAATAAAACCAACACATTTCACCTATTTTAAATTATCTTGGATATACTGCTGATAAATGCCCTAAGGCCAACTGATTCACATGTAAAACAGCAAGAACTTTTTGCAGTTTATTAATTTTTCCATATGGTGAGCTTAGCAGTTTGCCTTACGCAGCTTGCTCCTCAAAACTTCTAAAAATGGAATTGTTTTCCTACCCCAATGTTATGACAGAAAAACTCTGTTGATCCAAAAAGACAACTAATAGAAAAAGAAGTAAAGACAGGAAGCAAGCGTTTTGAACTAATACCTCAGTTTAAAATGGAAATCCAAAAGCTCCATGCCAAGGCAAAACCAAGCAGAGTCTGTTTGGAAAAGCCAGAGAGAAATGACACAGACAGCTGAAGTGTGGCACAGCTCTTTAAAAAAAAAAAAACACAACTTGTATCTGCCAGTTCCTTCCCAGTGTCAGATCTTAACTGCTTGTGGAAATAACACAGCCAGCCACCAAAAAATAATTTAAGATTAATATTTTAGAAGATAAGTTTCATTGCTTGAAGTCACAAAACTATAGTACAGAAAAGTACAAAATACTGGGTAATATTACTGTCTACTCAAACAGAGGAAAAGAAATTTTTGTAACTGTACCATTTCAAAAATTATTTCTCTTTAAGGCTTTGGTGCTTGCCTTATGCAGAGATTTTCAAACAAATCAATGGGCTTCTACAAAAATATGCTTTCTGACAAGCTAAGACTGATATTGCTGTATTGAATCACGCCTCTGTAATGCTGAGTTTAATCTTATTCTGCATTTTCTTGGTAACACATAGAAAAGGAAAAGGAATAACAATCTTTGTATTTTCTAGATTTGCTTGTCATAGCATTGAGCTTCCTACTAATGAAGATCAGAAGAAACTCTGCCACGTTACTCTTATCAAATACAAAACCACTACAATTTAAAAAAAAAAAAAGAGCACCAATCAAATTATACCAATAATGCTTAAACTGACTTGTAATTAAATGCAAAAAAACAAAGTGCGAAGTGTCTTCAAAAGGAACACAACAATTTTGAATGAATGGTTATCTTGTTTTTAAGATCACCACACACGCATGCAATTGGTCAGGAACTCTTAGAGACAAGTCAATGTCAAATATTACCAAACCATCACCCAACAGTTCAAGTATTTCAGCTACACACTAATTGGAATCCTTTTTCTTGTAAAGATTTGGCTATGTCTATTTTCAAGTATCTGATTGGTATTTCAGAATTTCAGCTCATTTCAAATTCAAACATCTTTAACCTTTATTCCTGCAACAAAAGTACACAGGAAAAAGGTAATCTTTGGAAGACTACACGCTATTTCTTTGCATCATCAATGTGGTATAAAACACTGAAAACAGACAGGGGTAGCATTACCTTCATGTTTTTCTAGTGCTTGTACAACATTAGGCAGTTGATTAATAGCCTGATACATTCGGTAACAGTCCTGTAAGTTTGCTGCTTGTCTCTGAAATTTCTTTGCCAGACGGTTAAGATCTGGGAATCGACGTAAGAGATCTTCTTGAAGGCACTGACGTAGTTCTGGATCCACCACAAAAGCTTCAACCAAATTCAACCTAAATAAGAAGTTTGTAACAATATTAGCATGGCATGGTCTATAATTCTTTTACGTCACTAATTAGAATGAAAACGTTTATCCGGCAGTTTCTATCTATTCTTTCTCTATGGCTGTATCCATTGGCCAACTTTCCTGATAAAAGAACAAATGAAACCAGGACAACACACAAGCTGAGAAAGCAAGGATATTTAGACTACGTCATGCTACCGGGATTTTTAATAGTTGGGGTATTTAATGAACAGCATTTGAGTGAAAGTTTCAAGTGCAAATGCCAACATCTGTTCTACAGGTATGTCAAAGCTCAGAATCTACTTTGAGATTAATCCTTTCCATGCACCATAAAAAAGTCATCCAGTAGTCTATGAAAGAACAGATAGTAAGAAGGAAAAACTCACACTGTAGGAAATAAAATACTCTTGGCAGAGTTTTACTGTCTATGGTCAAAGTCAACACTGACACTGTGCAGCTGTGCAACCCTGCATCACAGAATCAGAATCCTTGAGGTTGGAAGGCACCTCTGGATATTGACGACTCCAACCTCTTTGCTTAAAGCAGAGTCAACTAGAGACAGCTGCCCAGGACTGTGTTCAGTCACATTTTGGGTATCTACAAGTATGGCCTCAGTATCAACCCCTGGGATACACCTCTAGTAACTGGCCTCCAGCTGGACTTCATGCCCCTGATCACAATCCTTTGAGCCTGGCAGTTCAGCTAGTTTTCAGTCCACCACACTGTCTACTTATCTAGCCCATACTTCATCAGATATGATAAAAGACAGTGACAGAAGACTGCTGAAGTCAAGATAAGCAATATTCATCGCTCTCCCCTTATCCAACAACCCCGTCAATTTGCAGTAGAAGGCTATCAGGTCGGTCAGGCATGATTTTCCCTTTGTAAATCCATGCCAACTACTTCCAATCACCATCCTGCCCTTAGCATATTTAGCAATGCTTTACAGGATTATTTGCTTAATCACCTTCCTAAGCATGAAGATGAGGCTGATCAATCCGTTCTTCGCTGGATAGGCCTTTTTGCCCTTCTTGAGGATTGGAAGAAAGCAAACGTTACTCCTATCTTCAGAAGCCTCCTCCAACCATCATGACCTTTGTGAGACAATCAAGATCTGTCCTACAATGACTTTGGCCAGCTACCTCAGCACTGGGGGTGTATTCCTTGGGTCCCATGGATCTGTGTGTGCCCAATTTGTTTAAATGTTTGCTAACCTGATCCTCCTCTAATAAGGTTGTGTCTTCTTTGCTCCACACTTTGCCACTGGTTTCAGGTGCTTGGGATTCCCAAAGGTAAATCTTACCAGTAAAAACCACTGTGAACAGTTGTGTAAAAGATGTGTAAGAAGCCTTGTCTGGGGCCTCCTCATCTTCACTCAAGTGCTGCATTCAAACTAAGGCACTCATCCTTGGTTCTCACCTGAGCTATGCTGCAGCCAGGCCTGTGCCTGGCCATGCACCCCACTGATCCACCCCGTGACCCACTGACTTGAGTTCCTTCCTTCACCTCAGATCATCACTGTAGATTTGCCTGGAGATGCAGACTGTTGGCCAAACCTGTCACCAGATATACCCCGTTTGCCTCATGCAGGTATTGGAGGACTACGTCCTTATAGGGTACTGTCTCTACCTGTCTTGTTGTCACCATGACCCCCAGCTTGCCTTCCCTTCAGCCTGCCCTGATGTTTTGGGGTTTTTAAGTAGTGAAATAAATATTCTTTAAGTGCTGCTGAAAGCAAGCATAAATCTAAATGAGAAGTGACAGAGCATTAAATTATGTTTTCCCCACTAGAATGTAAGACAACTTCCACACATTTCTTGCTTTCTTTTTTGCACTGGTTAACATTGTGATCTTTACATATTTTGCATTACTTTCCATTCACGGTTAAACAAAAGAAGTCAGATATTGTTCATTTTGGAATGCCAGGGAGTCCAGTGTTCTTTGGTCACACTTTAGGAATACAAAGGAAGAACTCTGCCCCCTTCAGAGACCTCCACACATGATATACTGTGTAGATTTCAGGTTAATCACATTAACATGCTACCTATCAATACCTTGGCTTCAGCAGGGAAGTTATTTTCATTTAGAGACATACAAGCAGAGGACAGCTTTCACCACATTTTTTCTACTGCTTTGCTTACTGGCAGAGAAGTGCATCAGTTTCAATAACAGGAACATTTGCATTTGCAAACTGTGTTGGGAGTGACAATTTTTTTTTTGGTCATTTTGAAAGCAGTAATCTCTACGTTACACCATGCAGTGTTCTGCAGAGAGAGCTAGACACCTAAAACTGTACACAGAGGTTAACGTGGTACTCTGCCTCAGCTAATTAGTAAAGACAGTCACTCAAGAAACAAAGGCTTTGTCTAAGGTAACACAAGAGATAAAGATGCCTGGACAGGTAGAAGTACATTTCTGTATATAAAAAATTCAAAAGGAATGTCCTTCTGTTGCAGAAAGCGTTCTACCCACACCACTCCAGGGAACCTTCTGTATTACACCAAACAAAAATTAATGAAAAAGACAAAAGAAAAATCCTACCTCTATATTTATCCATTCAACTATTGCCTTAATAGATAAGTTTAAAGACTGACATTGCTGACCCATAGTGGTGCTTTATTTCCAAAAACTATAGGAAACATGGGGAACCTCTAAAAGATACATTCAAGTTTCAGCATGTATGCAGAACTTGTGAGAAGCAGACAGGAATATACTTAAGATACCTACTGCAAGAACGCAGAACAAGATTTATATAAGTAATGTCATAATAGCCAAATAATTTCCAATTCTGATCCCTGTTGGCGTTTAAGAGCACAATTTCTAGCTTTCAGGCTTCTGTCAAACACTTTGGAGGAATAACAAGAATTATATGATTCTGTCACAGCAGACACATTGCCATCTTTATTAAAAATCCCCACAATTTACCTAGCAGACCAGACTCATGACTCACATCACTAACTTTTCTCAGAATCACCAGCAGCAACTGGTGAACAAACACTTTGTAAAGACCAGATTTTTTTAATATTAAAAATGAAAAAAACCAACAGCAACAACAAAAAATAGCAAACAAAAAAAAAACAGCAAAAAACCACCAAGAATACCCAATACAACTGCTTAGCAGACTAAAGATAAGTCTACTAACCAAATGCACGCCTACTTTCCCAAGGGGATAACAGAATGAATAAGCCCATCTGCAGATGTTCCCCTCAAAGTATCTTCAGCCCTGTCAGAGCTTAGTTAGGGGCAGTATCTGCCAACTTGTTCCTCTTCACAGAAACCAAGGAACTTAAGTCATTTTTAGTCCCATAATCTGGAAACAACTCCTTTGGCAAAAAAAAAGGCAGGATTCACTGAAAACTTGCAATAAATCATACCCACGTGTTCTTACTGTTACCCTGCTTGGTCTTTAGCAGTTATGGTCATGGCAAACAGCCACAAGAGGTTGCACTGTTCTGATGTTATGTCCTCTCACTTCCCAGGCAATATGCAGGATTTGTAAGCCTATTTATTACTTCCCTATTATCAAAATATCACCACACATCAATCCATAAAGAGGTAGAAGTCATTAATACCTTCATATTTTCTTACCTGCAAAGTTGCACGAAGTTCTAGTTTAAAAACACCCTTTCTTCACTTAATAAAAGTACTAGGAAGAAAGTAACATATGCATTTGGAGGGCTTATCCCATTGTAAAAGTGAATTTTAATCTAGAAAAATACTACTCTTGCTCAGGGTAGGAAACCAGAGTTTGGTGGTTTTATCCAACCTACTTAAGCTACAGACTACTCCATGATTTCCATATTAAAATTTCCAGTATAAAAAACTATTTTCTCTGTTTTTGATGACCAATCTCAGACATGCAAGAATGTGCAAAATTCAAGTTTGCCCTCTGTACTAGATCCCATTTTGCCCTCTGATAGCTTATGTTTCAGGCCAGAGCATTTAGTTTCTCTTCCAAGAGGTCCTTACACAATCAGTAATCCCAGCAGTCATACACACATGGAATCACTTATTGAAACTTAATAAATTTTGCACTTGGAAAAGACCAGCAGCAACAATTTGTATAATGCCACAGTACCTTATCTTTAAAACCCAACTGCACAGAGACTTGCCTTCAACCTGACACACAAATGCCCAGCACCCTTTCTGAATCCACGTAAAGCTCTGTAAAATACAGGCAGATTAAGTCTTTCTTTCTATTCATATTGCTTTATACTTACTCTCTTTAAAATCCAAACTATCCCTGTTCTGTCCAATCCGTCGGGCTGTTTTGGTTTTCATTAAAAGTTTGGACCTTATTTGTGCCACCTATAAAAGTGTCAGTACCTTACTAGCCAGCTGTTATCCTGATCATTAGAGAATATCTCAAGTGCAGCTTCTAGATTCTTGAACTTACCTTTGCCAAGATTAAAACCTTTTTTTTTTCCCCCGCTTGTGCCTTTTACACAAACAAACCCTTCACTTTCATCCCATGACTCCCTCAGCTTGTTCAACAGCCTCTTGGATAAGAGCTTGTCAAAGGCGTTTTGAAAGCTCTAATTTATTCTTTTTTTTTTTTTTCCTCCTTTGTCCACAACAATGACAAGTTCAAAGAGTTCTCAGATCAGCTTGACACAATTTTCCTCTGCCAAAATCATGCTAATTAGACTAACATCTCATGACCTTCCTAGTACTGTTCTGTCTTCCCCCCCCCTCCATTTGCCAGCCACGAATATAAGGCTGACAGGTTTGTGTTCATGCCACATTTTGCATAACAATTTCCTGTATGGTAAAAATACATACAAGGCTGCTGAACAGAAAGGGCTACATTAAGATAATGCATCTATAAGCCATGCCTAACGCTCACAAGTAATAATGAAATCAAATGACAAGTTGCTTTTAATATAAAGCTCGATTGAGGAAACAAAAAAAGAAAATGCAAAGAGAAACTAATAAAAAAAAAAATCCAAGAAAGTGCAAACAACAGCTGACAAAATTAGATCTCTCTGTTTCTGTCACACAGGGAAAGGAAAACGAGGCAAAACTTTCCACCACAGATCTAAGGCGGCACAGCCAAGATAACAGAAACAATTATAACTATTGAAACCACACTAGAATATAAATGAAATCTTTGTTTCAAGATGGTTACTTAAATTTGCAAATTAAACGACAAAAACAGCAAACAAGTTTTCAGATAATATAACCGAAACCAACACAAGTACTTTTCTTGAAGTTGGAAATGATAATCCCCTTTTTTTTCCTGCTATTCAAAACCACGGCTATTTATCAGCTTTAAAGTTCAATAACAAGCAACTTTAGGCTTAACATGCCCTGAGAGAGGAAAAAAACCTAAGCACCTATCTCCAAGTTTCTGTTGGATATTCTGGAATCCAACTGAAAGCATTTCATCCTTTCCTGTGTTTTATTGTTGATAAGAGGCGTCTCTCAGACGTACTATTAACAGACAAAAGACTAATAATCCACACCAAAAAAAGACAACAAAAATCTGTTTTCGATCTAATAAATGGCACACGCTTTCCCAAGTCTCATCACAGTGCTTCCGTTCCACCGAGGTTTACATTTCATTTGACATCAGAAAAGATTGCTTCTTCCTTTGCTACATTTATGCGGCATTTTTCATCACGATTTTAAGGTTACTGCATTGAATACTGCCACAACAGAGGTTGTCAGGAGGGTTTAATTGTATTACTAGGCTTTTACGGAGCTAGATTTAAAAGTTTACGCTAACGCGAAAACATTAATCAAGCCTGATTTGTATGCAGACTTCACAGAAGGATGAAAAGAATTCTGTCTGTAGAAATAATAACTAAACTAACAGATTAAAATATAAGACCAGAGTTAGAATGAATAGAATATTTATAATGCCTGAGCAGGATTGGCCGGTACAACAAACCCGCTAACAAACCAGTTAGCTGTACAACAGGCTGAGTTATAAAGCACACAGGTTTTAATGTCTCCTTCACCAACATCATGCAAACCCCTGGGGAGTTCTGCGCCTCCCATGCGGGCAAGAAGGAGAACGCTTCCTCCAAACACCTCTGCTCAGAAAAAGGACTCTGCTTTTTTTTTATCATGTAATGAAACTTGGATCCATATATAATCAGCAATATATATAGCTATATATATTTAATAATAAGTAATACATATATTTAATTGCTACTACAGAGAAGTAACTTAAAATCCAAAATTCTGCTGGACGTTTTCATGGGAAAAACTGTACTAACTACAGATTTCACATGACACAAGGAAAAAAGCGTTAACACTGAAATCACATTAAGAATGCACTCTTTTACAGGAGAAGATGACTTACTTTTAAGGAGATCTTAAAGGCAGTAACTCCCCTTGCTGTACAACAGCCAAGACTTCAGAAGAGCATAAATTTGGATTCTCTGCCTGCTAAAGGTTTTCCATGACTGTAGAATAAGATCAGCTTGTCTGTCCAACTGTTCAACTTGATTATAGATAAAATTATCAGAGAAACACCACTTACAAAAGTAGCATATTAAGGACTGCTTTAAGACATGCCAAGATTTCCACCTCACCACAAAAGTTTCAGAATATGCAGTTATACCAATTAAATTTCATATTTTCGTTATAGAAAGGGAAGTAGAAAACACTTAATGTACCACTATTTTGGTTTCCCTTGGGTTTCTTTCAAACTCAGATCTCTTCTTAAATCCAATGCAAGCCAGGTAAAGCCTCCCTGGACACGCTTAACCCAGACATATAAAACTGATGGATTCTTCTTTTCTAATCCTACAGAAATTACCAGAACAATGTAATAAACGACAGCCTCAGGTACTGCCTCTTCAACAGGAGGGCAGGGCAAAGCCAAGCCACCATCTTACCTGTGTTTTCTTTTCCACAAAAAGCACCTGGGATTTTAACACCCTGGAGGAAGTCCACAGTAGAGCAAGCTACTGTAGTTGATTAATACCAGCATTTGTGCTTTTCAGCCAGAAATAAGCAAGGCACTGTCATAAGTTCCTTTTATAAAGTTCTCCCTGGTGACCCAACCGTTCCCTAGACAAGCATCTTCTCTCTCACAAAAATCAGCCAAAATCCAGTTATCACTGCCTCAAGTAAGCGGTAAATATCACCCTAAATTTGCAAAGCTCTTTTCATGACAAATCCCAGTACGCTTTACAGCCTTTGAAGTATTAAGGCAGACACCGAAGATGGGCACACAGGAGCTTAAATCAGGTATCTGAAGCCTGATACTGAGAATGACTTTACTTCAGCACTCTTCTTAGCAGCATAAAAATCACAGTGACCATCCCAGGTCATCTTGCCCAATACAATCAGAGTTGTTACATGCATTTATAAAAATAACATTCAAAATTTCTCAGACAAGCACAAAGAAATAACAATGCAAAAGACCTACACAGCCCACACATGCTTTTGGAAGTGCTTAGTTATGCACAAAAGACTTTGTTATGAAACTGGAGCGAACTTGGTAAACTATTTGAAATAAAAATAGCACAAAACCTGAGGAACGAGCAACCAGCAGCTTTAGAGAGACTCATACCATCAAAAGCCATTTTATTTACTCATACACCACAGGCTTAACATCACTCATCTTCTCAACGCTCCGCTGGGTTCACACACCCAGATCACATCAAGTGGTTTCTGGAGGCTGTGCGCAGACAGAAGTTGCTGCGATTTCCGGCAACAAGCCTCCAGCTGGTGGCAATATTTATCCACGCAGCAGGAGCAGCCTTGCAGGGGACTCGCCATAAGCACCAGTTCCTCCAGTACTTTCAAGACGCAAGATCTGAATCCAGGTTTTTGTTTCAACAACTCTAAACATCGCTCTCTGGATGAGTTGTATACATACCTGTCTAGCACGTTACACATGAGAGAGAATATCCCAAGCAAGGGGTCAAAATCTTTCTGTTATTTGAATGAAATGAGTACAATTTGGCTCTACAATATCATTAGAGTCCAAAATCTCATGTTTGAGTGAGTGTCACAAGTTGTAAGAGAGAGTAAGCTCTCTTTTTGCTCTCCCACATATGTGTGTACGCACAGGGGCCTGTAGCTCAGAAACATACAGCCCAGACAATTCCAAGAGGCCCATGCGAGAGGCTTGTACCCAGGTAAGCAAGGCTTCTTCCTTCTGTCTGCCAAAAAACAGCCTACACCCTCACATGTATTCCCCTCCATGCTAAACAGCTCAAGTTCTTCTGCTGTTTCCCACCTGCTCTTGCCCAAACCATGTGACCTGTTGTATTTCTTCTTAGCATGATAGCACAAAGTTGGTTTGGTTTCCTCAGTTAAGAACGTGCTGTAAATGCTTCTGTAATATCAATTATGATTTCACAGCTTTCCCCCCATGAAAACCACTGCTACAACCTGAAAAAAAGAAAGCGAGCTAAACTAAAAGATACAGCTTGCCTAAATAGCAAAACTTTCAAGATGACAGTGAAGGAGTACAACAGTGTATACATCCTCAATTCAGAATTTAAAGTACATTAGTGTTTCATGTGCAGGATGTGAAATTACAGGCTTCTAGTGATGAAGAGGTATTTTGTAATAGGGTAGGTTAACAGAAACAGCAAACCAGGAATCAACAGTCCCACTGTGACACATCTTACAATTTACCTGTAATGTTTGTGTTCTTAAAGAGAGTGCCGTCATCCCAGTAAAATTACAGCAATCCTTGTACTCTGATGACCCCCCTAGCTTCTTAAAATATTTTGCAATGATTCCCAGTTCTAGACACAAACAGAGAGTTTCAAAACTTTTCCTCTGCAGAAACAAAAAAGTCACAGAGACCAAAAAAGTCATAGAGACCAAGCGTGACCTGGCTTAGTGGTACGGCTTGAAAGCTGTCCTGCTCTTTACACGGGCAAGCCACATAGCATGGAGGAAGAAAAACCGGTAGTCTGGTAAAGGCAGCTGCAGACACCCCAGGCTGACACTGAAGGTAATGCTCCCAGTAGCAGCCCCCTCCTTAAACACACATCTTCGTTTGCTGTGGCTGTGTTAGCTTTCCACCAGCGAGGCTCCCCTGAAATAGCTCACTCTGGGGTGGCTCTGCCAGCTGTCGACAAACCCAGTTGTATCTTGGTGTTGGCTTAAGCTGGCTGGAAAATTATGCCCACAAGTCATGGCCCCACAAACACTTCTAAGCTGGCAGAAACCAGCACTGGCACCACAAAAAGTGTGAGGTAGTATTGCTACCTCCTGCTCTTCTCCACCCTGCCGTACTTTCTCCCTCAAGTCAGAAGTGAGCTCAACCAAGGGATCTCCAGGCACATATCCAATGCCCTCAGGGTGTATTTAGTACTAGAAATTGGCCTTCATTCCACTATTACAGGGCAGGTCTTTGGATTGAACTCGCTACTACTGTCTTTTAATCTCAAATGTATAACTTGAAGCAATCATAAATATGCTATTTCTTGCAGCTCTATTGAAGTAGTCCCTTCTAATGCAGCATCCAAGGTTTGAAGAGCAGCTTTAGACCCTAGAGGAGCCGCAGAAATCACACTGCACACACTTCCAGAGCACTGGGTGCTGTGCTACTAAGCAGCCGGACAAAAGAGCTCCACATCAGGCTCCCTGCTGTTTAACCTGAAGGATTAAGCAACACAAGAGAAAGCCACATCCAAACACCAGTCTCCTGCCTTTTTTAATTTTCCTAATTAGTCCCAAAATCACCCTACCATGAAAACAATACTGGATATTTGCAACCTCAGAATGGTCCACTTACACATAAATTTTAGAATTCAATAAATGCATTCATTCTTCCAAATAATCAGAGTTCACTCCTTTACATCAGCTACATTTATGTAACATAAATTTAATATGTATCAGTAAAACAACAGACTCTTTCCTACCCTACATGAATTCCTGCTTATACCATTTGAGTATTATGTTAAGAACCTAGAGACAGTAAATCAAAGCCCTGAGATTACATGAGGGGTACCAGGCACAAAATCACTATTTTCTATAACCATCAAACAAGCTGTTACATATTGATTGTGAGGTTGCAAGCTAATGAGCTCAGAATCAAAAAAACAAAACAGGATTCTCAGGGAAAAAAAAAAAAAGCATTTTTAACTCCAATACAATGTTTTCTTCCTCAAACATAGTTACTGCAGTCTTATTTACTCTGAAATAGGTTACCAATAATTGACTAATCGACTATTTTTGCACAAGTTTTTAAATGTTTTCCAACCCCAGCAGATTTGTCAAGATAAAGAAGAAAACAATTCTTCAGCAGAAAAATAAAATCTTGGGTCTTATTCTTGCCAGCAAGGTACCACTTGATGCAATTAAGATCTTGGTCCTGAAGCAGACTGTTGCAACAGCGATTATTTTTAGACCCTGAGGGAAGGGAGCGCCTGGCATCATTCTGAAGCATACGCAAATAAAGCGGCAGCACACAAGCAGAGCTCTGCTTTGCCTCCTCTAGCCAGAATGCATGTCAAAGCAAAGAACCACAGGGCTCTGAGGCATGCACACAAATCCCCTATGGCAAAAAGTAAGAGAAGCATAAAGCAAACATTTTTTTCTTCAGTTATAAGGCAAGGCTGGGAGTGCTCCTGATGGTACCATCACACACCTATCTCTTCACGTGGCCAAGGGCTGCATGCTGCAAGCTGTGTTTCAGAGCAATAAGGAGACGGATCTTCAGTAGCACTTCTACAGGGAGGCGATGACCACGGCTTGTCAAGGGTCCCGCTGTTTCTCTCCAGATGGGACAGAAGGTCACCTCTGCTCTGCAGCAGGGACCCAAAGAGGCCCACCAGCATCTCCCTCTCACCAGCTCCCGCTGATGGTTCACTTTGCGGCTGCAACTACTCCATGGCAGACCAGCCCTGCTCTACAAGAGTTGGGTCCTGAAAATACTAAAACATTTAAAGCAAAAAGTATTGTTTCTGTCTATATTCTAAAGAAACTTTCATACACCCGTGCACCCAACCTAAAAGATCACCCCAGTCACAGTTAAAACCAAAACCAAGTGCCTTTTATTTCCCATTCCACAGCCTGGATATATTACTTACAGTAACAGTAATCTGCCCAAGTAATAGAAAAGGAAAGTAAACCTTCACTTATGTTTCTCGAAAGTTATGTTTCTCAAATAAGAATAAAGTCTGTTTTTAAATTATTACCGAGAACTGCCATTCAGACTAGAGTTTTATGTAACAGCACTATTTAGATTTGATTCACCACTCCTCCTCATTCTCAGTTAAGTAATAACAAAATTATTACCCTTTAAGAATTAAACAGCTCCACAGAAGAGGAGTTGGCATAAAAAGGGAAAATTCTCACTTTATCACAACCTGCTACTTCACAGAATGATTAACACTTTTCCCAACTTTTAAACATGCATGCTTATTATACAAAACATCCATCAGCAAAGTTGAATTTTGAATATAAGACCGTTTACACAGTAAATCTCACACCTCAAAAACTCGGCACCATCTTGCTGTCAGAGCTAAACAGTCTCTTACCCTCAAGGAACTTTACAGATGAAAGCGACAAGTAGATATTTCATAAAACAAGATTCTCTAAGTATCTCCTAAACACTTTGGCAGAGACACGTTTTCTGCCTTCCCAATGTTACAAGAGACTTGATTTATTAATTTATTTCCATGTATACATTCTTTTTCATTGAATCTCCATAGCCTTCTGTAGGAGCTAAATAATATTCCAGTAGCACAGTCATAGTGGATTTGTCAAAGGCAGCAGGTTTATTGAGCAATGGTGGTCAACAGCTCCATTCTACAGATTCAGACACTTTTCCAATTTGAGGATAGGCAGATATCCAATTTATCTTCCTGCAGCAAGTTTGGTAATCCAACTCACAATATAAATTAATTAGCGTAAACTCTAAAAAGGTCAAGATACCAAGAGAAAGCAAACACAAATCAGATCATTAAATCTGAAGAACAGGCTTTTGATATTGCTTGATCTGCATTTAACAAAATGTTAATCTTCTCATGTTTATGATGATAGCAGGTCACGGAGCAGCTGCAGAGGAGCAAAAGGATTAATTTTAGATGACAACTTTCCTCACTTTTTCATGGATTAGTTTTCGTCAGGTGAACAAGCCAAACCAAATTATTCTGTAGCTATGAGACCAAAAAAGGGGAGCAGCAAGAGATAAAGGCCAGAAAGGAGAACTGGGATTGCCTCTTTTGGCAACTGCCTAGTTTTAATGGATCAGATGCTATACAACATTTCATCCTTGATTATTTTAGCATGCTAAATTCCACATCGAAAAATGAACTCAGCAGCTACATGAACACTGGTGCCAGTGCCAATAACAAGGGAACTGGTGACAATCCATGGTCAGGGAAGCATGACTATACCATTTGATTTCAAGTGGTTCCAGTGTAAGCCAATTATGAGAGAACTCAGTGTTGCAGATTGCTGCATGATGCTTAAGAGTCAAAACCAAAAAAAAACCTTCACACTGAATTCTGACCACTGAAGACCAAGGAAATCCTACATACAGAACAGCTAGTGTGAGCAAGTGTCAAGGACATGAAGGCAAAAATATTCTAATTTAAATAAAGACAAGAAAAACTGGTTTCACAATACTTTTTTTTTGAACATTACTGTTCCATCAACATAGTGTTTAGGCTTTAGGCTTCTGGAAAACAAAGGCCCATCTCTTAAGAATTACTAATAAACCTCCATTTCTTATACGATAACAAAGAACAATGGAGACGGCAGAGCAAGAACTCATCAAGTACTGTAGAGTCATGGGCAAGTTCGTAAACTCCATATAGTGAAACTGCCCCACCCAAAACCTTCCAGAGAAACCAAAGATGGAAAGCAGCTAAGGCTGCTGCTCAGCATAATGCCTTACACTGCAGAGGTTTTGTGCCAGTCTTCCTTTTTAATTAAATACAGCATTTTGGGATCCAGTAATCAAACAATATTACTGCATGGTCTTCAAAGACTAGAGGCAGCTAAGGAAAGTTATTTCCATTAATATTTTTTTTGTGTTTTATTCCTTGGAAGTTTCTATACATTATTAAAATTAAGAGGTTGAGTTTATTGCACTCCATCAACACTAATACTCTTTTAAATTGCCAACCTGTGCATTTCCTTAAACTAGTGCAGACTAAGAGCATACTGAACAAGTTCTATTTCTTTGCTGTAAAAAGCAAATATTTCTTCATTTGTATTCATTCTGTACAGAGAAGGAACTCAGAATTGTATGTACACAAAACATTAAAGACTTTTACAACCCTTACACATGATAAATGAAATTAAACTACAAGTCAAGACAAAAATCATCCTGCCAAGAGCTCCATTGCAGTTTCCTAATGTACCACCTTTCTGTTTGTGGATATAAATTAAACAGAGCAGAAACAATAATATGCTCACTGTTCTTTCATGGGGAATATACCATATTCCTGTATACAATATGCAAATTAGTGACCACCAAAGATACTGTGACAAACCAGAGAGCTTTGCACATGTGCAAAGTAAAAGTTTTTCATATGGTCACACTCTGCAACTGAAAACTTCATTAACTTATGGCTGTGATTTAAAAAAGAAAACCAAAAACAACTGAATAATTAAACACAGATTCTAAGTAAAATTTAACTACTGCGGGAATTACCATCCACCTTTTTGGCAGACTGAGAAAAAAAGAACAGTATGGCAGCTACGGATTCACACGTCCCTAAATAAATAGCAATTTGATTATTTCTTAAAAATCTGAAAACCAGTTTGATGTTTGAGCCTCAAAATTCTGATGCAAAAGAAACTGACTAAAAGCTTAATCCTTCTATTTACTTTGCACCAAGGGAGGACTTGTCAGGATGAAGTGGGCGAGCTGGAAGTATCAACTAGGAGATACTATGACTACCTGCTCCAGTGCTGCACAACTGAATGCCACCTATAATTTACAGATTTGCAATGGTGATTGCTGATCCTTGACCTAGAAGAATGATTTGGATAACATGCAGAATGCAAACAGCTTTTAGGCAATTCTCCAGCTCAAACAGCAACATTGTCTTTCCCACGCCTGAAGGTGTCATGAAAGGAGTCTTTTTTCAGCTCTTATTTATATCCCCCTATTCCCTCCTCAAACAAGAAAACTAAAATTAAGACTCTTGCAACACAAGAATCTAAGCTTTTTAATAGGTTTCAAGTGCCTGGGATTTTGATGGAACTTCCTTCCTAAAGATGAGGCCTGTCTGATACGTGCTTGACTAGTAGAGCTTTTGTTTAATGTTTCCAGATATTACCCACTATCAACCTGTTTTACAAGCAAACCCAAATGAAATACAGGTTATTTAGTAGTTTTGAAAATAGTAAACGTAGGTGAAGGGAGGTGAGAGGGTTAAAGCATTGAGAGCTTCAAGCTCCAAACATTCTCTAGGGGAATTATAGACAGTAAGTACAAAGGCGGCATTTTTCTAACATTTCCAGAGGCTTATTGGGAACCGACACCATTTTCACGTCACTGGAATGAGTTCTTTCATGTGAAATATTTATTGCATCATGATCTGCATGACAGTAACAAAACACTTTTCTGTCTTCCAACTAGCTCAGATTCAACCTGTATTTCAGAAGCTTCTTTACAGGCATTAGGGGCACTCCCAGCATTTAAAGTGCATTTTAATTAAGCCATTTAGACAACCTCCAAGTTGGTCACATTCTCCCCTCCCTTACTGAGGATGCAGGCCACCACCTACTAATTTAACTGCCTGAAATCAGTGAGTTGCTGTGCAGAATTACTGACCTGCACCTGGAAAAGTACTGAAGGTGTTTCCAGAGCTGCTGACCACAATGACAGAAGCAAAAAGCCTACCTGCAAAGCTTTGCAGGGACAGCTGCAGCTTAGAAAAGAACACAAAAGCAGTAAAAACCTATCGCAGAACAATTTACGTTGTTGGAAGGGAACCCAAGGCCTCTAGTTCCAGCCCTTACTCAAAACAAGGCTAATTTCAGTTGAACGCTGAACAAGAACAGAGATCCTTCCACCTCTCTGAGCATACATTCCAGAGTCTGACCATCCTCATGGTGAAAATTTTTTTCTTTATATCCAGCTGGAAAGCCCTTTGGTGAAGATGATGTCTGTTTTGTCTTGTGTTTTTGCTGTGCCCTTGCAAGAAGCACCTGGCTTCACCTTCTCTATGACTCCCACCCACTAGGCAGCTGAAACTAGGAGTTAGGTCTGCCCCTTAGTCTTCTCTTCTCCAGGCTACAAACCCAGCTCCCTCAGCCTCTCCTCATACACTAAGTGCTGCAGCCCAGGATCCTGCTCAGTGGCTTTCTGCTGGACTGACTCCTCTTTGTCCATCTACCGGTCCTGCAAAGCCCCACACTGGATACAGTACTCTAGATGCAGCCTCACAGCAACCAAGCAGATATGAACAATCACGTTCCTCAACCTGCTGTTACTAGTGGAGCCCAGTGTGTGGTCACCCTTCGCTGCTGCAAGGGCACAACACCACTGATTTGTCTGCCAGAACATGCCAAGATGCAAGTATCCTCCTCCATTCCAGCAGATGCCGGGGCGTCTCAAGTCGTCCAAGAGAGCCAGGGCCTACAATCACATTTCTTCTTGTTGTCTCAAGGTAGCTTTGTCCACTTCCTCATCTTGATGGGGCAGATGTGCTGTAGATGCTCACTGTAATGTCCCCCACCTTGCTGTCCGCTCTCTAATCCTGACCCTTAAACTCGTGATGGGCCCACTGCCCCCCTCCACAGCAGAGCTCTGCCCATTCAGGCCACACCTCTGCAGAAACACACCCCCTCCATCCTCCCTGCCCAGCCTTTTTAAGGAGCATGCACCACAGCACTCCAGTTGCTCGATCCTGTTCCTGTGATCCGAGGGAGACCACAAGCCTGCAACACACACAGAGTTCTCATTTCAGCTGCCCATTTCTCATCCATGCTGTGCATTCGTGTGCATCTGAAATGAGCCCCCACTCGGCTTCTGAGCTATCCCATACGCACTACCCCACTCTGTCCCTCCATTTATCTGCTGAAGAAAGCATATGTTAGGTTAACTTACTACTAAAGCCCTGCAAAGGCAGTCAAGCCTGCCTACACTAGCTAGCAACAAGTTGCCTTTTTTTTTTGTTTTTAAGCAAGCTGCTACTTTAATTGTCATTCAAGACTGATTCATGAGAATGTTCTACAAACTTGGAAATTTTACCCTGCTAGCCATTGATTCACCTCAAGCTTCCTAAATCTACTACTTTCTGACTCCGCTAGAGATAAGACTGGTTTCTGCAATTTGGCCCCCAATGCAGCGTAGTATTTAGGAACACAAGTGAAAAGCTCAAAACAGGCTGCAATCAGAACAAGCGATGTTAAAGAGTGCAGCCTGTAACTCCTCTGGAACTGAGACCGCTGCACCGTCTCTACTACAGGACAGACGTGTAAGAGGTTAGGCCACAGTATGCATAGAGGACTAAGAAGGTAAGCTGGAATCTTACATTTGTTCTGTGGACGGTTTCCTGTCCAATATAGAAAAAAAAATATATACGTTCAGCACAAGCACCCTCCTCAGGGCACAAAAGAACAAGCGCCATTTTACATTCTGCCACATTTCTCAGACTTTCAACTATCTGCAAGTTACTTACTGAAGTTACTTGCTGTACTATAGTCAATCACGTTACACAATTAATATATGTATCTGCACTTCCTGCCTCTGCAACTACATTTAATTTCAGAAATATGCTGACTATAAGGCAAGGAGTAAGAACCTCATGTACTTACCTTCTGAACACACCACAGGGGAGTAGGGCTGCATCTTGTATACTTATACTGATAATTATTTTTTTTTAATCATGGAAAACCAGACAGACATGGGCAGAACCCCAAGTCTTTCAAGACAGGCAAGTGTCAGGAACCCCTGTTCTCTTAGTTCTCATTAGAAGCTGTTCAGCAGATAAACATTATTTTATCTTAAGCATGTGCACTGTGTACATTGATTTGTGTTGCTACTGTATTGACAGTTAATATGGACTAGTGATATAACAGTGTGTTCCATTTACCCATAAATGTTAACAACACTTTGCAGGTTAGAAACTACTGAAAGAAGTTGATCCATTTAGCTCCAAAAGATGACTTGCACCACCTACAGGTCTCAGCAGAGGGTTACAAGAGTTTAACTTCTGAAGTTTTTTAAAAACAGTCAGACATCCAATTCTACACTACTGGAATAAAAGTTAAGTCAAAACACCTCCTGTATAAGCAAAACAACAGGGTTACTTCAAAACATTGTCATCTAACATCAATCCAACTGTTTTGCACTGGTTAGTGTTAAATGGCATCCTTTATTTCCTAGCCTGAAGTGTGCCGTGTTAATCAGTAACTCCCCTTGACTACACAGGAAACCTAAAGGAACGGCAGACCAGGTATTTCCTTCTCAAACCACCTATGCGTTCTAAATTATAGTTTGTAATTCTTAAAACAGCCACAATATACTGTAAAGCATACAGAAAACAACTTGGCAACTGCATATCTTTCAGAAGATATTTGAACCTGTCAATACATCTCATCAGTCCCACTAAGAGCTTCTCTTATTATGCTTGTTCCTTCGGATTAAAAAAAGAACAGTCCTACACATTAAGATTGGGAGGATGGCACACCGACTGCTTACAAGTAAAATACATTGCTTTTATCCCAAAGCCAAAGAATTAAATTCATCAAAGCAGTACTTGAAAACAAGATGCATTCAGGCAGGCTTAGCTATGCTGCAGAATAAACTGGAAAAGTATGACTATAGTATTTCAGTGTCCCTAAGTACAGATTAAAAGAAACTGCTTTTAACAAATTGCAAGCCCGATGATTCTGTGGCTGAGCAAAATACAGGAGGTTATCAATGGACCTCTTTCAACCAAGTAACACTTGGATACATCAACCTTTACAAGCTTCACTAAGAGCTTAACTCCATTTAATTCCTCCCCTCTGCCTTTAAATATAGCTTTTCCTAAGGGCAGTCAACATTAGCCATACAGAATCGCAACACAGAATGTGGAGATGATCATAACTCTACAAAACAGGTCAAATTACATTTTCTGCCTATCATTTAATCCCAGCTTTATCAAGAAAACACCTTCTCTTCCCAAACTTGCAGGACTTCTGATGCACAGTAACGAGCAAACAAGTCTGACATAAAAGTTAAAATCTCCATTGTGTACTTTGACATAAGAAAACTATAAATGAGAGTAATAACTTTCAAAATCTTAAGATCAGCATAACTGTAAAATTAAAGTTGGCTTAGATCTTAGAATACAAAATTGACAGAAGATCCTGGGCACATAATCAAGAACTAAAGATGAAGGATCTTGTAATACATGCCAGAGTAAGATACTGCATTCAATAAACGTGGAGACAAATATTTAAGTGTCACATTACTAACATTTCTAGGTGTGCTCTGATCAAGTTACTAGGCACCATTCTGTAAATTATTAGAAAAAGTATAAAAACTTGTTGAAGAGAAGCAGAATAACACAGTTTCTAGAAATCTAGAGAGAAAGCTACTCTTTGCGTAACTTCTTTAAACATCAATGTGACCAAGCCAAAAATTCTTTTTTGGTAGTAGTGATCTGTATTAAAGTCCAACAGCATATACAGACATATCTGTAATGCCCTATCTGAAATATTAGCCTTAGACAAAGCATTAAATTCAGGTTTCTGGCCTCTTCTATTTTGTCCAGGTACACACTAACATACATTTTGCAACGTATTACCTGCCATTCACTTGAGCTGCATGAAGTTCGGTTTCAGATGACAAGAATACAACTATATTTAGCACGAGTTTAAAAAAAGCGTAACTTCTGTTTGCACAGTGAACATAATCAAGAGATAAACACACACACACACTGTAGGAATATGGTCTTTGCAGTTTTCCTTTCTGAAGGACTGGGAATTATCCATTCTTTCTCGGCACAGACTTGCCAGATTCTCTAAGGCTTCATATCAACTGATACTGCTGTCTACTGGTAGAGCAGATGCATGGTGACAGGCAGCAGTAGGAAAAAGCAAGGAAGAAAAAGATGACCCGTAATATCAAGGCAAGATATGGTAAGAGTGCCCCCTCTGCAACCAAAGGTAGTTTTTTTCCTGGAAAAAGAGGTCACTACCGCTTAATTATTTGGGGTTGTATTGTTTGGGTTTTTTGGTTGTGGTGTTTGGTGTTTTTTTTTTTCAATTGGTAAACTGGAAGTGACATCAAAATATTATTATACAGCTTGAGTATTTGCAGTATAATAGTTAAGAAGCTGATGCTACACTGCCTTAGCCTATAGCATGAATCACTTGTCCATCTAAACATATCATACCGCCTCTTTAAAATGTCGTAATTATAAAAAACATTTAATCTAACAGTAACCTGTTAATTTTCCCCTCAGGGAAAAACACTTTTTGTTCTAACTACAATGTGTTACAGGATAGCACACCAAAACCTCCACCACCATTATTTCTTTGTTGTAGTATTTTGTGCTTAAAAAGAAAGAGCCTTCTGTAAAATAGTTACTGACTTGTGTTAAGTCTATCGAACACATAACACTGTTACCTTTCTTCAATTCTATTCTTGTCCATAAGTGGTTGTTTGATCCATTGATTAACTAGTCTTTGTCCTTGAGGGGTTCTGCATTTGTTTAGTAAACCAGATAGAGACTGTGCAGTATTAGCATTTTCCACAGAACCCTGGAAAGGAAAAAAAAAAAAAGAGAGAGTTAGTGAAGTTTACTGACACCCTCTGAACTGACACCCTCTGAACAGCACTCAACTTTGCTACCTAGGAACAGATCAGTGTTTCTTTTGTAATCAACTTGGCACCCATCAAAAAAGGCAAATGAAACAGCACAGCATTAAAGCACTTAGGCGCTAGTCCCTGGAACATGGTGAACAATTAATACGTTTGTCCATTTTGAAACTAGCTGACTGAACAGGGAAGTTAGAAACATACCCTAGTCACTGGGTAGTTTGCCATTTGAATAGGAAAAGCAGAAATATACCAAGATATTTGTTAGTTTTCCCCTTGTAAGGTCAAAATAATAGGGGTCCTGTCCATCAAAAAAAGCAGCAAGAAACAGGACTTGAGTTCAAGGGTTTTGGCTGGAGATCTTTGGATGGTGCGGAGGGGGGGGCTGGTGGGGGGGATAGTGTTGAACTTCCTAGAACACCTCCATAAAGCTTGAGAAGAGACATAATTTTCGCTTCATTTGCTAGACAGTGGCACAGAGCCAGGAAATGAAGAAAAAAAAAATCAGAACATCTCTCTCCAGGGTTAACCAGTTCAGATGCTGAATATATGCTCTTTTTTGCTCTAGAAATCCCTCAAGGTAAACAGGGAACCATATTTGTGATTTCTTCCTATAAACCTGAAACGCAAGCGGATTAGCTACAAGCAGAGATCACTAAGCAGGGTTTACTAACAAGAAAACAAAAGAAAAAAGCTGATACAACAGAGCACTTTGAGTCCACATTTTCCTATAATTATAAAAAGGGGCGAAGCAGAAAAAAAGATGTGGTAGGAAGTATGGAGGAGACTGGCAACCAGTTTGGATTTATAGAAAATGTGCGTAAAAAGTAAAACTGACACTGGCCAGTTAGCACACCATGGTGCTTTCAGAATGTTAAGTACTGCCCCGTTCATTGCCCTGCCTGCTGCAGCCAGCCATCCCTTTCCATCATCACCAGCAGCACTCCTGCCATATGCCTCCTGTACTATCCAATTCAGGCTTCTATTCTCCTTCCCCAAAACAGCACTACCGTATAAAGCAACTGTGCTTTGGAGTTCCCTATCACACCACAAAACTACAGAACTCTCCTCCCCTCCCATGCCCCAAGTCTGCTCCTGCCACTGGAAATGCAAACTTCTCTGACTAAAACCAAGGAAAGATAAAGCATTCTACCCAACTGCTTAGCCAGACTCCTCAGCAGATACAACTCTGAGGTACTTCTAAGGCTCTTCCCATATCTGCATTCTACATAGACACTTGTTTGTGGCCACTTCCTACCTCCTTGATGATCTTCTCTTTTATATTCAAAGTAAGATACCAAAAAAGGTGGTAACAGTGTTTAAAACACACACTGTACAGCAGAATCTGAAAACAAAGCTAAAATGTAGAAGCTGCCATTAATCAGGATCTGTAGAGCTGCCACTGGGCCATCAGGCTACCTATCAAGCAGCTAAGTATACTGCAAAACACTTCTCAATTCAAGTATGCATTTCTTACCTGAAAAAGGTTGAGGGCTTGAACAGCTGCATTATCTAGAACCATATATTGACTAAGATCAAAAGTAGTCAGTTCAAATTGTCCAAAGTTAGAATCATCTGACAGCAACTCTAAAAACTTGATAATGGCCGATAAGGACGAAACAGCAACCTGAAATTTTTTTTTTAAAACAAAACAAAACAACCAGAAACATTCTAGTTAGAAACATTCTCAAATTGGGGAGTATTTGATAAACACCTCCAGAAAGTTACAATCAGGGGAAGTCTTTGAGCCATGTCAATTCCAGCAAAGCCATGAGAGACTTATCCTGTTTGACAAGGCTTCATTTTCATAGGGACATTCTATGGCACTGCAGAGTCTTTCTAGGTAGGTGCAAGAACAACAAACTAGACATTTGCATAATCTGATAAACAAAATGTGAAGTGCATGCCTCGCCAGCTTCCCAAAGCTGTTATCAGGATGTTTCTGGCTCAGGAACACAAACAAGTTATTGCAGATAAATGAGATATCATGGATCATCTCAGGGCATGGTTTCAGGGTTACTTTTCAGCCAGAACAAGGATCTGACCTGACTCACTGCATGGCGTTACAAATGCTGGTTCCAGCACAAAAGAGAAGCAGCAGCATGACTGACCTGTTTAGCCGCAACACACCTCAAACAATTTTAAGCTGTTGTGAATGACACATTAAGGGAGAAACTCTGCACCTTACACCTGCAGTGAGCATCAGCAGTGAAGCACATTTTAAAAAAAATTAAAACATGTTTATCTCAAGCAAATTACCTCTTGTTTGCAGCTAAGAACAAACACGTTCAGTTCACATGCAAGCACTAAACCATACGCTTGAGCCATAAGATGATATAAAACGAAAAATATTATCATAAACATTACTTTGTTTTCAAATACCAATTTTCCTGTCACGCGAAATAATGGAAGTATTGTATTTCAGTCCTTAGGCTAGAGAGATTATGAACAGGAAGCGCCTCTCGTGCACAGTCTATTTGCTTACCAGAGTTTACTACTTTAAAGAGAGAAGTGAAGGGTTTTCTCATTTTTTTTGCAGGACCCCTGGAATTCAACTTTGACACACACTCAAACCAAGCAGAACTGATAAACACTTCAGCAAGAATGTAGCTTAATACACCATGGGTTGTACAATATACTTTCCCAGAAGTATGGGAATCCAGCATAAAACAGGACCGGTGAGGACAGAGACCATCAGCTCGCAACAGGTGCACACGCCACTCTGCTTCTAAAACACAGGAGCACTCTAAACATTATTCTGTGCTCACCTGCTTTTCCATCTCTGGCAATGCTGCGCTGTTCATTTGTTCTTCTTTTTTTGATTTTAACAGGCGATTGAGATCCTGAACAATATCTTTTGTTGTGAAATCTGCCTTCTTTCTGTCTGTAATCAGGATTCCTCCCCTCTGAATGACCTGTTGTCCATAAACACACATAGTTTTCAACTACTTTCAATATTCAGGGGACAGATATTCATCACATCGAAGCAAACCCTGAAGAGGTATTTATTTACTGCTAGGTTGCAGAGAAAAGAATGACAGACAAGATTTTACCCTTAGAACAATTTTTGCTGATAACAATGCAAATGAGTTAACAAACAAATAATACATCTTGGATGCATAAATCAAAACTTCTTTGAGTTAATATATTGCTCCTTCATTTTTCTATAAATCACAGAGCCTAGCTAATAAGATAGAATTTAGGTAAAGTTTTGTCTGTCAGCCACAATGGGTCCCTTACTTGTCGCAGTTTTCCCATCTCTCCTGCAGTCTCTCCTCCTGGTAGCACACACTCCTTTGGTCCTAGTTGAACCAGTAGAGCTTCAAGGTTTGAGAATTGATCATTATCTGGAAACTCACAGACACTCAGTTTTCTCAGCGTTGTGTCGACATAGCCCACTCCTACCACTCTTTGTCCATCAGCAGTAGACAGCTTAACCCCCACAACCCCAATGGCCGTTGACATGTCATTGTTGGCAAAGAGAACTTCCTCAAACTGGGCAAGATTTCCTGGAGAACCCTATTTAGAAAAGAAATACACTTTTTAAAAGTGTTTATATACACATCTTTTTTTTTCTTTAAAAAGGACAACTGATAAAACTAAGTACTGAACAGTCCATTAATATAAAACATACAACTGTTCTATTTTTTTAACCATTAAAATTTTACATATCATCTGCACAAAGTAAGCTACTTCAGGCTTCCTTTATTTCCCAGCCTATGACAAAGATACAGAACAAGGTCTTCCAGCCTTAGAGCAGTAGAAAATACAGGGATATACAACAGACCGCACGATTTGCCATCATACCACCAACATCAGTCCCTGAAAAACCCAAAACTCCAAGCTGAGGGAATCAGGAAAGAGATACGTTTTTTTTCTTTCATCTCACAATTACAAAGAAAGATTGAAAATTGTACCTTGTATGCTAAATACCAGTCATTTTCTTTGACAGATTTACTCCCTGCTTTGTTCTTGTAAACTTCAACTCTGTAATGACGAACCAGAAGCAGATCTCTCACAAAAGATTCAAAATTCATTTTACTAAGCACAACACTCTCAAGCTTCTGAGTTCCTACAAAAAAAGGAAAAAAAAATATGATAAATAATAATAAATAATAAAACCAATGTTCATTTATAAATCTTACTGAATCTATAGTACATATATACAAAGAGATCTCTTCCTCTCACCCTTCCCCTCTTCCTAAAATATTCTTGGTTTTGTAATTAACATTTCACACATTTTAATCTAATGAGTGGTGGAAGCCTGCTACAGGTTTTCTTTCTGGATAACATCTTTTCTTTCCCGATAAGCCACTTCTGTTGACAGAGCAGACTGTCACCCTATTCACACTCAGAAGATGGCGAGACACACGTGCCAAGACATTTCCCATTTATCACAATATACACTGTAAAAACATATTCTCAAGAAAGTTTAAAAGTTTACATTAAAACCTAACTTAGAAAGAGCCTAATTAACAAACTTCTTGCTTCTGTTCCTATAAGGGTGCGGGCAGGTGATTCAGTTGAACAAATTTAATTCTGTACGGCTGCCAAGAGGAACAATACCACTTCTAGCTCCCCACCTCCCATGCCACCTCTGGCACTAGCCTACTCACAGAATAAGATAATTCCACTACTAAAAAAAATGAGCTGTCAGTATGTTAAGTTTTCTGCCAAATCAGCAATTGGAATTAACTCAGACTAGCATCAGATACAAGAGAGCTAGATGACATATAAAGCACAAGCAATAGATAGGGATTATCACACTCCTCTTTTCAGTAGCATGCCTTCGACACATTTGAGGCTCTTCCTCCCTTTATGTAAAAGACGCTAAAGAGCAAATTTCCACAGCCATAAAAAGTTATTGGTTTATTCCAAGGAGGATTTTTTCATTTTCTTTTCTCAAATCTTTAGTAAGACTGTTTTGGAAGTCGGTAAGAAGCCAATTCCACATAATTAGGTCTTCTTTCCCAATGCAGAACTGTCTAACAAAACCGGGGGAAGGCAGCTGAATCTGATTTGCGATTTGAAATCATCCTGAAAGCACAAGAAGTAGCTTTATGCTGACTTTTAACTGGATATGCTAAATAAGGCTATAGTTTGCAGTGTTTTAAAATCAGAGATGATAGTCACAGGCTCACATCCATTAAATGATTGCTTTTAAATGAAATAGAAAAATCATACTGATGCATGTGTTTCTAGCCTGGAAGACGTATCAAATTCCATGCTTGAAATTATCAAGCTCTACAACTTCCTCACAAGTTATTTTTTTCTGAGGTGTTTTTTTGTGGTTTTGCAGAGGGGTTGGGGTTTTTTTTTTTGTTTTTTTTGTTTTACATATTAGCCCATCACTTGCAACAGAAAGTGAAAAGCATATGAGAATGTAATTCTTTTTAATGCTACTGCACACACACAAAAATTTCATTCGTAACAAACAGGTTTATTTCATGAAGTATGAGCCAATAACTTTGCAACATTATGTTCCTCGAGATTACAGATAATACTAAGGTTTGCCTCTTCTGACAGGATAATTTATCTTGATGCTCTTACATCCAATGCCTGCAAGCTCCACCACTTTATACCAAGAGACAAATAAAAAGCAACAGGGGGTGGATGGAAGAGAAAATCTTATGCAATACATAATTAAGTATGTTATTCCCTTCTGCAGGCCATCATTAGTCAAGCACCTAATAATGCATAATTTGCACATGCGAAGTTACCATTGTTTACTTGTCACCTGCATTATAGAGCTACATGAGCCCCGTCCTCAGTTATCACAGAAAAGGTCACACAATCATTTTCCCAAATGGAAATCTACCAATGCTCTGGAAAAATATTAACATGCTGTTAGCCTATGCAATGTATTGTGTTCCACTAACTATCCACATCTGACGGTCTTGTAGTATGATCTTATGTGATGAGCAGTACGTACTCAGAACCACGCTTTCTGCTGTACTTTCTTATGTTTGTACACCTACGTCTGTCACACTCATCCCACTCACAACAGCTACTAATTATCATTTCAAAGCTGCGGGAAGCTAAAAGAAAGATTCGCGTGCAGTTATGCTTGCTTCCAAGCAGCAATGAATCAGGGCGCACGTTAAAATCCAGAAACCTCTTACTATCTCCCTTCCCACACCCACCAACACCGAGGGCAGCAGCCTTCGCTCTCAGCAACACCCATGGTGTTTCGGCTGTCCGGAGCCCGTCAGCTCCACAGTGGCCGAGAGAGGGAAGAAAACAGCAGCATCCCACGCTCTCTCGCCCTGACACGGTCCCCATCTTTGACAGATGACGCCTCGGAGAACTGGCGGCCGATGCAGCCACAAAACGCGACGCCCCGCAGCGTCGGGAGCCGAGCGACACCCCGAAGGCCTCGCCCTTGAGGAGACGCCGCTGCTGCACCGGCACCCACCGCCGCCTCGCCGCGGGCGGCCCTCCCGCTCCCTCCTCCCCCACTCCCCTCCGCAGCATGGCCCAGGGGACGCGACCCCAACCCGCCGCCCGCCC